>CM067370.1:85819808-86236614 GCA_034401795.1 Chaetoderma sp. LZ-2023a | reverse complement strand
GCATGACACGTGTGTTGGCACTCCTGCTGCCTGATTTTCTGAAGCACCTTTGGAATCAGGATTGCTGGGGGGAATGCGTATGCATACATTCCCTCCCAGCTGATAGCTAACGCATCTGTTGCGAAAGCGCTTGGGTCTGGAATCGGAGAGACGTACGTCGTCATCTTCGCATTCTTCTTCGTTGCGAACAAATCTATGTTGGGTTTCCCCCAATGGTCGAACAGACGATCCGCCACACATTGATTTAGTTGCCATTCCGTGGGTAAAACACTCATCCTTCGGCTCAATGAGTCTGCTAGCAGATTTAACCTCCCCGGAATATGAACTGCCTTCAAGGTGATCCCATGATCCAGGCACCAACAAAGCAGTTTCCATGTCATCATACAGAGACTGGGCGACTTCGTTCCGCCCTGGCGGTTTATGTAAGTCACTACTGTTGAGTTGTCTGAACGAATTAGAACAATCTTGCCCTGAACTTTCTGTAAGAAATGTTCCAGGCCCAGGACTACTGCTCTTAGCTCTAGTAGATTGATATGTTCCTTGGACTGATCCAGATCCCAAAGCCCTGATACTGTGGACTCTTCCAGACAAGCTCCCCACCCCTCCATCGATGCATCTGTATACACAGTCACCTGAGGGTGGGGAGGGGTTAGCAAAACCCCCGGCAAGAGATTCTCTGTATTCAACCACCATTGCAGGTGGTGAATCAGAGGCGCCAACACTGACACGTTCGAGTCCAGCGAACCTGAACTCTGGGTCCACTGTGTCATGAGAAACAACTGGATCGGGCGCCTGCGCAAGGCGGCCTGCGGAATGACTGGTTCCAAAGAAACCATCAAGCCCAGCATTCTCAAGTAAACCCGCGCCAGGACATGACGACTGTCGCACACCGACTGTATTACCGAGATGAGTATTTGAACCCTCTCCTGAGTGGGGTACACATACCCCGTCTCCAGATCGAAGAACATGCCCAGGTAAACAAACTTCTGGGATGGAGTTAGCTCTGATTTCGGGAAATTGATCATCCAGCCCAAGTCGGAGAGAGTTTTCAAAACAATCTCCAGATTGGCTGACAACGATTCCCGGGTGTGTGCTTTCAACAGCCAGTCGTCTATGTACGTGTGGACTGCTATGCTTCTCCTGCGGAGGTATGCAGTGATCGCGAGAACCACACGGGTGAAGACCCGAGGAGCCGTGGAAATCCCGAAGGGTAACACCCTGAATTCCCACCGCCGGCCCTGAAATGCGAATCTCAGGAAGCGACGGAAACTCCTCTCTATGGGAATGTGGAAATACGCATCCTTCAAATCTATGGAAGCGGTCCACATTCCTCGCTCCAACCCCGCCAATACCGAGCGCACAGTCTCCATCTTGAAACTGGGCGTCTCTAAGAACTTGTTCAAAGGCTTGAGGTTGAGAATCGGCCTCCACCCTCCGGTGTTTTTCTTCACTAAGAAGAGGGTTGAATAGAAGCCCGGGCACCTCTGTGCCGGCTGAATGGCTTCTTTTAGTATGAGGGAATTTATTTCCTCCTCTATACACAACCTCTGATCCGGATCCCGTGGAATAGGAGTCCAGATCGGCGCGAGAGACAGTCGCGATGGCGGGCCTGTCACCCAGTCGGGACGATACCCGACGGAAAGCCATCGCAAGACTAAACGGTCCTGAGTCAACCGCTTCCACTCTGGCAAGTGGCCGGCCAAACGGCCGCCCACCGGTCCACCTAGGGATAGAGGTGGACATAAGGAGTGCCAGAGTGGCACTGTCCTCTCGGCGTGAAACACCGGAGTGGTTCCCACCGCGGTAACCAGGCCATCAGGCCCGATTGCCGCGACCAGATCCCCGCGCGCCCCGTCCAGCGCCGCGCGCACCACGGTGCGCGGGCGGCTGTCTGGCTGGGTGCGGCTGGGGAGCCTGCGCCCCCCTCGCTGCTGGCCGAATCGCACGTGGCCTAGGCCTACGTTGCGACGGTGGCTGGCCTCTGACCTGGCCAGCACCACCTCGAGCCTGCAGAGGACGATACACAGGGGGTGCCGCGCGAACACGCTCCCGCCGGAGCACCTCAAATTGTTCACGCAGCGCCCTCTGGTTGTTAACCAGAGTGACCGTCTCCTGGAGGTGCCTGCATCCCTCACCTCCAAAGAGACCAGGACCTGTCATAGGCGTCCGCAGCAGCCTATTATACAGGTCCTGGGACGGGCACAGATTGTCAAGAGCAAACGTGCGCCTCGCCCGGACACTTCTGGTCACCGCCCGCGTCAAACAGTCCAAAGCCAGGTTGATACCATCCTGGATGGCTCTCTGGACTGTTACCGGGCTTGGCTGGCGTGATGCGGAGGCCGCTACCACCCCCTGTAGCAGCTGGGAGACGTGGGACAGAGCGGCAATCGACGCCCTCCCACTCTCCTCCGCATCACGCAGCGTGGCATTCGCCGAACGCAACGCGTTCGAGCACAAGACTCCCGTGTCAGAACGGGAGCCCGGCCGCGCATCTTCGCCTAAAGCCGCGCGATCATCCACGCTTGGCTTTGGCACCACACCGTACCGCTGGTATTCCAGGGGCACGATGCGGCAACGCTTCGCCACCTCGCGAGGGGCCTTCGCGAGACGTCCATTAACCTTAATGGACGCCTCCGCCGCTTCGAACATGTCCACGACATGCTCAGCCAGCGGCAGAGATGGCATAGCGGTAGCCGCCGGCCTACCAGCTAACCACGGCCTATGGTCACGCTGGCTAGCCGGCAGCTCCACGGGTAGATCGGGCCGAACACTTACCAGCCACTGGCAAGCGTCCGACCAATCCTCCTCCGTGGCTAACTGCGAGCGCTCTACTAGACGAGGGCCTTCGTCTTCCTCCAGAGCACTCGCAGTTGACGTCGACGGCGGATAAGCTGATACCCCTGGCAAGCCCGGAAAAGCATGCGGGCCCGAGAGAGCAGGCATGCTGAACTCCGCGGCTTGACCAGGAGCAGGTGCCGTGGCAGAGCGTGGGGTAAACACCGCCCTACCGCGGCCCTGACCAGCACCAGCGACACCATCGGCAAGCCGAGGTATGCGGTATCCGTGGTCAACAGCACCGCCCGGGGACACCTTCTGGACCGTGAAATCTACTCCTGCGAGAGTAGAACCACGGAACACGTCGTCTGTATTCCCCGCGAGGGGTGCACAGACGTCGTATTCCATGGCCACGTCCTCAGAAGGCGACCCTAGCAGGAGATCCTCTTCCTCCTGGCCAGAAAGATTAGACTCCGGGTCAGCAAAGAGAGCTAACCCGGACTGGCCAGGAAAGGTGCCATAGGAGGCTTTGACACCCGCGGCGCGCGGATACCCAGGGTCTGATGAGCAGACCGCTGGTCCCAGCAACAACCGTTGTCCACGGCCCCTCGGCGCGGCGCCATGCCTGCTGCCAGGGTCTTGGACTGCCCCCAACAAAGGGGCCACCTCTGAATCCACAAACGGACCGGACCTAAAGAGACCGGATTCAGAGGCGGGGATCACCTGCTCGTAAGCAGATGCCGAGGACAACAAAGGAGCTGGCCCAGGGAGCATGCTGCGAAGCAACTCTGGGACCAAATCCTTTATTGTCCTCTGCATCTCTTGCAACATTTCGGACCTGAAGGCCTCCATATCCACCGCGGATGAGGCCTTCTTCTTACCCTTCTTACTACCCTCCTTCTTCTTCTTCCTCTCTTCCTCCATCACCTTCTCCCTTGCCTGCAATGAGAGAAAATCAGACATTAGATCTCCCCCCCACTGCTTACATACATCGCACTTCAGCAACGGTCCACAGGGACTGCAGCTGAAGCACAAGTGCGGTACGAATCTATTCTTCAGAAACCTCCCGCAGGACGGGCAACCAGGTCTCTGAAACAGGACAAGGACAAGGACAATGAGCAAGATAGTTATGGTTAGCGAACTCAAAACCAACTAAAAAGAGAGGGACAGGATCCTCAAGATCGCAAGTCAAGAAGAACCAGCCGTGGACAAAACGTTAAATGTTAATAAAGGCCAAGGCCGATTATGACGTCATCAATCCCGTGACCAAAATAATCGATCCGCAACAAGCACCAAGTGCAAGAACGAATTGTATAAGTAACCGGAACATTTCCGTTGAATTGGCATTTCGAGTACACAACAATCAGATATACAGAGATAACTCCTTCCAATTCTAGCATTGGCAAAAAAGGAAATTATCTCCCCTTTTGTTTATCAATAATTAGATACCTGACACTTGTACAGACAAACCATCCAACGTGATGAACCGGAGAACTCCACCATAGTACGCCTCTACATTCTCTCCACCGAAGGGGAAGGAATTGGATCAAGAGGGCAAAGTGAGAAGACCTTTATAATAGGCCTCCAACTCACTGAACATAGATTTTTTGGTTAGATAACCTAACAGTATTAGTAGGAAATGGAACCGTGGTGGAGAGAAACATATCCTCTTGTGCCGAGAAGTCCATCAAAGCTTCTACGTGATACCTGTGGACAAAAACACAAAGAGAAATGAGACTTATGAAGCACCATGTTGTAAAAAACAAACACAAACAGGCGCTAATCACGGTAAGCGCGAGTCCCGGAAACACATTAAACCGGGACAAAACACGCTAGCATATCAAAGAAGTCACCTGATAAAGAGATCCAGCTCCTTCCAAAGGTGAGTCCTCTCTTTCCGACATGCCACGAACGTACAACAATCGTCAAATAAGTGAAAAACAAGGTAAATGCGCAGAAAATGTAGAGTAGCACAAAACCGCATGTAACCCTTAGCCAATAAATGAGCAAAGAGGAAGTAGTAGTCGGCGCATGCGCGGTGGTGGGGCGAGCATCCGCCGGACTACCTCTGACTCCCTGCCCAGTAGGGGCACCTAACTGTTTTTAATCTGAGTGTTTTATTGAGTGAAAGCCGATATTTAGCAATATCAAAAGTATTAGGGAGGTAAGTATACTCTTGATGTGAAATAGCTCTTACTGTTTAACATAATAATGACCTTGTCACATCTAGTCTATAGTGTTGAAAGGTTCAAGTAATATTAAAGTGTTATCAAATATTGACATGAATAATGATTAACCCTTTCACTGATCAGATGCATCTTCAGATAATTGGTTTCCAAGGAGATAAGCACATTTTTGCGGATTTCATATGAGAGTAGGAATTGCATCATCAAATTCTGTCAACTTAGCAACTAGCAAACATTAATTGAAAACATTAAAATTAAAATAAACCCTAAAATAAACGTATGTTATAAATATCCTCTACCTGGTCTACAGATGCATTTTGAGTACAGCATCATGTGGTTTCGAGGATAACATAATCTCCTAATTCCTAATCTAATGCAGCAGTCATCTGATTTCAATGTTTATGATTTGAGAAAAGGAGAGTCTGTCACCAACAGTAATGGCATAAACAGGTCTGATACAAACATAGAACTTAATTTATATTTGTAAATACAGATCAGGTCAAATTCAATTTTTCGCGATAACCGGATAGCAATGGATTTCACCAAAAATTAAACACAAATTTGAGTTTCCATTTGTAAATTGGTAAATGTTCTATTGAAGATTAACATAAGTGTTTTGTGTAGCGGAAAACAAAAAATATTGAAATTTCTATCATATGTGATAACTAGAGCTTGTTTGAAGCAGCATTATAGAGAAAAATCAATCTAGAACTGAAAACTACTTAAGGACTCCATGTTGGGTTCACACTTCCAGAGAAATAAATTATTCCCATGGCAACATATCTGCTCAGGACAGTAACTGGCAGATGTTATCTGACGTGAAAATAGGGTTGGTTTGTATCATTTCTTTACGAGCTATCGACATTTTTAACATGCTTTTCACTACACAGAAATCAAACTGGTTAAAATAATCACTTGCTCTAGTGGCATTTTCTTAAAATTTAGAGGTATAATGTAAAAATACTGTGCATATTTAAAGACACACAAATTGTTGAGGCAACCTAAGCGAAGCGCATGCGAGAACGTCAAAATTACCTACCCTTGAACTCACATTACCCTCCAAAACGCGTTACTGAATGATATATGAATATTTACCATGGATTTTATGTGTCTGTTGATGAATCATAGCCTCTATATCTGCCATGATGCCTCTCACATACACACCCAATGCCTGTAGCAACAATAGAGCAGCCATTCACAACATAATGATAAGAAAAAATAATGTATTTACATTTTAATGGTCAGGTTTTATTCTAGAAAATAGAAAAATATTTACAATGAACTTGCAGCTCATGAAGACTATTTTCTTCAAATCATTCCACTGATAAATTTTCAAAATATCTCCTGACCTGAAAATGGACATTCCTCAAGACCACTACAGGTGTTTTGGGTCAGCTTGACCATTAATGGGTAAACTGACCTACAGCTGCATGATAATAACAGGTGGAAGGAAGCTCCATTTTCTATTTTAAGACAGCGCTGCTGAATGCTGATGCAATGACTTTCAGGAACATTGTCATCAAAATGAACATCAGTAAAACGAACATGAATATTATATCTTGAAATGGTCAGATGTGCAACATGGTTAACCCTTTAATGATCAAGCAGACTGAAATCGGCCTCTGTTATGGTCTTGTGCAATGTTCATATACGGGACAAGAGAATAACATTTTTGAAAATATACCACTGGAATGACTGGCTCGTTAAATGAGTCATTTCATTAATAAAAAATTCAAAAATTTTACTCTCTTGGCCTGTAAATGGACATTCAATAGGCAGATATTTTAATTTTCTTGCCCAAATTTGACCATTAAAGGGTTAAATCTAAAATGACACTGTGATAACATATTTTTTAGAGTGAATATTTTGTATCTTTGTTGGCCTGCATCGTACCTGTGAGATATCAGGGCCTGTAACGATGTACTCCATTCTGACATGTACAGTGGAGATGTGCGCAAACATTCCACCATGGAACACTGCTTGACCAAGCAAAACGGGACATACCTGTGTCTGATGAGCAGAAGATTGATATAGAAACATGTTTGATATAGAGCCATGTACTCACTGTATAATGCAACTCATAGAAAAACAATCATGTTAAACCAAATTACATGTATGCCCAAACATATATAACCAAACTGTGTAAACAACAAAAGCATTAACATAATATAATAACTGGAAAGTGGCGGCTCAGAAGTGATTTAAAAGCAAACAATTAACGTTTGCATAGAACTTGTCCCATAAAGACCACTAAATTATGAGCGTATTTTTATTTGAAACTTACAACTAGCATTATAAATTGATTTGTCAGTCTCTATGTCTGTCACATGGTTTTACTTTTCTAACAAAGCTGTCCATGTTGCAACAAGAGCAATAAAGCACACTGGCTTAGATGTAATTCCTAGCTATTAGAAATCAGTCAGTATGTAGGTAAAATATTAGACATTTTTGACACGGTTGTATTGCTGGCAGCTATAATGCATACAGGTGTTATCAATCATATATAATTCTAAGGATTTCCCTATATAGATGTGGATGCCTGGCCTTCATCTTGTGGATATATATTCCTTCACAACTATTACCTTTATGAAGGTGAGTGTCAAGGAAAACATAGATAAATATCAAAACATTGGAAGGAGTAAAGAAAAGGGGGAGTTCATATAACAACATTCAACTGAATGGGGGGTGGGTTGGTGGGAGAGAAGTAGCCTACATATGACAGGACATTGGCAAACAGGAGGGGGGGCTATGCTAAGATCATAGAGCGAAATCTAGTAATTTTAGAGTGGGCACCACCACTCCTTTGCCAATGCCCCGTCAGATGCAGCCTATACCGACCCACACATTCATTCTAATGTTGAGAAAAGGATTCATTCAGCCTCTCCATGTTATTGGCATTCATCTGTCTAGACAATGGTCCCTGAATGGGATGGATATGTCTGAAAATGGAACTGCTCTGGGGAGATAACAAATCTTACTAAGAAAACTAAACTAGTTTAACCCTTTAACACTCAAACTGGCCAAAATGGCTTCTGCAGTGGTCTTGGGAAATGTCCATTTACAGACAAAGAGAATACTATTTTTGAAAATTTACCAGTGGAATAACTGGCTCTGTCACCGGGCCAGTCATTCTAGTGGTAAATTGTCCAAAATAGCATTCTCTTGGCCTGCAAATGAACATTCCTTAAGACCACTACAGATACCGCTTTAACTGGCTTGACCAATACAGGGTAAAGTTGACTCAAGATGGGTAATAGACGATATGAACTTAACTCTCCTGAAAAGTTCTCTTCATTTGGCCATCATGCCTCCTACATCAATGCCATGTATACAGCTCTGAGATGGCTTCATCACTTCTATATTTAATACTCAAGCTGCTCCAAAAATGCCTCTGCAGTGGTCTTGATAAATGTTCATTTGCAAACCAAGAGAAGTCTATTTTTGAAAATTTAACACTGGAAAGACCGACTTGATAACCGATCCAGTCATTCCAGTGATAAATCTTCAAAAAAATAATTTTCTCCTGATCTACAAATAGACATTTTCCATGAGAAATCTTAAATTTTCTGGAAGAGATTTGAGAGTTAATGTGTAACTGCAAAGTCCCAAACCTTTACTGCTTTGATGTTAAATTAATAACAAAGGGATGTTTAATATTTGGTGCTCAAAATCCTACCCTTTACTGGTACATATTCACAGCAAAATACGTTGAAATAAAATTGTTTAAATTGTGTACTCATGGTATATCATTCATTTTCTGTAGATATAATTACAGATGATGATTCTCATCTTGAGGTAATACCAAAGCCCTTTAATGGTTAAGGTTGGACAAGAAAAGCTAAATATTTGCTTATTGAATGACCATTTGCAGGCCAAAAGAATGCTATTTTTGAATGTTTACCACTGGTAATAACTGGCTAGGTTATCGAGGAAGTCATTCCAGAGGTACATTTTCAAACATAGTTTTCGCTTGTCCTGTAAATGGACTTTCCTCAAGCCCACTACAAAGTCTAGATTTGGCCGGCTTGCCCATTAAATAGTTAAAAGTCAGTTACCATATAAAACGCTATACAGAGACAATAAGATTTGTGATACCTAACACAGGTACTATCTTAAAAACTTGTATAAGAGAATAATGACTACTGGCCCCAAATGATAGGTGAACTTTTAAACCAGGTCATTACTGAATATCCATGTTTCTCAGGAAAGCTGTCTGGATTCGGAGTCAGGTTCTGCAGTATCCACCGGTAACGGGTCAAAGAGAATACATCCACAGCCTGTAGGATGGAGGGTAGACCCCAAATGGAGTCATTGTCTGCTGGATGATACAAAGGAAACGCCGCACTACACTTTTCAATTGGCTTTTCTGTGGATATAATAATAAAATATCACATTAACACTTTAATGGTCAACCCGCCAAAACTGGCTTCAACAATTGTCTTGAAAAATCTACATTTACGTGCAAGAAAACACTATTTTTGAAAATTTAGAACTTGAATGACAGGCTCGATAACTGAAGCAGTTATTCCAGTTGTAAATATGTTAAAAGTCTTCTATAGACCTGCAAATGGAGATACACCAAGCAAAAATCTGGATTTAATGGTCAAATTGAATTATTCTGTTCCATTTCTACGTTACGTTCTAAGGTACATTTTGAAAAGACCATTATTGAAAACTGTTGCTGCAAAAGACAGCAAAGCAACAACTTTCAGCAAAATTGCTTTCAAATGAAAATCTGCAGACTTCCTCCCACCAGTCATATGTGTACAACTTGAAATTTACCCTAAACATGTTAACCCTATCAACGACAAATCCCTGAAAAAATACAATCCTTACGACATCAAATTTATTCTGTTGAATATTTTGAAATTAATTTGACTGAAAGACGTTGCTGCTGCTGCCTTATGTTGCCTAAGGCAGCAATGGTTTCCAGTCAAAGTAATTTCTGAATATTGAACAGTTTTCCTGTATGGTCTAGTTAAAATGAGGCATTGGGAATTCATCGGTGAAAGGGTTAATGTGAGTATAAACCAAGCAAATAAATAAATAAACAAACAATACAACAGGCAGATAAACAACCAGAACAAGTGAACAATACATGCACAGGAGTACTCTGACAGGGTATCATCAGGTGTTTTGTGTTTCAGCAAATTTTGGCACTAAATGTGAATTTTGTAATAATTCTGCCCCTCTAGACATAGGCAAGCATGTGTCCGACAATAGTGTCAATAGTCTAGATTAAACGAAATCAAGGATTTCTTTTTTCACGAGAGAGTTGATACTTACCTCCCTAATACTTTTGATATTGCTAAATATTGGCTTTCACTCAATAAACACTCAGATTAAAACAGTTAGGTGCCCCTACTGGGCAGGGAGTCAGAGCGTAGTCTGGCGGATGCCAGCCCCACCACCGCGCATGCGCAGACTAGCACTTCCTCTGACTAATTTATTGGCTGATACACATGCAACTATTAAGAGCCTGAAGACCGAGCCTCTGTGGGGTGGAGAGGCCGGGTCCGTATCTAGGGAGGTAAGTATCAACTCTCTCGTGAAAAAAGAAATCCTTGATTTCGTTTATTTCACATCAAGAGTATACTTACCTCCCTAATACTTTTGATATTGCCAGAATTCGACAGTGAATTCGGCGGGAGGGAGGCGAGGTCAAAAGACCAGCTCATCCATATACGCTTTTCTGCGTTTAAGGCACTTAAACTTCTGAAACTGTATGAAAAAACAGTCAGGATTTGACTAACTATCGGATAACACCCCCGATGTATGAGAGATGACCGAATGTCATATGCGCTCCCCCCCCTCCTTCCTAGGAGGAAGAGTCGAATGACCTCAATGTCCTATACGCTCTCTACGTACAAGTGCCATGTACTACAGGACAGAGACGAAAAAACTCCATTTTCGTATACTCTCAACAATGAACCACATAAATACACAAAACCATCATCATATAAATAACGGGTAACGTGACAAGACAATCAACAATGGACAACACATACACAAGACTGACCTTGTTGAAATGGCTGCTGACATTGGTGAAGATCGATGCAGTCCCAAATTAGTGGTTGTTTCCATAAATTAATTGTGAAATATATAAGCAATGAGGAAACCCCATCAAAAATATATATGCCTAGTTATTTTTTCAAAATCGACAAGGCGAGAGGATTAGAGGTGTCACGGAGATAATGGTCTGTAAAACTTGACTCACAGTGCCACTGAGCCACCGACATAATATCATCCACAGGGACCCCATTAAATAGGGCCGTGGATGTCACTACGCCGCGGACACTGTGAGCCTTGGCCACGTCAACCTGCTTCCCGGTGGCGGATTTATGGCAAAACTGAATGCATTCTACAATCCACCTGGAAATGGTGTCCTTAGAAGCCCTGCCATGGGGTTCAATATATGACAACCATAACGCTGACTGATCGGTGTGCCACTCCGCCGTACGTTGCTTGTACCGGCAAAGCGCCCGGACAGGACACCATGCTTTAGAATTAGGATCATATCTAGTTAAAGCAGGCAAAATAATAGGTTGACCTGGATATTTCAACGACTGATTTTTAGCCAAGAAATTAATCCTAGGTAGCAGCTTAAGGCCTTCACCTGAAACCACAAAACGGTCATCCTCGGCTGATAAGGCATGAATTTCACTCCTACGCCTAGCCGAGGCCGCAGCAACTAAAAACACAGTCTTCAGTGTTAATAGTTTCATAGAAATGGAACTAAGTGGTTCAAAAGGCTTATCACCTAGTACTTGAAGCACTAGCGATAAACTCCAAGACGGAATCACAGGTGGATTCCTTGGTCTTAGATTGCCCATGCCTTTAATTAATACATTTAATGTATTTACTTCATCACTTCCCCCTCTTAGCCAAGCAAGGAATAACAGACATTAATGCTGACTTATAACCAGCAATAGAGTTAGGCTTGAGGCTATAGGCATCATAGAGGTGACAGAGGAAATCAGCTACTACTTGAATAGATGAATCCATTGGATCAATACATCTTTTTGAGCACCATTCTGCAAATCTGTTGATTTTATAATTATATGCTCTGGAGGTTGACCCCCTCCTGGCTTTGGCCATAAACATGGCTGCTTGCTCAGAAAAGCCCTCCTTAATTCTAGATTCCTTGACAACATCCACGCAGTCAATCTGAACATTGACGGATTGTTGTGAAGGGCCTTGCCCTGGAAGATAATATCGTCCATCAGAGGCAGAGGAACCGGATTGCAGACCAGAAGGTCCAGCAGATCCGTATACCATGATCGGCTTGGCCAATCCGGGGCGATCAGAAGCACTTGGCATTCCTCTTGTCTGATTTTCTGAAGAATTTTTGGAATCAGGATTGCTGGAGGGAATGCGTATGCATACATTCTCCCCCAGCTGATAGCTAACGCATCTGTTGCGAAAGCGCTTGGATCCGGAATCGGAGAGACGTACGTCGTCATCTTCGCATTCTTCTTCGTTGCGAACAAATCGATGTTGGGTTTCCCCCAATGGTCGAACAGACGATCCGCCACACATTGATTTAGTTGCCATTCCGTGGGTAAAACACTCATCCTTCGGCTCAATGAGTCTGCTAGCAGATTTAACCTTCCCGGAATATGAACTGCTTTCAAGGTAATCTGGTGATCCAGACACCAACAAAGCAGTCTCCATGTCATCATACAGAGACTGGGCGACTTCGTTCCGCCCTGGCGGTTTATGTAAGTCACAACTGTTGAGTTGTCTGAACGAATAAGAACAATCTTGCCCTGAACTTTCTGTAAGAAATGTTCCAGGCCCAGGACTACTGCTCTTAGCTCCAGTAGATTTATATGTTCCTTTGACTGTTCCAGATTCCAAAGCCCTGATATCGTGGACTCTTCCAGGCAAGCTCCCCAGCCCTCCATCGATGCATCTGTATACACAGTCACCTGAGGGTGGGGAGGGGTTAGCATAACCCCCACCAAGAGATTCTCTGTGTCCAACCACCATTGCAGGTGATGAATCAGAGGCGCCAACATTGACACATTCGAGTCCAGCGAACCTGTACTCTGGGTCCATTGTGTCATGAGAAATAACTGGATCGGCCGCCTGCGTAAGGCGGCCTGAGGAATGACTGGTTCCAATGAAACCATCAACCCCAGCATTCTCAAGTAAACCCGTGCCAGGACATGACGACTGTCGCACACCGACTGAATTAATGAGATGAGTTTCTGAACTCTCTCCTGAGTAGGATAAACATATCCTGTCTCTAGATCGAAGAACATCCCCAGGTAAACAAACTTCTGGGATGGAATCAGCTCTGATTTTGGGAAATTGATCATCCAGCCTAAGTCTGTGAGAGTTTTCAAAACAATCTCCAGACTGGCCGATAAACTTTCCCGGGTGTGTGCTTTCAACAGCCAGTCGTCTATGTACGTGTGGACTGCTATGCTTCTCCTGCGGAGGTATGCGGTGATCGCAAGAACCATACGGGTGAAAACCCGAGGAGCCGTGGAAATTCCGAAGGGTAGCACCCTGAATTCCCACTGTCTGCCCTGGAATGCAAATCTCAGGAAGCGACGGAAACTCCTGTGTATGGGGATGTGGAAATAAGCGTCCTTCAAATCTATCGACGCTGTCCACATTCCCCTCTCTAACCCCGCCAACACCGAGCGCACAGTCTCCATCTTGAAACTGGGCGTCTCTATGAACTTGTTCAACGGCTTGAGGTTGAGAATTGGTCTCCACCCTCCGGTGTTCTTTGTTACTAAGAACAGGGTTGAATAGAAGCCCGGACACCTCTGTGCCGGCTGAATAGCTTCTTTTTGTACGAGGGAATTTATTTCCTCCTCGATACACAACCTTTGATCTGGATCTCTCGGATTTGGAGTCCAGATCGGCACTAGAGACAGTCGCGATGGCGGGCCTGTCATCCAATCGGGATGATACCCGACTGAAAGCCATCGCAAGACTAAACGGTCCTGAGTTAACCGTTCCCACTCTTGCATGTGGTCGGCTAGCCGGCCTCCCACCGGTCCACCTAGGGATAGAGGTGGACATAAGGAGTGCAAGAGCGGCACTGTCTCCTCTGCCCGAAACACCGGCGCGGTTCTCACCGCGGTAACCGTCCCATCAGGAACGATTACCCCGCCCAGATCCTCGCGCGCCACGACCAGCACCGCGCGCACCTCGGTGCGCGGGCGGCTGCCTGCGCCTGAGGAGCCTGCGCCCCCCTCGCTGCTGGCCGAATCGCACGCGGCCGAGGCCGGCGCTGCGATGGTGGCTGGCCTCTGACCTGGCCACTACCACCTCGAGCCTGCAGGGGACGATACGCAGGGGGTGCGGCGCGAACGTTGGCACGACGAAGCACCTCAAACTGCTCGCGCAGCGCCCTCTGGTTATTGACCAGAGTAACCGTCTCCTGGAGGTGCCTACACCCCTCACCTCCAAAGAGACCAGGACCTGTCATAGGCGTACGAAGTAGCCTATTGTAGAGGTCCTGGGACGGGCACAGATTATCCAAGGCAAAAGTGCGCCTTGCCCGGACACTCCTGGTCACCGCCCGCGTCATACAGTCCAGAGCCAGGTTGATACCATCCTGGATGGCTCGCTGGACTGTGACCGGACTTGGCTGGCGCGATGCGGATGCTGTTACTACCCCTTGTAACAGCTGGGAGACGTGGGACAGAGCGGCAATCGAAGCCCTCCCACTCTCCTCCGCATCACGCAACGCGGCATTTGCTGAACGCAACGCGTTCGAACACAAGACTCCCGTGTCAGAATGGGAGCCTGGCCGCGCATCCTCACCCAAAGCCGCACGGTCATCCACGCTCGGCTTCGGTACCACACCGTACCGCTGGTAGTCCAGGGGCACGATGCGACAACGCCTGGCCACCTCGCGCGGGGCCTTAGCGAGACGTCCACTCGACTTAATGGACGTCTCCGCCGCCTCGAACATGTCAACGACATGCTCTGCCAGCGGCAGAGAAGGCATAGCGTTAGCAGCAGGCTTACCAGCTAACCACGGCCTGTGCTCACGCTGGCTAGCCGACTGCTCCACGGGCAGATCTGGTCTAACACTTACCAACCACTGGCAAGCGTCAGACCAATCCTCCTCCGTGGCTAGCTGCGAGTGCTCTACAAGACGGGGGCCTTCGTCTTCCTCCAGAGCGCAAGCAACAGAGCTTGACGGCGGGTACGCTGCTATGCCTGGCAAGCCAGGGAGAACATGCGGGCCTGACAATACCGGCATGCTAATATCACTGGTTTGACCAGGAGCAGGCGCCGTGGTAGAGCGCGGGGCATATACCGCCCCACCATGGCCCCGGCCAGCACCAGCGACACTCTCGGCAAGCCGAGGTATGCGGTACCGCTGGCCTTCAGCGCCCAGGGCCACAGTCTGAACCGTGGATTCTACCCCTGGGAGAGTAGAACCATGGAAAAAGGCGCCTGTATTCCCCGCGAGGGGTGCACAGACGTCATAATCCATGTCCACGTCTTCAGACGGCGACCCCAACAGGTAATCCTCATCCTCCTGGCCAGAGAGATTAGACTCCGGGTCAGCAAAGAGAGCTAACCCGGACTGGCCAGGGAAGGTGCCATACGAGGTACTGGCACCCGCGGTGTGCGGATACCCCTGGACTGATAAGCAGCCCGCGGGTTCCAGCGACGACCGTCCACGGTCCCTATTGGGCGCGGCAATAAGCCTGCTGCCAGGGCCGTGGAACGCCCCCTCTAATGGGGCCACCTCTGAATCTTCAAACAACGGAAGCGTACTAAGGAACGTTGATTCAGAGGTGGGGATTACCTGCTCCGAAGCAGATGATGAGGTCAATAAAGGATTTGGTCCAGGAAGCATGCCACGAAGCAACTCTGGAACCAAATCCTTGATTGTCCTCCTCATCTCTCCCAACATCTCGGTCCGGAAGGCCTCCATATCCACCGCGGACGAGGCCTTCCTCTTACCCTTCTTACTTACACCCTCTTTCTTCTGCTTCTTCTTCTCCTCCTCCACCTTGTCCTTCGCCTGCAAGCACAAGAATTCGGACATTAACTCGCCCCCCCAGTGCTTACATATCTCGCAATTAAGCAAGGGACCACAGGGGCTACACTGAAAACAGAGATGAGGGCCAAACTTGTCCCTCAAAAATCGTCCACAGGACGCACAACCAGGTCTCTGAAAAGGGGCAAAGGACGAGGAGTATGAGCAAACTAGTTAAGCTTAGAAACTCACCAACTCAAGAGAAGGAAAATGATCATAAAGATCATAATTTATCAGAAAACCAGCTTCGGACAACTTTAATTGTAAATAAAGAGCAAGGCTGATTATGACGTCATTAATCCTATGACAGGAAAAAATCGATCCCCAACAAACATCCCAGTGCAAGGTCGAATTGTATCTCTAACCAGAACATGTACAGAATGGACATTTCGACTATACAAGCATCAGATATATACTGATAACAATGGCAAATAAAGTTAATTATCTCCCTTTCCTCTAAATAATTAACATCACCTCATATCAATAATTAGATACCTGACACCTTGTCTAGACAAACCATCCAACCTGATGAACTGGAGCACTCCACCACTGAACGCCTCTTAACTCTCTCCACCTCTAGGGGAAGGAATTGGATCAAGAGGGCAAAGTGAGAAGACCTTTATAATAGGCCTCCAACTCACTGGACATAGAATTTTTGGTTAGATAACCTAACAGTATTAGTAGGAAATGGAACCATGGTGGAGAGACACAAACCCTCTGCTGCTGTCATGTCCATAATACTTCTTCACACAGACCTGTGGACATAAACACAAAGAGAGATTAGTCTTATATAGCACCTAGTTGAAATAAACCAACTAATCAAGGCGCTTATCACGTTTAGCGCGAGTCCCGGAAACACATTACAACGGGACAAAACTCGCTAATTTTACTAGAAGTCACCTGATTTAAAGGTCCAAGGCCCTCCTGTGGCGAAGATACTCTTTCTGCCATCTTTCTCAGGTAACAACAGTTCAGAATTGTGTCAAAAACGCTTATAATTGAGCTCCAAAAAGCACCAGCACAAAAGCATGTGTAGTCTCTTAGCCAATAAATTAGCAAAGAGGAAGTGCTAGTCTGCGCATGCGCGGTGGTGGGGCTGGCATCCGCCAGACTACGCTCTGACTCCCTGCCCAGTAGGGGCACCTAACTGTTTT
Source organism: Chaetoderma sp. LZ-2023a (assembly GCA_034401795.1). Classification (NCBI taxonomy): domain Eukaryota; kingdom Metazoa; phylum Mollusca; class Caudofoveata; order Chaetodermatida; family Chaetodermatidae; genus Chaetoderma; species Chaetoderma sp. LZ-2023a. The sequence goes on along the minus strand of CM067370.1, from coordinate 86,219,476 downwards.
AATCTGAGTGTTTATTGAGTGAAAGCCAATATTTAGCAATATCAAAAGTATTAGGGAGGTAAGTATACTCTTGATGTGAAAATAAGACACTATGCAATGCCAAGCCAAAACCATAATCTGCCCAAAAACAACAACAAAAATTTAACGTCATCGTGACTTTGCCCTAGTGCCCTCACTGTCATATATAAGCACGTCTATCAGGTTAGGTCCAATAGGCTCAACCAAACCCGAGATCTACACCAAATACATAACCTGTTAAAACAGATATTAGTATGGTCACACAGTCACTAACGATGATCTAGTGCCATTGTCATGCAACATCATGACATATGTAAGCATGGGTACAAGATTAGTACAAATAGGGTGAACTAATCCCCGAGATATACAAATATTAAACGAAAGCCGTAAGATGCAAACAAGCGACAAGTTTGTAGCAAGGTTACAGCGACCTTGACAGTTGACTAAAAGACTATTGCCATTGTTCTGCAGTGTCGTAACTTAGGTAAACATGGAAATAAGATTAATATGGACAGGGTGAAATAGTCCCAAGATAAATGTAAATACATAAAGCTAAACCAAATTTTAAGCTGTAAACAAACCAAGAGATTGTAGCAAGGTCACAGTGACCTTGACATTTGACCAAAAGACCTGAATCTCATTGTGCTTCAACATCACACAGTACGTATGTGCATGTCGAAGTTTAGTCTGAATATTATGAACCAATTTGCACCATGCTTGACCACAAGCATCTGATTCAGAATTAAGGATTTCTATTTTATTATTCACAAATTAACGTGAAAACTGAATTAAATCAGCATAATTATTAGCACCATGTATACTCAGAATTATGGCCAGCGGAACAGTGGGAATAAATGTATTAGACCCTATGGTGGCTATGCCCCCTTACCATTGTCCATAAGCAACAACCTCCCCCCCCCTCCTCCACCCCTGCACACATGCCCCCACCCCCCTCCCAAATTTCTTTTACAATGTTGCACCAGCCATACTCAAACCTGCCTCCAAAGGCACCTCAATAGAAAGGACACATTCATGAAGATTTTGCCCTCAAATCTAGGAACCAATGCCTTTATTAAAGGACATCTGTTCATAAAGGACATTATTATATGTATCAATGGTTTTCTTTATAGACAAGTTTGACCAATATTTTTTCCATGGTCACAAATGCTAAGTTATAGATAGGAGATGGGCCTATAACACAGTTATCTACAACAGCAATGCATATTTTAAAGCTTCCCACTGGTAATCAAACAATCTCTCCATCAGAGCAGGCATTATTGAAATCCCTTTAACAGAAAGAGTTGATGCAAGGAAACAAAGAATTCTGTGTAATTAAATGTCTTGCCTATCATTCTCATTGCTGAGAAAACATCAGAGCCTAAAGTCAATATGCTTATGAGGTTTCATAGTGAGTGCACACAAAAACCTGAGGCATGGCGCAGAAATTAGATCACGTACACCATTCAACATGAGCTTCACAACAACCATTGGTTCACGTTCAGGTTACATAAGAGTGACCAATTCTGAACATGAGAATGACAGGTGGAACTAAATGCAAAAGGTTAATGTTGATTACTGGTATTTACTTGTATCAAGTCCACAGTGACCGTGACTGTTGACCTAAAGGTCACAAAGTTGCTTACTAGTGACATATGTCTAATGTCTCCAAGTTTAATTTCAATAGGATTAAGCAATCCTGAAAAATAGCCAAGATGATTTACTATATAAATAACAAAACTTAGTTTTGAACCATGGATACAATGAGGTTGACATTTAACCTACATTTGTGTCTACCGAGGCCTCCTTCAACATGAGATTTGAGAAAAGTACCTCATGTGTAATGATGAGTAGTCATAACTCCTAGCCCACTCCTTCCTATCTATCATCAAGATAGGTAACCATAAGCCTAACCATTAAATAAATGATCTTAACCTTACCAAGAGAGCTAACTGCAACAGCACTTGTCCATTGGTTAAAATGGAACCTGCAAAACATGAAGACACAGTAACTAGACTCCAGTAATGTTCCAGGCATATGTATGTGTGATACTGAATCAGAACTTGAAGGTGAACACAGCACACATCATGTAGTTAATATAACACAGAACTTTGATCATAGGACAGGAAAGATGTAAGAGAACATTTAACGCTTTACTGATTGCATTTGTCAAGCAGATAACTCATAAGACTTAGAAGTTTTAAGAACATGAATTTGACAACTTTTCACTGATATATTTCCTTCACTTACTCCTTTTCATTTGTATCATTTGTGGCATATAAAACTTCAATGAATCTGAGAGAACAGCATTGCGTTTTGTCTACAGAGCAATGTAATAGATTGATCTGATCTGTATGTTGCTAGTTAGCTGACGTCACAATCAAAATGATGTAGGTAATAACAAAAGTTAACAAGATCTCCGCAAACGGCACATAATACCCCGCCATGATGACAAACTAATAAATGACAGCTATCAGAAAATATTTATTTCTTCCTCAAACCAGTAATCCTTATTAAGTGTCAAAGCGATCCGCTAAACGGTCAAGGCGGTATCGTCCGGAAACCAAGTTTCAAGATGACTGCCGCTGACTGGTGGCCATATTGGATTTCAGATTATCGTAAATTTCAATAGGTTTCTTCACCAGACATATTCCAACGACCCTAGGAAGTGATCCGATAAATGGTAACAGAGATATCATCCAGAAACCAACTTTCAAGATGGCAGCCCGTGGCTGGTGGCCATCTTGGATTTTGGTTCAGTGTCGATTTCGATAAGTTTCTTCCTCAGACCTAGTCCAACCACTCTATGAAGTTTCAAAGCGATCCGATAAACGGTAACGGAGTTATCATCCGGAAACTAATTTTCAAGATGGCCAGGGGTGGCTGGCGGCCATCCTGGATTTCGGATTTTTGTCAATCTAGATAGGTTTCTTCACTAGGGGTAGTTGAACCACCCGATGAAGTTTAAAAGCGATCAGATAAACGGTAACAGAGTTATCATCCGGAAACCAATTTTCAAGATGGACACCGGTGGCTGGCGGCCATCTTGGATTTCGGATCATCGTCAATTTCGATGGGTTTCTTCCTCAGACCTAGTCTAACCACTCCATGAAGTTTCAAAGCGATCCGCTAAACGGTAACAGAGTTATCATCCAGAAACCAATTTTCAAGATGGACGCCGGTGGCTGGCGGCCATCTTGGATTTAGGATCATCGTCCATTTCGACAGGTTTCTTCCCCAGACCTAGTCTAACCACCCTATGAAGTTTCAATGTGATCCGACAAACGGTAACGGAGTTATCATTCGGAAACCGATTTTCAAGATGGCCACCGGTGGCTGACGGCCATCTTGGGTTTCGGATCATCGTCGATTTCAATAGGTTTCTTCCCAAGACCAAGTCCAACCACCCTATGAAGTTTCAATGCGATCCGACAAATGGTAACAGAGTTATCATCCGGAAACCACTCTGCCGCCTGCACGCCCACCTGCCCGCCCGAACGGACGGCGGCATTACATAATACCTCGCCAAATTTTTTGGCGGGGTATAAAAGGTCCATCACCAAATTGTCTTTAGTGAATTTACAATCTACATGCAATTTAATCGTCTCTCAAATATTTTGAACCTAATTTGACTGAGAACTGGTCAACTCCCAGTCAAATTAGTTTCAAACTATTCAACTGCTTTACTTGTATAGTTAACTTGAAATTTTGATTCTGGGAATCTTCTTTTCTGGTGTCCAGATACACAGCTTCACATTCAAACGCACACAGTTTGTCAGAAATATTAATATAAAGAGAGATCTACTTGTGCAAGACATATGCATTAATACAAACTTAACTGAGTTGCGCAACAATGGAAGAGGATTGGTTTTAGCATTGATAAAGAAGTTGTGATGCAACAATTTCTATATGATAAATATTAATCTTGATAATCGTCGCATGTTATTATTTTATAGTCATTGTAGACGAAGTTCAGAGAGAAAGATCAACACATTTGTGTACATGTACTAAACACTACCTCTCATCAAGTCCTTTGATCCGCCGAACAAATCCAGGATATGGATTATATGGCAATGTCGGTCGATCTAGAAGAATGGAGCATAGTCGCGTAAACTCTGTTTCCAGCCCTGTATCCTGGAGGTACTGTTCTCGCACTTGCTGCTGATGGGTCAGTGCTGGGTCTGATAGTAGCTTCTGCGGAGCAAGAGATGAACCACTTTCCTGGACATCGTTGAGCTGGGAAAAAAAATATATATGTGCTCCAAGTATTAGAGCTTTTTTTGGTTAAGTGGCTGAGAGTATTTCTAGTCCCACTGGACAGGATGTCAGTCTATCACAAGTAGCAAACCAGGTCTATACCCTGCTACCCATTTATATACCTTGGCTGGGAGAGTAGTGGATGAATCCAGACTTAGCTATGCCCTGTCCATATCTAGCTAAGTTCCACCCACGCGTTGCCAGTGCTGGGATCAACGGATCACTGACCTACCGACTATTAATTTCCAGAAAACTACACAGGTAAGCTGTTGAATATATTAAAACTAATTTGAGTGGGTACTGTTGCTGCCTATGGTCTACATCATAATCAATTACGGAACTAGTTAGCTGATGTCACAATCATAATCATGTATAGTTCCGGATCGAAAATTGAAAATTATGTCACACGTGTACGAATTGTATATTTTTGATAAATTTACAATTTAATAAACATTGGGGTGAATATTTCAAACAAAGCTAAGTCAAATTAGTTTCAAAATATTCAACAGCCTACCCCATATAGCTACCTTGAAATTTAGATTCTGGGAATTCAGTTTCAAAGTTTCATATCTATTCCATGTGTAAAAAAAGTGGGCAGAGCTTAGCTAGAGATGGCTAAGGCATAGCTAGAAATGGCTCCCTCTGTTTGATTAGAGTAAACCAAATTGCACTGGCAATAGTGTATGTAATAGCAGGGATCCCAGCACTTTATCAAAACAAAATTCCCTGAGCTTTTCCTGATATTTCCCTGAGAAATTTCCAAAATTCCATGAGAATTAGTCTCACTTTAACAAAGTTGCTGGGAAGTCAAGCAGTGATTGCAGCAAACCAACTAAAATAGTAGCAATATATACAACAGAGTGGTAGCCTGTGCATACAATAATTTTAATTTATTTCCGTTTTCAGTGAATATTCACAGCTTGTATATATGAGACGCGACACAACCATGGCAAATTGGTAAAATGTGAAACCTTCCCTTCTGGGACATTATCAAATTCCTTGAGTCTTCCCTGACTGGAAAATGGGAAACCTTATTTCCCTGATATCCAGAGTGGCTGGGAACCCTGAATAGAAATCACTGATTTATCAAGCTACCTTAACTTTCAGCCTTCAGATCCCAATACCCACATCCATATTTATCAAGAGAAATTAGACAACAATACACAAATGTTTTCAATATTTCGAAACTAATAATTTAACTAGAAACTGATGTTGCTATAGTACCATCAAATTAGGTTTCCAACAATTAAACAGAATATTTGTTACAATGCAATAAACGAAATTTAGGATTTCTTTTTTCACGAGAGAGTTGATACTTACCTCCCTAATACTTTTGATATTGCTAAATATTGGCGTTCACTCAATAAAACACTCAGATTAAAAACAGTTAGGTGCCCCTACTGGGCAGGTAGACAGAGGTAGTCAGGCGGATGCCGGCCCCACCACCGCGCATGCGCCGACTACTACTTCCTCTGACTAATTTATTGGCTGACACACATGCAACTACTAAGAGCCTGAAGACCGAGCCTCTGTGGGGTGGAGAGGCCGGGTCCGTATTAGGGAGGTAAGTATCAACTCTCTCGTGAAAAAAGAAATCCGTGATTTAGTTTACTTCACTTCAGGAGTATACTTACCTCCCTAATACGCTTTGATATTGCCAGAATTCGACAGGGAATCTGGCGGGAGGGAGGCGAGGTCAAAAGACCAGCTCTTCCCTATATGCTTTCACGCGTTTACGGCACTTAAAAACGTCTGAAACTGTGTGAGAACACAGTCAGGATTTGACAAACCATCGGATAACACAACCGATGCATGAGAGATGACCGAATGTCATATGTGCTACCCCCCCCCCCCCCTCCTGGGAGGAAGACTAGATGACCTCAATGTCCTATACGCTCTCTACGTACTAGTGCCACGTACTACAGGACAGAGACGAAAGTACTCCATTTTCGTATACTCTCTATGAACCACAATCCACACAAACCATCACCATATTAATAATAACGGGTAACGTGACAATACATTTAACAATGAACAACACATAAACAAGACTGACCTTGTTGAACTTGGAAGCTGTCATCACGTTCCCAGTAGAGAAGCCTGATGCAGTCCCGACAAGTGGTTGTTACCATTACTTAAATGTGATGTATATAAGCAACGAGGAAACGCTCCTCATAAAACATACAGGCGATTATTGTTTCAAAATCGACAAGGCGAGAGGATTTGAGGTGTCACGGAGGTAATGGTCTGTAAAACTTGACTCACAGTGCCACTGAGCCACGGACATAATGTCATCCACAGGGACCCCACTAAACAGGGCAGTGGATGCCACGACACCGCGGACACTGTGAGCCTTGGCCACATCAACCTGTCTCCCGGTGGCGGATTTGTGACAAAACTGAATACATTCTACAATCCACCTGGAAATGGTGTCCTTAGACGCCCTGCCATGGGGTTCAATATATGACAACCATAACGCTGACTGGTCGGTACGCCACTCCGAAGTACGCTGTTTGTACCGGAGCAGCGCCCGTACGGGGCACCATACTTTAGAATTAGGATCATATCTAGTTAAAGATGGCAAAAAAATAGGTTGACTTGGATATTTCAAAGACTGATTCTTAGCCAAGAAATTAATCCTAGGTAGAAGCTTAAGGCCTTCCCCTGTAACCACAAAACGGTCATCCTCGGCTGATAAGCCGTGAATCTCACTCCTACGCCTTGCCGAGGCCGCAGCAATTAAAAACACAGTTTTAAGAGTCAACAATTTCATAGAAATGGAAATAAGTGGTTCAAAAGGCTTATCTCCTAGTACCTGAAGCACCAGAGATAAACTCCAAACTGGAATCAGTGGAGGATTCCTTGGTCTTAGATTGCCCATGCCTTTAATTAATACATTTAATGTACTTACTTCATCACTCCCCCTGTTAGCCAAGCAAGGAATAACAGTCATTAAAGCTGACTTATACCCAGCAATAGAGTTAGGCTTGAGGCTATAGGCATCATATAGGTGACAGAGGAAATCAGCTACTACCTGAATAGATGAATCCATTGGATCAATACATCTTTTTGAGCATCACTCTGCAAATCTGTTGATTTTATAGTTATATGCTCTGGAGGTTGACCCCCTCCTGGCTTTGGCCATAAACATGGCCGCTTGCTCAGAAAAGCCCTCCTTAATTCTAGATTCCTTGACAACATCCACGCAGTCAATCAGAACATTGACGGATTGTCGTGAAGGGCCTTGCCCTGGAAGATAATGTCGTCCATCAGAGGCAGAGGAACCGGACTGCAGACCAGAAGGTCCAGCAGATCCGTATACCACGATCGGCTTGGCCAATCCGGGGCGATCAGAAGCACTTGTCACTCCTTCTGCCTGATTTTCTGAAGCACCTTTGGAATCAGGATTGCTGGAGGGAATGCGTATGCATACATTCCCGACCAGCTGATAGCTAACGCATCTGTTGCGAAAGCGCTTGGGTCTGGAATCGGAGAGACGTACGTCGTCATCCTCGCATTCTTCTTCGTTGCGAACAAATCGATGTTGGGCTTCCCCCAATGGTCGAACAGACAATCCGCCACACATTGATTTAGTTGCCATTCCGTGAGTAAAATACTCATCCTTCGGCTCAATGAGTCTGCTAGCAGATTTAGCCTTCCCGGAATATGAACTGCTCTCAAGGTAATCCTGTGATCCAGGCACCAACAAAGCAGTTTCCAAGTCATCATACAGAGACTGGATGACTTCGTTCCGCCCTGGCGGTTTATGTAAGTCACTACTGTTGAGTTGTCTGAACGAATAAGAACAATCTTGCCCTGAACTTTCTGTAAGAAATGTTCCAGGCCCAGGACTACTGCTCTTAGCTCCAGTAGATTGATATGTTCCTTTGACTGATCCAGATCCCAAAGCCCTGATATTGTATAAGCTCCCCACCCCTCCATCGATGCATCTGTATACACAGTCACCTGAGGGTGGGGAGGGGTTAGCAAAACCCGCAGCAAGAGATTCTCTATATTCAACCACCATTGCAGGTGGTGAATTAGAGGCGCCAACACTGACACGATCGAGTCCAGCGAACCTGAACTCTGGGTCCACTGTGTCATGAGAAACAACTGGATCGGGCGCCTGCGTAAGGCCGCCTGCGGAATGACTGGTTCCAATGAAACCATCAAACCCAGCATTCTCAAGTAAACCCGTGCCAGGACATGACGACTGTCGCACACCGACTGTATTAAGGAGATGAGTCTCTGAACCCTCTCCTGAGTAGGATAAACATATCCCGTCTCCAGATCGAAGAACATGCCCAGGTAAACAAACTTCTGGGATGGAATCAGCTCTGATTTTTGGAAATTGATTATCCAGCACAAGTCCGTGAGAGTTTTCAAAACAATCTCCAGATTGGCCGATAACGTTTCCTGGGTGTGTGCTTTTAACAGCCAGTCGTCTATGTACGTGTGGACTGCTATGCTTCTCCTGCGGAGGTATGCCGTGATCGCGAGAACCACACGGGTGAAGACCCGAGGAGCCGTGGAAATTCCGAAGGGTAATACCCTGAATTCCCACTGTCTGCCCTGGAATGCAAATCTCAGGAAGCGACGGAAACTCCTCTCTATGGGAATATGGAAATAAGCATCCTTCAAATCTATCGACGCTGTCCACATTCCCCTCTCTAACCCCGCCAACACCGAGCGCACAGTCTCCATCTTGAAACTGGGCGTCTCTATGAACTTGTTCAATGGCTTGAGGTTGAGAATTGGTCTCCACCCTCCGGTGTTTTTTGTTACTAAGAACACGGTTGAATAGAAGCCCGGACACCCTTGTGCCGGCTGAATAGCTCCTTTTTGTATGAGGGAAGTTATCTCCTCCTCGATACACAACCTCTGATCTGGATCTCTCGGATTCGGAGTCCAGATCGGCACGAGAGACAGTCGCGACGGCGGGCCTGTCATCCAATCGGGATGATACCCGACTGAAAGCCATCGCAAGACTAAACGGTCCTGAGTCAACCGTTCCCACTCTTGCATGTGGGCGGCCAGCCGGCCTCCCACCGGTCCACCTAGGGAGAGAGGTGGACATAAGGAATGCAAGAGTGGCACTGTCTCCTCTGCCAGAAACACCAGAGTGGTTCTCACCGTGGCAATCGGCCCATCAGGCACGATTACCATGACCAGATCCTGCGCGCCACGCCCAGCACCATGCGCACCTCGGTGCGCGGGTGGCTGCCTGGCTGGCTGCGCCTGGGGAGCCTGCGCCCCCCTCACTGCTGGCCGAAGCGCACGCGGCCTAGGCCAACGCTGCAATGGCGGGTGGCCTCTGACTTGGCCACCTCCACCTCGAGCCTGCAGGGGACGATACGCAGGGCGGAGCACTTCAAACTGATCGCGCAGCGCCCTCTGGTTATTGACCAGGGTCACCGTCTCCTGGAGGTGCCTGCATCCCTCACCTCCAAAGAGACCAGGACCTGTCATAGGCGTACGCAGTAGCCTATTGTACAGGTCCTGGGATGGGCACAGATTGTCCAAGGCAAACGTGCGTCTCGCCCGGACACTCCTGGTCACCACCCGCGTCATGCAGTCCAGAGCCAGGTTGATACCATCCTGGATGGCTCTCTGGACTGTGGCCGGGCTCGGCTGGCGCGATGCGGATGCTGTTACCACCCCTTGTAACAGCTGGGAGACGTGGGACAGAGCGGCAGTCGACGCCCTCCCACTCTCCTCCGCATCACGCAACGCGGTATTTGCCGAACACAACGCGTTCGAACACAGAACACCCATGTCAGAACGGGCGCCTGGCCGTGCATCTTCACCCAAAGCCGCACGGTCATCCACGCTTGGCTTGGGTACCACACCGTACCGCTGGTAGTCCAGGGGCATGATGCGGCAACGCCTGGCCACCTCGCGAGGGGCCTTCGCGAGACGCCCATTCACCTTAATGGACGACTCCGCCGCTTCGAACATGTCAACGACATGTTCAGCCAGCGGCAGAGATGGCATGGCATTAGCAGTAGCCTTACCAGCTAACCACGGCCTGTGGTCATGCTGGCTAGCCGACTGCTCCACGGGCAGATCTGGCCGAACACTTCCCAGCCATTGGCAAGCATCCGACCAATCCTCCTCCGTGGCTAGCTGCGAGCACTCTACAAGATGGGGGCCTTCGTCTTCCTCCTGAGCGCACGCAGCAGAGCTTGACGGCGGATATGCTGATACCCCTGGCAAGCCAGGGAAAGCATGAGGGCCCGAAAGAACAGGCATGCTAAACTCCCTGGCTTGACCAGGAGCAGGCGCCGTGGTAGAGCGCGGGGCAGACACCGCCCCACCATGGTCCCGGCCAGCACCAGCGACACGCTCGGCAAGCCGAGGTATGCGGTAACCCTGGCCATCAGCACCGCCCAGGGCCAGCTTCTGGACCGTGAATTCTACTCCTGCGTGAGTAGATCCATGGAATACGTCGCCCGCATCCCCCGCGAGGGGTGCACAGACGTCGTACTCCATGGTCACGTCCCCAGACGGCGACCCTAGCAGGAAATCCTCTTCCTCCTGGCCAGAAAGATTAGACTCCGGGTCAGCAAAGAGAGCTAACCCGGACTGGCCAGGGAAGGTGCCATAGGAGGTACTGGCACCCGCGGCGTGCGGAACCCCTTGGACTGATAAGCAGCCCGCGGGTTCCTGCGACAGCCGTCCACGGCCCCTCGGCGCGGCACCAAGCCTGCTGCCAGGGTCGTGGATCGCCCCCACTAATGGGGCCACCTCTGAGTCGTCGAACAACGTAACCGACCTACGGAAAAGCGACTCAGAGGTGGGGATCACCTGCTCTGAAGCAGACGCCGAGGACAACAAAGGATCTGGTCCAGGAAGCATGCTACGAAGCAACTCTGGGACCAAATCCTTTATCGTCCTCTTCATCTCTCCCAACATTTCGGACCGGAAGGCCTCCATATCCACCGCGGACGAGGCCTTACTCTTACCCTTTTTACTGACACCCTCTCTCTTCTGCTTCCTCTCCTCCTCCACCACCTTGTCCTTAGACTGTAAACACAGAAACTCAGACATTAGCTCGCCCCCCCCCCCCCCCCCCCCCATTGCTTACAGACCTCACACTTAAGCAGTGGTCCACAGGGACTACAGCTAAAGCATAAGTGGGGGACGAAACGATCCTTTAGGAACCGGCCACAGGACGGACAACCAGGTCTCTGAAACAGGACACAGGATGAGGACAATGAGCAAGTTAGTCAAGGTTAGAAAAAACTCAAGACCAACTAAAGAGAGGGAAAAGATCATAAAGATCAGTAACCATAAGAAACCAGCGTTGGACAAAACTTTAAATGTAAATAAAGAGCAAGGCTGATTATGAAGTCATCAATCCCATGACAGAAATTAAATCGGTCCGCAACAAGCATCTAAGTGCAAGAACGAATTGTATTCCTAACATAATGTCCTCACTTGGATATTCAGACTACACACCATCAGATACACAATGATAACAATGGTAAATAGTCATTATTTTTTCAAATAATTAACATCACCTCATATCATTAGTTAGATACCTGATACCTGGTATAGACAAACCATCCACCTGATGCACTGTATCACTCCACCAAGACCACGCCTCTTAACTCTCTCCACCTAAGGGGAAGGATTTGGATCAAGAGGGCAAAGTGAGAAGACCTTTATATCAAGCCTCCAACTCACTGAGCATAGACTTTTTGGTTAGATAACCTAACAGTATTAGCAGGAAATGGAACCGTGGTGGAGAGAAACAAACCCTCCTGTGCTGAAATGTCCACTAATAATGCAAATCCATACCTGTGGACATAAACACAAAGAGAGATTAGACTTATATAGCACCGAGTTGAAAAAACCAACCCAAACCGGCGCTCATCACGGTAAGCGCGAGTCCCGGAAACACATTACACCGGGGAAAAACTCGCTAGAATATAGTTGAAATCACCTGATAAAGAGATCCAGCTCCCTCCTCCGGAGAAGTCACCCTTTCTGACATCTTTCTCTTTCTTTCCAGGTATATTCAGACTATTTTACACAGGTAAACGAGTGAAAACTTTTTAACAAGCACAAACGCATGTGAACTCTCTGCCAATAAATTAGCAAAGAGGAAGTAGTAGTCGGCGCATGCGCAGTGGTGGGGCCGGCATCCGCCTGACTACCTCTGTCTACCTGCCCAGTAGGGGCACCTAACTGTTTTTAATCTGAGTGTTTTATTGAGTGAACGCCAATATTTAGCAATATCAAAAGTATTAGGGAGGTAAGTATACTCTTGATGTGAAAACCAGTTACTGTATCTTGTACATGTTGTACATATGGCTGAAAGAGTTAACCAGAAAACTAAGCATACTAAACAGCTTTACAGCTTATATATTTACACAATCACACCAATAATTACTACATGTAGTAGCATTACAAACAATGGACCTTTCCAGTTGATCCACCCATCATATGATGTCATCATCAACTATGTGATGTGTATGATGACATCATCATCAATTACAGCATGAGTGATTCGATTTAGTCTGTCTTAAATGCGTTGTATGAATTATGTCTTTACTATTTAATAAACATGCTGTAAAACACTTTGAAACTAATTTAACTGGGCACCGTTGATGCCATAGGCAGCAACAATAAGTTGCATGTGCGCATGCACACACACATGCACACACACTTCATTTTCTTCTATGGGAACATAATGCGTGTAGCATAAATAAAACCTTTAACACTTACCACTCTGATGTTAAAATTAAAAATTTTCAAATGAAATTAAAAGATGAACTGGTGTTCATTTTTCAACAAATTTAGTGGAATTTGTTGCTGTCATGGACAGCAAAATTGTCCACCAAAATTGTTGAAAAATGTACAGCAGTATCTTTGCTATTGACACAGTAATAGAGAGAACATTGACATCAGTAGTGAAAAATGGCCTATGCAGTGGTATTGAGAAATGTCCATTTGCAGGACAAGAGAGGACTATGTTTGACAATTTATCACTAGAATGAATGGCTGGTTAGACAGACATAGTTTTCAATCAAATTATTTTCAGTATAAAATCAGTATTAATATCATGTCCTATATATATCTTGTGCCTTGTTATGATGCTGTGATTGTCAGCACTGATAACTGGATATACGCTGTTTACCTTTGCAGTGTCAGGATGCCTCAGTTTGTATACGGCATTAGTGACATTGTTAAGCTTCCTCCATCTTGGATTCTGCTTTGACTCCGCGGCTCCTCGATACTGTGCTTTCTGAATGATAGAACATGAAGAAATAACTATTTATCCCTTTAATAGCCAAGCCGGCCAAAACCAGCTTCTCCAGTGGTCCTGAAGAATGTCTATTAAGAGACCAAAAGAAGACTATTTTTGAAAATTTACCACTGGAACAAATGATTCACTAACCAAGACAGTCATTTCAGTGTTAAATCAAACACAGTCATCTTTTGGTCTGGAAAGGTGACATTCAATAAGCAAATATTTAGATTTTCTTAACAAATCTTGAGTTCTTGACCATTAATGAAAACGAACTGCATAATTGATTATTAAGAGTAAATATGAGAGCTTTGGATGTGTAAATGTTATATATACATAATATAAAAAAAATTTCACTGTTCAATGGAAACATCATGCAGAAACTTAAAAGCAATTAGTGCAAGAATTTAACAAACCATCTATATTTCTCTGTACAGACCTCTATCTCTCTCATGTTGCCAGGAGAATAAAAGATGATGTTCATGCCTAGAAACCATATTCAACACAACTTTGTTGATTTTGTCAACAACAAGGTCCAGCTTTTTCTTCGATGATGGAGAATTATAACGGACTGAAAATTGCATACTTATTTTAAACCGTCTTGTGAGACCACCTTATGGAACACAAACAGGTAACCACTATCTAAACAGAGTCCCTTATAAAGAAGTGATCTGGGTCACGTTCTGATGGCTAACTATAGTCAGTTTGATGGTTTATCAGAGATCATCTTTTAATTTAATTTGAAATGTAAAATTCTGAACTCAGATTGGCAAGGGTTAACACTGATTTGTGGAAATGCTGTGGTGCAGATGGGTGTTGCCCGCGCTAGCTGCGGTATGCCACCTATACTCATGGTTACACCCTGCTGCATCTAGCATTTGTTCGCATGCTGACTTGTGGAGGCAGTGGTTTGTCTTATTTCATTTTTTGCATTCATCGCTATCCGAGTCTCCTCCTCTATGCTTGCCTTGTGTCTGCATGCAACCACAAAGTGCAGGGCCCGGTTTCAGGAAACTTCTTAAGTCTAGTAATTTGCTAAGCTCGTAGTTATTTTCTTAAATCACTACAAATGCGTTTCTCGAAAAATCTTAAGCTCAAAACTACACAATTTTTAAGAAAAAAACGTAATTTTCTTAAGACTGGTATAGAGCAGTCTTAAGTTCAAAACTAGTCAGATAAATATGGCCGCCATCAGAAACAACATTCAATAGAAGGCACGATTCGCCATGAAAGAATATTCAGGGATCGGCAGAATCCGCTTGACATATATTATGCACATAAAATACCGTCCCAGTATCGTTCATGCCTTTAACTATCCTTTTCAGCCGATTTAGAAAGACCAACAAAGCGATCTAATAAGGCATTTTTAACGTCGTGATCAATGCTATTTTAGCATTAATGAACATCCAATTATGACGCCATAATAGTGAAACATCACAGGTATAGTCACTCATAGCCCGAGCAAGTTCTTGTTGCATTACCCCGATGTTAAAGATGAGCTTTAACTATGGTACAAATCCATTCACTCATATCTTTCACTGGTATAGTGGCATATGAAATAAACAAACTATACTATAGGCTCCAATAATAATTTTAATGCGTAGCCGATTCCACTGTTACTGGTGTAGTCCCCCTAGTTATCAGGGTAATGCTAACCATGTTAGCGCACCTCCGAATTAGTACTCATTTCATGAATTAATCAAATAAATTTGAACATTTCAATTCGTATAAAAACAAATAAATTCTAAAAAAACATCAAACTATATACAGTAGAGTTCCTGTCGGATTATGTGTCTGGCTTATCCACCACTTTCCCACATCTGTTAGATTTAATTAGCCAATCGCAAATCCCCCCATCACTTTCATCAGCTTTGACCTTTTTGGCCCCGCACCTATCCCATGCACATGGGTATAACAATTTGGTTGGAGTTCAACAAATGGTTTCAGAGGAGAAAGGGTGATAGAAGGGTAGCTTATGATATTTTACCGTTTGATCCCCAACAAATCACACGCCACCATCTAACCCACCACCCTACCCCACCCAACCACATGACTGGTACCACGCCACATCCCTGATTCATCACACTCACCCCAAAAATTGTTTCTATAAAGCTGTTGCTCTCGAAATATATTGCTGATCACAAGATAAACTAGATTGTTCGGTCGATGATGCGTCATCGCAAAAACCCACGTCAACCGCTTTGAAATTTTGAACCCCAAACCCGCCTCCCCACCACCCCAACCTCACCCACCCCATGTACGCACGTACACCCACACAGCATTCCGCCATCCCCACCCCCTCAGGGAGCGGAGCCAAATGTAAATGTCCACTTGCACTACACATTTATATGGTTGAATTCCGCCCACCGGTTTCGGAAAACATGCATTACAATCGATTTTTGAGCGCAGACACATGCCCGCCCGCCGCTCACGCGCATGCACGCACACGTGTTACACGGCATAATCCCCACTTTTCTTCGAAAAACATGGTAATAAGAAATAATAATGATATATTTTCATTAGATGAGGTGAAAATTGGCGCTTACATCAAAATACTAGTCTGACAAAATGTGCGTTAGCTATCCTACAATTTAGTGAATTAATTTGCTAATCTTGTCTTATTTTTAAAGGCAAGAATTTGTAGATACAGTGGGTATGGCAGTTCCGGATCATCAGCAGTTTCGGATCACTATATCTTAGGCCTCTTTCTCATTGCCTAATCCTGTTTAACTATTCCGTGTACTATGTAAGTTAATATGTGTCTGATGTATCGGTTTGCATTCACACTGCTGGGAGATAGTCCCGGACTGGACGGTGGTTGTACCTGGTGGACAGCGAGATAACGTGATGACCGTAGTGCTACCTGGCAGACAGTGCGAGAAAATGGTGACGCTAACGCTACCAGGCAGATTCTGACGAAATAGGCTGCGTTCACATAGGGAAGTAATAGCAATATATCGGAAGATAAACCGCCGATTTTGTGGGATTAAATTTCAAGATAAATGACGTATTTATTCCGGCACAAGAGCCAGTTCAATTAGAATGCTAGCCGGCATACCTGGCATTCACCGAAATAGTGGCTGTATGAGAACACGGCCTTAGTCATCAAAAAAAATTCTTTAGAATTAGGCTTACTAGATTTAATATTTTGTTATGTTTTTAAATCACTTCAGTTTACTGAGGGTGGAGAAACATAAAAATGTGTATCTCAATTGTGTCAGATTTCCAGCATTTAATTCATAATAAATCCTCTGTCGCGATTAACCACCCTTATGGTCGATACGGAAACAAGCTCATCTCTCACAGCGGTATGACGAAAATGCTTCTATAGACAGCACATGTTTGTATGTCAATGATATTTCTCATATTCTTGTTTTTTGCCTTCTGAAAACATGACAATGGAATAAGACTTTTCGAACATATTATTTCATAGTCACACTGACAGTATAAAGGACTTGAGATCCGGAACTACCCAAAGTGATCGGAATTGGCGTGTTCGGTTGACTCACACTATTGTGAAATTCTTTGAAGAGTAAAACTCAAACTAAATCATTTTTATATTTGCATAAAGCACAAATGTGCGTCATCAAAATCTAATCTGTTTGATTTAAAATATTCTATAAATATATAATTGACAGGAACAATTTTTGAGGTAGTGATCCAAAACTGCGTGAAAAAAATTATAATATATTTATAACAAACAGATTGCTGAAAGAGTGAGAAGAATTATATGTTTATTTGCAATTGTGTGTTATACCAGTATTGATCGGTGCGACGTCGTAATGTTCGGAATGACTCATACGTCATCCAATAGCTGTGAGCGGTGTGAGACTATGATGTCATATTTATGACATCACAATGACCTCTAGGATTTTACAACAATCTCACAAAATACGAAAAATGCGCTGCAATGAAAGCTAGGTAATGATGGGTGATGACCAATATAAATCATATAGAAAAAGCTTCGCCTAACTGAAAGCACCTGTTTATCAGAGCCGTGGTAAAACTCAGATTTGTGTCATAGTATAGGCTTGTAGGCCTACCCGACTCCCCGTCCTTTCTCTTGCGATTCCTTGCTTAAGAGTTTGCTAAGCTAAGCAAATCACGTTTTGAGGTTAGCGCGTTTCGAGAAACACCTTAAGATTTTGTGCCCAGCTCAGCAAATGTGTTTTGCTTAAGTTATAAAACGTAAGACGTTTCGTGAAACCGGGCCCAGATGTGGAAGCAGAGATGTATCTACTAGTAATTGGAATCGCTACTGAGCATGTTCATGCCTATACACAGGCTACTCATAGCTCAGTCAACTTTATTTGCGGAATTGCAGTATGACTTTGTGATGGGCTGGTATAGATTCAAGATTCAAGATTATTTATTCAATAATTCCAAGGTAAACGAATTCACAAATCATACCAGGTTGTCCGCCCAAGGCAGTGCCTATTGTTATGGCGGACACCTTACACACATATATACAGGTATATATAAATTAGACAAGACAGTACTTACACAAACAATTATAAATTCAGACATTACATTTACTACTTCCTTATTAACCCTTTGGCCCTTGATCCACATAAACAGTTAAATTTCAAAGAAAAAATAATGTCAACTCGCGGGTCAAGAGGAGACCACCCCTTCCCACACCCCCAGCACCCTCCCAACCCACACACATAACCCCCCCCCCCCCCCCAAGTTCACCAGTCATTACAGTGGAAAGAAAAACTCCTGGAGTGGGCCTCTCTCAGTCCGCGAACCAACATATAATACTGTAACAGGGTGTGTGTAACAGTTAGTCACTTGGGTTATTATTATTATTATTATTATTTAGCGATACATATGGGTAGTAAATAAGGACAAGACAGTTACGTAACAGACAAGCACAGAACATAGTCAAGTTCAATAATATACATGGATGTCTATGATTATAGATACAACAATAAACATTTATTTATTTTTGGGGGAGGGTACTTTTACTTATAATGATGATATACTGTTTACAGGATGCTGGCTAATGGGGAGCATCCTTGGACAAGGGAAGGGGGATGGAGGGGATGGGTGCTCATTCTCCTGCTCATCCTGTAGTTTGTTACTATGGTAATTGAAATTATTATTGGATATAATAGCAAGTGGAGTCATCTAGTCATAATTCTAGTAGTAGTAGTAGTAGTAGTAGTAGTAGTAGTAGTAGTAGCATTTTTTACCTTGTTTTGTAGACGAGGCGGGCCATTTTTTAGCTGTACTGCATGAGTTCGATAATACTAGTATGTGTTAATCAAGTGTTTTTTTATTGTTTTCTTGCAGAATTTTGTTGATAGAATTTTCTCACGTGTTTCCTGTTTTATGTTGTTCCATAGTTTAGTGGCTGCAAATAGTATTCGGTGTTTTCCTATGTCTGTCCGTGTGTATTGCTCATATAGTTTATGTCTGCTTCTAGTGTTATGTTGGTGGATGTTAATATTGTTTATAAAGAAGGGGGGTTATAGATTTGGGTAAAGTGTCGTGGTGGAAGTTTTTGACAATAGTTAGCATTTGAGATTTTCCTATGTCGGTGAGCTTAAGCAATTTTTCTGCTTAGAACATGTTTTGGCCCTCTACTGGCCTAGAAAATAGTTTGATGCTTTTTTTTTGGAGACTGAATTTTGGATATTCTGTTTTTGTAGGTGTTAGTCCAAACAGCATTGCAGTAAGTGAGGTGCGGGAGGATCAAGGTGCTGTACAGTGTTTTAACCGTGGCCTGTGTCATATATGGTTTTAGTCTTTGGATGACACCTATTCCTCTTGCTACTTTTGCAGTAACTGTTTCGATTTGTTTGGCCCAGGTCACATTTTTATCTAAATATACTCCTAGGAACTTTGCATAAGGGGCCTCTTCAATTTCCTTATTGCTAATGTACAATTTTGGAACCTCTTTATTTATTAACTCTCTAGATTTTGAAAATAACATATAGTTTGTTTTATCCACATTTAGTGATAATTTATTTAGTGAAAACCAGTTAGTAATTTCTTCCATTTCCTTATTTACATTTTTATATAATGTAGCTAGCTATGTCTTCATCAGAGCAAAAGGCATTGGTGTCATCAGCAAATAGTATTAGTGACATATGTTTGCATATGTTAGGCAGATCGTTCATATACAAGAGGAACAGCAGAGGGCCAAGGATGGACCCCTGAGGGACACCGCAAGTTAGTCTCCTATTTTCAGAGCAAGTTGCATTGAATTGCACACATTGCGTTCTGTCACTTAGATAACTTTCAAACCAGATGAGTGCACTTCCTCGGATTCCATAATGGGCAAGTTTTTCTAGTAGGATTTTATGATTGATAGTGTCGAAAGCTTTTGAAAGATCCGAAAAAATGCCTATTATGTGCTTTTTCTTTTCAATTGATTCTATTATTTTTTCTGTCATTTCAATTAGTGCTAGCATTGTTGAATGTTTTTCACGGAATCCGTATTGTGATGTATAGAGGATTGACTGAGGTATATGCATGGCCTGTTCAGTCAAATTGAATGTTCTTTCTTTGAAGTAGATATTTAGTTTGTTCTTGAATGAGTCGACTGTTGTTTCTTCTGCTATTGTTTCTGGCAGCGAATTCCACTGTGGTACAACTCTATTGGCGAAAAAGTATCTTTATTGCCGCGTGTTATGTTGAGCTCGAGTCAGAGAAGACTCTGACTAGCTACTGGCCAACAGCACGGACACACTCGATGCTCCTGCCTGTTGTTGGCGACTCAGGTACATATACCACACTCAATCTAATGCATACTAATTCTGATATTATTCAGAAGCACTACACTCTTTTAAGCCACAAAACAAATGCATCACAGGTTACGAAAACTGGTAACAGCTTAATTTAATAAAGTAATATTAATGTTTGCTGGTTATATGCATACGCTCCAACAATGCTAAACGAATCTTGCAGTGAATAGAACAAAATTTATTACGGAGACCATATGTATCCCTTAGTCCTTTCGTTCTGTTTACTTTAGCAACTTGTTATTTTTCTTATTGCTGTTGTTGTGTTGAGTAAATCGCGTCCATCAGACCGCAGACCATTCAGACGAACCTCTTCCTGGAGTTGATTCCTAATCCTATATATGCAGTTTAACAAATTCTGAAATCTGCACAGCGCCATAGTAAAATAGTCTCAACTGACTCCCAAAAGAAAAGTGATATAAAATCTAGCCACACATCAGAGACCAAACCCAAAGAATTGTGCACGCTTGGGTGTACAGAATCAGAATCAGAATCAGAATATTTTATTGGCATGAATCTACATACATATAGATATAACCAAACATCAAGTGACGTGAAATATGTACATGACGGACAGAATATGAGTATATGAATATATAAAAATATATATGTATATAAATATGCAATCTATATTATTTACTATTTACAGAGCACTGGAAGTTACATTATCCTATTGAGCGTAGAGCGTATTTATCCCAAGAATATGGCTTGGTACTCCCAAAACGAAACGCAGTGGGTCCGTAGGTCTACTGAAGTCATGGATGGTTGAGAAATACTAATTAATTATTTTGGAGAAAACTGCTCACACTAACCCTTTTAACAACCAATGAAATGCTAAGTGGATTCATTGAGGTGCGTGCAGATACAATCTTTACGTTGAATATTTTGAAATTAATATGACCGGAAGTCATTATTGTAATGGCTTCCAGTCATATTAGCCCCAAAATACTCAAGAACTCTTGCTTGTAATGAGCCCTAGGTTCAAGTTTGGGATCCATTGACTTCAGATTGTGGGGTCCCTGTGACCTCGAAATTTAGATATAATAGGAAACAATGAGTATGGATATAGTGGAAGATTCTGGTGATCAGGTGAGCGGACATTTAGCTTTTTTCAGACTTTTAGGAATTCAGATCGTTTCTTTTCATCATGCATTGGCTGACATAAAGCAGGACAGGTTTGCACACCTCTGTATCGCCAGAATTACAAGACATGATGAAAGAAAATTTCTCAGTACCAATGAGGGATGTGAAATTTGGAAAATTGTTGCTAAATGAGGAGTATAGGGCAGCTCTTTCCGTTTGATAAAAGGGACAATGGAGGACAAAATGCATCTCATCTTCTACAGCTTGAAGGTTACACAGCTGACAGAATCTATTTTCAGCTGGTGTTTTGGGAGAGGTATGTCTTCCTACTTCGATTTGAAGATTGTGCGCACTGACTCTGAGCTTAACGAAATGCCTTTTTCTATTGAAATTTTTCTCGGAGAGTAAAAAGTTTTCTATTTTAAATTTTGATTTGAAAGTTCTGTATGTTCTCAATTTAGAACCTTGTTTGGAGACAGAGAATGGTTGAATGAGATCCCTGTTTAAGTAAGCAAACCAATTTTCCTGATATCTTGTCTCCATCATTTGCCTAAGCGCTGATATGGATTTAATTTTGCTAGCGCTTACATGATTTCTCCAGATTTCTTCTAAGCCAAAGCTACTCCATAGAGTTTTCATGAATGAGGCCCAATTTCCTAAGTCTGGTTGTGAAATTGATTCTTTGTAGGCTTCATAAACGATAGTCTCAGAGTCAATTGCACCCAATCTAAACCAGAATTTTGCTGCATTTGTAAGGAGTGTATTTAGCAAGGAAAACTGACCCAATTCGCCTCTCACAGCTGCATGAGTAGTTTTTCTGTTGACTCCAAGAACATATTTACAGAAATTAATTAGGACTTTTTCCACAGGTACATTATCCCCCAGTTGCATAAAGTTATGGTTGTTGATCCCTTTAATGTAAAAAGGACTCCAAGTTTCGCTGCAATATGATAGGATTGGGACGATTAATGACTGGAACAGTTTAAATGACATTGGGATGCTGTTCCTGGTATTTAATATTTTAAGTTTAAATAACGCCTTGCGACCCTGTTCTGCAAGTCTCTCGCATGCTGCTTTGAAAGCGCCTGAAGGGGTGAAAATAATCCCTAAATAGCAATATCCTGGGACAATTTCTATTTGGGACCCCATGTATGAAAAGTGGTGCTTCTTTAGGAGGTGACCAGATTTGTTAAACACAATTACCTTGGTCTTATCTAGATTTACGGTTAGGTCCCATTTCCTGCAGTAGATGCCTAGCTTATTCAGAGCATTTTGGAGACCTCTAGATGATTCAGATAGTATGGCCAGATCATCTGCATACATAAGGCAGTTAACAGTGATGTCATGCAATTGAACAGGGTCGCAAGTATCATCAAATATGTCTGGTAGATCACGTAAATATAGATTAAATAGAAGTGGACTAAGAACACAGCCTTGCTTTACTCCTACTGAGGATGAAAAGCTGTCGCTGTGCCCATCACATACTTTGACCGCATATTTTACATCAGAATACATATTTTGGATGATGTTTAGAAAATTACCACCAATATCGGCTTGTAATAGTTTGTAAATTAATTTTTTCCTCGAGACAGTGTCGAAAGCTGACTTAAAGTCTACGAAGCAGCAGAATACATTTTTCTTAGAGACTGTGTTGACATATTTGTCGATTATAGATTTTAAGGATAGGACATGGTCAGCTGTTCTGGCATTTGGCCTAAAACCGATTTGGCATTGTGGAACAAGCTTGTGCATCTTAGCAAATTTTGAAAGCCTGATTTGTAGGACGCTGCAGAATAGTTTACAGAGATTACTCCCTACAGCGATTCCTCTGTAGTTCTCAGGTTTTGAGACTTCCCCCTTTTTGTGTATTGGCGTTAAAAGATTACATCGCCAATTCGCTGGGAAGTTACCTGAACGTAATATGTAATTGAACAATTTGTGTAGGACGGGTATGAGTTGACTATGTCCAGCTTTCAGCATTTCATTTAAAATTAGGTCAGGACCGCAGGCCTTTCCATTCTTCAATTTAGATATAGCTTGAGAGATCTCAGCGGTATTGATAGCAAAGTTCAATTCATTAAAGATTTTATTTTTGTGCAAGTGTATGAATGAGTCAATTTTACTTTCGAGCTCCAGGTCTACGTGGGCTGAAGTGCTGTTTACTAATTTCGTAAAATGGGATACCCATTCTGTGCATGAGATTAGGTTTGTGCGCATGCTATCTTTTGGACCCTTTAGTTCATCATAAAGTTTCCAGAATTCCTGTGGATTTCGGGATTGCAGGGACTCCATTTGATTCATAATTTGCTGCTTGAACATAGATTTCTTTCTTGCAACAAGACTCTTAAATTACAAGTACACCTGATCTAGATCTTGATCTTGGTTAGTCATGGCGAAACATCCAAAGGACAATATTTTCGCCAGTAACGAGTCATTTCTCCCACTGTCCCATTTTCCCTAGCTCGTTTCACACCGGGTCGATTCGCTCCTTAGTCTGGATCATTTCGGACCCCTTTGAAATGGCTTGTGTGCGAACGGGAATGGCGAGTGTAGTTGAATTGAATTGAAGTGCCTTTGTAATACTGATACCAACTCAACCTTTGATGTATTGGCGACCTGACAATTTCAAGTTATTCTAAGTGATGTTAATTGATATTAATAATTATATATATATATATATATATATATATACACCTGTGCAAAAGTTAAGCACCAGCAAAAACAATAGAACGTAGAAACATGATGGTACAACTAGGCTGCCATACTTTTTGTCCCCGCGTTAGCTGACATAATTCCAAGTACGAAATGCACATGCATGCATGACTTCACGCCGCTTGATGTCCGTGCGTGGCGGGAAACAGCACACGTGTTCAGTTATGTAAAAGTCCAGTTTGAGGTGTAGAACATTACATACAGATTTAGGCGACAAGATTAGGAATTTTGTGTTCATGACCGTGGTTTATTTGTACAGAGAGAATTAGCTCTTGATTGTGAACCGCTATGGCAAGACGAAGGTTAAGTGATCGTGTGAAATGGCAAATCATAGGCATGCATACCACTGGTATGTCATGCAGAGAGATTTGCAGACAGCTGAACATTAACCATACTGTAATCAGTCGTTTGATTGCAAAACATGGGCAAACTAACGAGGTGAAGGACAGGCCTAGATCTGGAAGACCGAAGAAGACTACTGCCTGTGATGATCGAGCCCTAGTACGCCTTGTTAGGAGATCTCCATTCACCAACAGCAGAGTGCTCAGCCAGCAATGGGAAACGTGCAATAGAGTGTCAATGTCTACCGTCAAAAGGAGACTGTATGCTGCTGGCATGAAAGCTAGGAGACCTGTCAGACGTCCTCTCCTCACTGCACACCACAAAGAGGAGCGTCTGAGGTGGTGCAACGAAAGAAGACACTGGAACATGAGATTCTGGAGACGGGTACACTGGTCCGATGAAAGTCGGTTCCTGCTTCATGCCACAGATGGTCGAACTCGTGTATGGAGGTCCAGACGCACGGCGTACGACCAACGTAACATCATGGAAGAAGTTCCATTTGGTGGAAGTTCCGTTATGATATGGGGGTGCATCTCATTTGATTGTAAGCGGGATCTGTTGACTGTACCTGGAACACTAAATGGACAAAGATATCAAGATTCCATACTGGATAGAGTTGTGGTCCCTCATTTTGTAAATCATGCACCTGGAACCCACCCTATATTCATGGATGACAACGCCTGACCACATCGTGCTAGAGCTGTGCATGAATACCTCCGCCAGAATGCCATCGAAACCCTACCATGGCCAGCAAGGAGCCCTGACATGAACCCTATTGAGCATATCTGGGACATTCTGGGAAACATGGTGAGAAGGAGCGATCCTCCTGTGCAGAACCTACAGGAATTAACAGACGCACTCCATCTTGAATGGCAACGAATACCACAATGGCGTATCAGTCGGTTGGTGACCAGCATGAGACATCGTGTCCAGGCCATCATCCAGGCACAAGGTGGATATACCCGGTATTAATAATGACAGTCTCAAACTCGTGCACAGGTGTTAAACTTCGTTTTCAGACACCATTAATGACAATCTAGCCACGTGTGTCAACTGTAGGGCAATAGTTGTCAGTTGTGTCAACGTAACCATATTCAGGCCTCGTTTTCAAGTTCAAACAAAAACATACAGTGTTTCCCCACCATCATAATCAGCATTCCTCTAGTTGCATTATTACCTCTTGCACTAAGATGGATGGGTACATAAATGTTTATGCTATTGCTTTCTTCATAGCACATGAATATACCCTCGCATGTGCGTAAAAATAGGGTGGTGCTTAACTTTTTCACAGGTGTATATATATATATATATATATATATATATATATATATATCAAATTTGTTTAAATTGAAGATATTTTTGAAATTTTAGCACTGGAATGACGGGCTTGGTCGAGCCCATAAATACACTGGTGAAATTGCCAAAAATAGTCTTATCTTGGCCTGCAAATGGACATTCCCCAAGAACACTACAGAGGCAGGTTTTTGCTGGTTTTGTGGTTAACATTTTTTTGACAGACCAGCCTACCAACTGACAGATGGAAACAAAAGGTGAGTATATATCCTGTACTAAATAAACTGGTTTTATTGATTTATTTAGTGCGCATTTGCGTACTATAATTTCTCACTGTTAGGTATGGTTGTAAAATCTTAAATGATATATTACTGATCCATCCGTCCATTCATCCTTCAAAAAGGAAAATATAGAAATGTTCAAAAATAATATGGCTAACATAAACTGGAACCAGGTAATTGAATCATAGTCATGTGAAGATGCCTACAACACTTTCCAAATTGCTCTAACATCTATGAATCTGCCTTTCCACTTAAAAATATTAAGAAATTTAAACAAAATCCTACTAAACCCTGGATTACAAGAGGAGTGATAGCTGCCTGTCACAAGAAAAACAAGTTATATCTGAATTTTATTAAATATCCGACAAAGTATAATGACTCACAGTTCAAGAAATATAGAAACAGGCTAAATCAGATAATTAGGACAGCAAAAATAGATTATTTTCATAATAAATTTGATGAACAAAAAGATAATATAAAGGAAACATGGAAACTGATGAAATCATTACTAAATAAGAAAAAACCCACTACTGAAGCATCACGGTTTATTTATAATTATAGAGTCATTAACGACAAAAAAGAAATAGCAGACAAATTTAATGAGTATTTTACTAACATTGGTCCTAATTTATCACAAAAAATTCAACCCAGCTCGAACATACATATAAAGGACTTTCTAACAGGTAGTTATCTACACTCTATTTTCCTAAATCCAACAGATACTCACAAAATCTACAAAATACTGAGGCAAATTAACACAGCTAAAAGTGCTCGAATCGATACTTTCAAATGGAAAATTTTTAAACACTGTGTAACGGAAATACTAACACCATTGGACCACATCTGTAATCTCTCACTTACACAGGGAGTATTTCCATCAAGATTAAAGGTTGCACGTGTGACACCCATATACAAAGCTAAAGATGTATCTGACTTTACTAATTATCGGCCAGTCTCGGTACTTCCACTTTTCTCAAAACTCTTAGAAAAGCCGTATTTTAGTAGAATTACTAAATATCTAAACAAAAACTCAATCATATATCCTTCTCAATATGGTTTCAGAGAAAAACACTCTACTATGCTTGCCATTGTGGATATGATAGAAAAATTATCAACCTCCCTTGAGAATAATTAACATACGCTAGGTGTATTGTTGGATCTTTCCAAAGCCTTCGATACAATTGATCATACAATTTTACTGCAAAAGCTTGCATACTATGGAATAAGAGGTACTGCATTGAACTGGATACAGAGTTACCTGTAAAACAGGGAACAGTGTGTACAATTCAATGGGGCTATCTCTGAATACAAAAATATAGTTTGTGGTGTTCCCCAAGGTTCAGTCCTTGGGCCCTCTGCTGTTTCTCCTATATATGAATGGCATACCCAAAGTCTGCTAACATCTCTCACTAATACTTTTTGCAGATGACACAAATGCTTTCTGCAGCCACAAGGATATAGAAATTCTATACAGAAATGTCAATAATGAAATGGCGAAATTAATAGACTGGTTTAAAGTAAACAAATTGTCCTTAAATGTATCAAAAACTAATTATATACTATTCACAAAATCTAAGAAACTAAAAGAAATAGCTCTAGCAAACCTCTATATCGACAACGAGATAATTCAAGAAGCACAATATGCTAAGTTTTTAGGAGTATATCTGGACAAAAATTTAACATGGGAGAAGCATATTGAAATTATTACTACCAGGGTAGCAAAAAGCATTGCAATCATTCGCAGACTGAACCCCTATCTACCACCTAATATTATTAAAAAACCTGTACTGCACAATGATACTTCCTCACATCACCTACTGCAATGCTATATGGACTAATACATCTCAAGCTAGACTAAAAAACCTAAAATCTTTGCAAAAGCAATCTATTAAACTATTTTCACAAACAGCAGGTGGCCAGGATATCTTTAAATCAGAAAAGGTCTTAAAACTTGAGGACATAGGAGGGCTCCAACTATACACACTCTTAAGGGACTTCCACAATGGCAACTTACCCTCATCCTTATCTAACATTTTTATGCTCAATACACAATTGCATCCTCACAACACAAGAACAAGAAATAACCTCCATTCAACACACCACCAAACAAAAGCAGCACAACAAAAACCCTCATACAAAGCAATTCAGTTATGGAATAATACAGACACAAGCACAGACATCATAAAGCTACAGTACTTTAAGCAGAATATCAAAAAGAAGATTATAGAAACCTACTAGACTCTGGAAAACACTCACCATCATGGCATGCTATTCTCATACTTGCACCCAGTCACCAGAACAAATAATAATAATAATAATAATAATAATAATAATAATAATAATAATAATAATAATATTAATAATAATAAGAAGAATAAGAATAGCTGTCATAATGGTAACTACCAAACAACTACCTCTACCATCACAGCCTAAAAAAAAAAAAAAATAAAAAAAATAAATTAATACTTTGTCATTGATAATAAGAAAATGTAATATAGAATTATTAACTTAAGCAAGATAAGCACACATCCCTCTGTCACGTCTTTCCCTGTAATAATGTAAATTGTCATATGTCTATTAACTGTTGGACTGCTGGAAGCGGACAATTATCATTGTCGTCGTCATCATTGTCGAAATGCTATGTTCAATATTTTGGACTTAATTTGATTAGAAATCACTGCTGCCTTAGGCAGCAATAACGGCTTCCACTCAACTTACAACCCTACTACATCATATTCATGTAAATTGTCGTCTAAATGTGTACATATATGTAATTCTGTGCCGAGTTCATTCAACTCCAGAGCAAGCAAGTTTGTTGCTCTGTGCGCATGCTGCGTTCTGTTGCTGCTGCCGCTGCGGAGATGTCTACTGCTGCATTTTTGCCTCCTCAATCATTTCTCTGTTGACCAGGGAATCCGAGTTTACCGTGGATGTAATTGAAGCTGCTATATGATAATTACTTACTGGCAAGCGGTTCAGACGCTTTTCCTGCTGAACGAAAAAAGGCTTAGTATTATATTTCATTGGTGCAGAGGGACAACTCATTTTTTTATACCCTTAAGCCATCAGATGACTCTTACGATGCTACTGTCTTAGCGCTTGAAACTCACTTTGTGCCCAAAGTTAACGTCGTTGCTGAACATTATGGTTTCCGACAATGAGCACAACAACAAGGCGAGACAACTGACCAATACGTCGTGTCATTGAGAGACCTAGTTACTACATGTGAATTTGGTGCATTAGCTGAAGAGATGCTCAGAGAACAAATTGTTGAAAAAACATTAATTCCACATATTCGTGAGCGACTTTTGCTTAAATATGATTTGACTTTAACCAAAACATTGGATTTATCACGTCAGATTGAGACAGTCCTACACGAATCCATCACAGGAAATACGGCGATACAACAGGCTAGACCAACAACTTCTGAAGTCGCAAATGTCCATACAAAATTTAAGTAAAAAACTCATGCCACAAACTATCCATCTAAAAATAAAGAAAATACATCTACCAACGCACCTAAGCGAGTATGTTTTAGATGTGGTTCAGATAAACATATGGCAAATTGTGACACTTGTCCAGCAAAAACTGTTTCTTGCAGAAACTGTTCTAAGAAAGGACACTACGCGGAAATGTGCAAAAGTATGTCAAATTCTACAAAGAAAGTCCAAATAGTAACTTAAACAGGACACTATATGATGCGGTTGATATTTGCAATGTGGATTCTGAAAAACGAAATTTAAAAGAACACTTTGACTGCTCAGTGTCAATTAATGGACAAAAGATTTCACTACTTGTTGACACGGGAAGCATGGTTTCAATATTACCAAAGGATATATATGACCAAATTGCAATACATACAGAAACTGTTTTACAACGAGCCCCATTAAATCTGGTTACATACGCAAACGAACCCTTGAAAGTTATTGAATGTACAACGCCTCCTGTTATATGAAATGCCATGACTGTGTCAGCTAGATTCTACATTGTTCAAACCAGACTGGGATTATTAGGCCTTGACTTACTGAAATCTTTACAGTTGAACATTAAATCTGGATTACTGGTGAATAGCTTACGATGCAAAGGGCCAATTCAGAATACTTTGCCAGACCCAATGACCGGTGCGGTTGCTGGCTGTACTCCTACTAACAGAACAAACATTCCAGTTCCACCTACAGTAATAATAGATGGTGCCCTAGGCAAAGCGAGATCATGTGTACATCGCATCCACATTCGTCCTGACATTAAACCAGTTGTTCACAAATTTCAACCTCTACCATTAGCAATTCGGCAAGAAGTGTCAGAGGAACTGTACAATATGGAACAGTTAGAAATTATTGAATGCATTGATGCTTCAGAATGGGTATCGCCAATTGTCGTTACACGTCGTGAAATGGGTAAAATTAGGATCTGCTGTGATCTGAGAGCTCCTAACAAAGCCATTATTCAGGATAGGCATCCACTACCGAACATTGAAATATTGTTCACGGAACTGCAAGGTGCTAAGGTGTTTTCGAAATTGGATTTAGCCTTGGCATACTACCAGCTAGAACTTGAAGAAGAAAGTCGGGATTTTACATCGTTCCTGTCAAATTACGCATTGTTCCACTTTACTTGCGCTCCAATTGGTCTTGCTTCAGCGCCTTCTGCCTACCAGAAAATGATGTATGTAGTGCTAAAAGGACTAGAAGGTGTGGTGTACTACATAGGTGATATTGTAGTATCAAGTCGTACTCTATCAGAGCATAACATACGTCTCAAACAAGTATCCCAACGTCTTCAAGAATACAATTTGAAATTGAATCCGGAAAATTGAATCTGGACAAATGCATATACGGAGTAAATGAGATCAAGTACTTAGGTCGTGTGATTTCTGCCAATGGTTTAGAGCCTGATCCGCCTCGTGTGGAAGCAATCGTGAATGCTCCTACTCCTACTGATGCTACAAGCTTACGTTCCTACCTGGGAATTACTTCATACTATTTACGATTTTTACCGGACTATGCATCTGTATGTGAACCATTACGAGCACTTATTCGGAAAGATACAAAGCACAACAAAGCTTCAATAGTTTAAAACAGATGATGATACAAATACCTATACTGGCATTATTTCATTCAAAATGTGAAACCTTCGTGTCCACAGATGCTTCAGCCTATGGTTTGGGTGCGATTTTGTCCCAAATACAAGATGGTATAGAACTACCTATTGCATTTGCTTCGTGTACACTAGCGGAATCCGAACGGAAATACTCGGTTGGTGAAAAAGAACCTCCCTCTTCTTCCTGTTGGGCGTGTGAAAGGTGGCACATATACTTACGTGGTCGTGAGTTCACGTTGAGGACTGATCACCGAGCTTTAACTACATTACTTAGTAGTAAAGGTGCTGGCAGACAACCTATGCGCATATCATGCTGGAATTCTCGACTTATGCAATATACATTCTCTGTTGCCTACATACCAGGCAAAGATAACTCACCTGCTGATGCGTTATCGAGGTTACCATTGCCGTTCCATGTTGATGAGGTTGACAATGCTGATGAAATTGTGTCAACAATTCATTGTAATGAATCTTCCATTTCGTTACATGAACTACAAAATGCTATGACATCTAACAACAAGACGCAAAGGGTACTTTTATATATCCAACACGGATGGCCAAGTAAAAGACAACTGGAACCTGAACTTTTGCCTTACTTTGCTATTAGTGATGAACTGTGTGAATGGAACAAGTGCATAGTACGTGCCAATAACCGGATTATTGTTCCCCCGACATTACAATGTCGTCTCATAAACATTGCACATGAAGCACCATAGATTTCCACTCAAACTTGTGTCAGACAATGGATCCGTTTTTACAAGTAATGCATTTCAGGCGTATCTTCGTAAACATGGTATTACACATTGTCGTACAGCGGTTTACAACCCTAAAGCTAATGGAGAAGTTGAACGCTGGAACCGTGTACTTAAAGAAGGTCTACAGATAGCTGCCCTCGAACACAAACAATGGAAGCAAGCTACACGTGAACTTCTATTCGCTTACCATTCCACTCCACATCGCACCACTGGAAAATCACCTGCGGAACTACTATATGGTAGAAAATTGTGTACCAAATTGAACATTATGAAACCTGCTGCAATAAATGATTCAGCAGTTAGAAAGACAGTGCATTCCCATCAAGAGTCTACAAAATGCTATACAGATAAGAAACGAAGTGCAAAGAACCCAAAGATTAAGATCGGTGATCATGTTTGTATAAGGATTCCTTCACATGTGCGTAAAGGGAGGCCCAAATTCAGTAAATCAATAAAGGTAGTTGGAAAACGTAACCGGTATACCTTCGAACTTGCCGATGGAAGCGTTAGAAATGTGGACAAACTTGCGTTGATGCCCGAAATGACACTCCCACCCATTGACATGGATACCACTGACAATGAGTCCATTCTGGATAATTCTACAATGGCTTAAAGATTACTACGTACACTAAGCGGTTACATTTACCTCATTTGGATCTATTGTGTGTTATATCATATTCAATACATTATATTATATGGATCTATCGTGTGTTATATTCATATTCAATACCTTATATGGATCTATTGTGTGCTATATTCATATTCAATACCTTATATTGATCTACGGAGTGTTACAAGTTCATATTCAATATATTCTACATCATATTCGTTTTCGTTTCTTGGATATGGAGAATGGAGATATATAGTTCTATATTCGATTAGGAAATTACCTATCTGGATTTACTTCGTGGATTACATATTTAGGTTCGATTATACATAGTCATCTTTGTGCAAAGGGAAAAGTGTTGTATATTGCTATCCTCATATGCCCCTTTCATTAGTCTGACCAACATAGCCAGGGTAACCTGAGCAGAGGAACCAGTTTGACGCTAGCTCTGGATCTATCCCAGAACCTCAGTTACTGAGTTTACATTTGACATGAACACATACTTACAGACATGCCTGCTTACTTTATTTGCTTATTAATTTACTTTACATATTTACTTAAAGTCAATATCTATTCAGTCAAGTTGTGTAGTTATTAAAGTTGTTTTAGTAGCGCCTAATTACAAGTTTTGTTATTACCTCGGTAACCTGTCAGTTTACTAAAGTATAAGTCCATCAGTTCAAATACCAGTGTATCAAATATACAACACCAACTCTTATCTTTCTTTCTGAAAATAATTCCACGTACTGTTGTCAGCAATAACGCCAGTTAAATTAGTTTCGAATTATTCAACAGATATGATCAGAAGGGATGGGTAGGATAGGGCCACGTGTGTGCGTGCGTGCGTGCGTGCGTGCGTGCGTGCGTGCGTGCGTGCGTGTGTGTGTGCGTGCGTGTGTGAGTACGTGTGTGCCTGAATTGCAATAAAAGTAGTGTTTCAACATGATATACAAATGTCTATGAGACCACGTGTATTAAATGTGTCGAATGATACAAGCACAGTTGGTCATCATAGAATGTGTTCAAGCGACCACATACATTACAAAACTTGGAATTTTAGCAACTTACAATCCTATTCCCGTCAAACATTCATTATATTATATTTAGATATCAGTTTCTCTGAATTACCTATCTCCTTATTATCTCCTTATTAACGTATAATGCACATGTCTAAATGTAGGGGGGAAACGACCTAGGACGAATAGGAATAAGGGGCGAAACGACCTGGGGTGAACTGGACAGGCCGCAGAACAGTTATGGGTGCGAATGGGATAGGGGGCGAAACAACCCAAATTCATTTTCGCCGCACATTCGTCAAGTAGCTGGTTTAGACATGTTTTTTGCCTCTGATTAATTCGGTAAATTTATTTGTAGGATAGTTTGTTCCGATCCCTTATCATCATCATCATCATCATCATCATCATCATTTTACGAGGCATAAGCCCTTGGCTTAATGTTATTGCCTCTGGAGCGGTGTTGGTATTGTATTACTAGTGCTTGTACTTTGTTTAGTTACAATTGTGTATTTGTTTGGTTGGCATTATTCATTGACATTAATCAGGACCCTTGCTGACTTTGGGAGGTACTGTGGGGCAGATGGGTTATCCCTGTGACAGCTGCGGCGTGCCACCTACGCTCATGGTTACACCCTTCTGCGCCTAGCATTTGGGTATATTTCTAGATTGTCTTATTATTATATATCTTTTAGTTGGTTATGTCATGATCGTATATTATGTCATTTAGGTGCATATCTAGGTTTGATTTAAACACGCCGAGCTTGGGTGCCTCGACCACAGCAGAAGGGAGTGAGTTCCATGTGTTAATATTTCGGTTTGGGGAAAATGCCTACAAATTTCCTTTCTGCTGCATTTAGTGTTGAGCTTGAATGTGTGACCTCATCATTTCAAAGTACATAAGCCACTGGCTTCTTTGTGTCCCGGTAGATTGAATACTACTTTACATACCGCATGCGTGAAAAGGTGCGAAGAAGGAAAGTATGTGTATGCTACATATAACTATGCTACAAGATTTACAAATATTTACAGTTTGTGACAATGTCCATGTCGACAGCTGTGGTGTGCCGCCTACAACCAAGACACTTAGTCAGCCCTTAGGTCAGCTGCGGTGTGCCACCTACCAGGAAGACTGACCCACCAAGTCTGTCTAGTGTGACTCGCTATAAATATACATATATAATTGGATTTGTTATCACGATACATTTTAAAATTACTGCATCACTTGAAGGATAGGAAGGATATTCTATGCAATAATCGTACTGTATATAGGATATAAATGGCACATCTTTTTAATGCGATTGAGGTTGGTGTGTTTCCACACCCAAACCATATCACTGCCATGTCAAATTACAATGGGATTGGGGTGGTGGTGGTGGGGGATGCGGGGGTTGTGCAGGAGTTGCCGGGGTTGTACGATTACAGCCCTAAACCCAGACTCCTCCAGTTTTACACATGATTTTGTACAAGGTTTGTAATGTTTACAAGGTTTTTAACAGGTAAGGTGATTTGTCATGGTCGTTAGCTGCGGTGTGCCACCTACAACCAAGACACATAGTCAGCCCTTAGGTCAGCTGCGGTGTGCAACCTACCAGGAGGACTGACCCACCAAGCCTGTCAAGTATGGCTATCGATAAATATATAGTTGAATTTCTACCACGATGCATTTTGAAATAACTGTTGTTTTTGCCGGTATGCTGGTGTATGTAACACAGCCAATTATACGAAGTATAATTAGCTTTGTACAAGTTAGTCAAAGGTGAATGTATGGTCATTAAGATGTATGTCCAGTTTATGCTTAAACTCGTCCATGTTCTTTGCTTCTACTATGTGTGATGGTAGAGCATTCCATGATGGTGACACTCGCTGAGTAAAGTAAAATTTGTGTGTACTTATGTTGCAGTGATCTCTTCTTATTTTGTATTTGTGGCCCGTGTTATGCTTCTTGTAGGTTTCCCAAAGAGATTTTCTGGATCAACATTGTACATATTATGCATGAGTTTGTAGACTTCAATTAAATCTTCTCGAGTCCGGCGATACTTTAGAGAATACAAGTTGAGCTCCCAGAGTTTGTCTTCGTAGCCGAAGCTCTTTAATCACCATCTGGTAGCTCGTCTTTGGACATTTTCTATTGCATTTGGTTATCTTACAAGATGTGGTGACCAGACCAAGTTGCAATACTCCAGGATGGGTCTGACTAATATTTTGTACAGTAACAGGAAAGTAGCTGTGTCCATGTGACTAAATGTTCTCTTTATGATACCCAGTATGCTGTTGGCTTTGGTTACAATGTTGTTGATATGTTTATCGAAGTTTAATTTCTCGTCAATATAGACCCCAAGATCCTTCTCACATATTGTCCTTGATATAGGCAGGTGGCTTTCGGTGTCTTCTTCTTCTTCTTGCGTTCATCTTTCTCATGACATTAATCTTAGACTGTTTTCCTTATTTGGGGCATGAAAGCTGAAGTGGTCATCAAACTGTCTCTGTCTCCTCTCATCTTCTCTCCAAAAGATACTTCAATAGGCCAGAAGCTTCTCCTAACGTGTTCATATCGCTGGCAGGGCTGCAAGAGATGTTCTGCTGTTTCTGCTGCCTGTTGACACTCACAAAGTGTAGAATCTGTAATCTTGTGATGGTGAAGACATGCAATGAGACGATCGTAACCAGTCCTCAATCGGAAGATACATGTCTGATCCTCACTACTGAGGCTGTGTATTGCATCATTATGCTGCCCGCTGCTGGTTCTTGTTGATTTAATTATATGCTTTGGTTCTTCAAAGTCAACCTCGCAAATGAATTGTTCTTTATTTGACCCTTCCTTAGCCAGTTGATCAGCTTTGTCATTTCCTAATATGCCACAATGCGAGGAGACCCACTGTAATTTGACATTGTTCTCCTTAGCCAGTTGCATAAGATTTTCATGAATTAAATCTGTGCTTTCCTTTCCACTCTCCAGCGACTGGAGCACTGAGAGGGTGTCTGTCAGGAAGACAATATTTTCATTTCTGGTTCTTCGTTGTATCAGCTTTTGGCTAGCTAAGATCAGTGCCTGGATTTCTGCAGTGTAATTGCTACAGTGCTTCCCTGTTGGCAAGCATGAGTCTGTTATATCTCCACATGGAAACCGAATGTGAGCATGTGCCCCCCCCCCATTCTTGACAGCCTGGATAGCTGATCCGTTTGTATAAACATGTATCCACTCTTCTTCAGGGTAGTTTTCTGCAATATAGCTCAATGCAAAAACTTTATTTGTCACCTCTGCTTGATCTCCCTTGCTCTCAATCCCTGGAACCGAGGGCCAGATTGAAATTGTGTTTTCTATTTCAGAAGCTTTCCACAGTTCCGTCTCAGAGATAGCAGTTATGTTTCTACATCGGGGGAAGATGTACAACTCTCTGTTTCTTTCAATTTTCTTTGAAGTTAATAAGAAATTATTCCTCTTGAGCCTTCCTCTAGACATTTGGTAAGTCAGCATATGCATGGGATGGTGAGGCATCAATTTTAATTTCTCGTATTGAATCTTGGTCTTGAGTTCTCGTCTCTGCTGGAGTGGCTGGATATTGGTAAGTTCTTCCATCGCTGCTATTGGAGTGGTCTTCATAGACCCTGTTATGATATGAAGAGCCTGATCTTGTACCTTATCCAATGTCTGATGGGTGCTTGTAGCAGCTGTCATCCATGATGATGAGCCGTATTCGATGATGGGCCTAACGGATCCAGAGTAAACCTGTTTCAGAATTTTCATGTTAGCTCCCCATTTTGTTCCAGTGGGCTTCCGCATAACTGCCAGTCTTCGCTTCGCTATACCTTCAGCTTTTCTGATTTGCGCCTTCCAGGTTAGTCTTTTGTCAAATATCAGACCAAGATAAGTTACTTCATCCTCAAAGTGCAGAACTGGGCCACCAAATTTCAGACTTGTCTTGTGTTCCTCTTTAGTGGATAGTGTGAATAGAGTAACCCACGAATTGAGGTGATCAATTGTGAGTTGCATGTGATAATTGGCTGTTGACACATACTCCTCACTGCTCCACATCACAAGATCGTTAGCATACAATGCAGCTCTGACTCCCATTGGAAGGTTCTTCACCAGGTCATTGATGAATATTGTGAAGAGGGTGGGGGAGACCACACAACCCTGAGGTACACCATGTCGTAGCAGGACTTTCTTGCTGCTCGTCCCATTCAGCTGCACTGATGCCTTTCAGTTGTGGAGATACTGGCATATCCAGCTGTACATTTTTCCAGATATATCACTGGTCCTATTCCATACTTTATCAAATGCCTTCTGCAGATCAACCCACACGGTGATGGTATGCTTTTTCTGTTGGAACGCCTCCTCAATAGACTGTGTCAGATACGTTGTTTGATCCCCAGTAGATCTACACTTTCTGAAGCCATTTCGTTCATCTGCTAAGAGATTGTTGCTTTCAAGATGTTGAAGAAGTCTTTGGTTGAGGATTCTTTCCATGGCTTTGACAGTGCCACTAGTCGATAAGTCGATAACTTGCCGCTTTGGATTTATTCTTGCCTTTCTTCAGTACAGGGATCATGTTGGCCTCTCAAAGACTGGGGAACTTCTCCTGTATACCAACTGTGGTTGAAAATCTCCAAAGGCGTGTGCTTTCCCATAGTACCCAGATTCCTCAACATCTCATTGGTTATTCCATCTGGTCCAGGAGACTTTCTGCTTTTCAAAACTTTCAAGCTTTTCTCCAACTCGCTGATGGTCAGAAGCTCACCCATTCCCACGGCATGTATTTATGTCTCTCCATTCCCCTTTGTAGACTTCATTGCAGCTTCTTTACACCTCACTGGTACATCTAGATTGCTTAATTTCTGAAACATACAAGCAAAGTGTTCAGCAGCAGCCTCTCCTGTTTTAATTTCACAAGCCTCTTCAAGAGTTATGTTCGGTACTCTGGTGTTTTCATCGTCAAGCTGCTTCACAAGCCTCCCGGGTTTGTCTGTATCCTTTTCAAGATTTAAGCTTGAGGTTTTTTCTCTCCACGATTCTCTGGAGACTCTGATTTTGTCTTTCAGATACTTTGCCTTGGATTGTTGGAGTCTCACATTGTTGGCTTCTGTTTGGGCATTCTCTGCAAATTCCTTTGTGTTTGAAATTTCTTCATGTAACCTTTGTAGATACATACTCCAGTAAGGTATGTAGTTTTTCCTGGATCCCCTAGGAAGGCATTTGCCAGCAGCAGAGAGTAAACCAGAGTTAAGCTCTTTAACAACTTTATTGATGTTTTGATCTTTGACATCAATGTATTTTACCAATCTGTCACTCTCTTTCTGATATCTGTCCCAGTCTGTTTTCTTATAGTTCCATCGAGGGGTCTGATTTCGGTCAATCTCAACATCCATGTTAATGGTAATGAAAACAGGGTGGTGATCACTGCCTCCAAGTTGTTCCCCAACAATACGCAAAGATTCTAGATGTCGATTTTCTGTCGAAAATACTGGATCAGGAGAACTTGAGGTATGCCATCGTCTTGAGTAGAATGTAGTGGGGTCATCTGCCCTATTCAAGAGAACCAGCTTCTGATCATCCATCCAATTTTCAATGTTCTTGCCCCTCCTATCAGTAGAATGATAGCCCCATAACTGAGAATGACTGTTGAGGTCACCAGCAATGATATTTGAATCTGGGTGGACTGGGATTTGATTATTAGGACAGTAATAGTTGACAACAGTGATAGGATGTTTCTTTGCAATTATCTTGATTGTGAGAATTTCAGGTCCTTCCATGTCTCTCTGAACTTCAATGGTGTTTAGGTTATTCTGGACCAGGGTTATGATTCCCTTTTATGTTGTCTCTCCCTGTCAGATCTGAAGCACTGAAATCCTCTTATACAGAATTTTCTGTTGGCATTTAGATGAGTTTCTTGGATACACGCAGCATCTATGCCTTTCTCCTTGATAATTTGGCTACGCTCCGTTTTCTTGTTAGAAACTAATTCAATATTCCATTGCATGACAGTCAGCGGGTTGCTTACTTATTCTTTAGGTTGCCCAACTTTCTTCTTTTTTTCTCCAAGGTGTACACACATTACCACCAGTAGCTTGGGTGGGCCCCTTCGAGGCTGGGGGAGGGGGCTGTACTGCACATGCATGGCAGGAACTCACACGGCGAGCGCCATGACAGATATTCATAATATTAACTGTCATGAAAGATGAGTTGTTTAGTGCTATGGTTGGCCACTCGCTCCAAATACCTGGCTTGGTACCCAGATAAAGTGTTACACCCCTGCGCCCGACCCAAGATCAGCTGTCAGTGTCTGTCATAACATATTGCAGTTCACGGTTGTTCTTCCCGAGATGGAGTATATGAATCTTGGTTGAATTGAACCTGACTTGCCAATCTAATGCCCATTTGCAAGTTGAGTCAATGTTCTTCTGTATGTCAGTTGTTTCTGGGTTCCCAAATATTTTAGTATCATCAGCAAATATTTTACAGATACATTTAATACAGACAGGTAAATCATTAATGAATAGTACCCATAATGCTGGACCTAAAACGCTGCCTTATGGCACTCCACTAGTTACATCTTTGTATTCGACATTGCAGTATTAACCTGTACTCTCTGCTTTCAGTTACTTAGGAAGCTCCGGATTCAGTTGTTCATTGTCTTGTTGATACCGTAAGAGTGTAGTTTAGTGAGAAGTCTTTCATGTGGAACTGTGTTGAATGTCTTTTTAAAATCGAGGTAGATGACATCTACTGATTTGTTGGCATCCAATAATTGGGTTACTACCTCCAGCTATTCCAACAGCTGGGTCTTACATGATCTTTTAGTTCTGAATCCGTGGTGACACTTAGATAATAGATCACTCATTTCTAAGTGATCCATAATAGCGTCATGCACAAATGATTCTAATAGCTTGCAGACAGTGCGGGTCAAGCTAATAGGCCTGTATCTACCAGGATCCTGCTTTGTTCCATTCTTAAAAATACAAGTTACATTGGCTTTTTTCCATAAATCCGGAATTACACCTTCTAAAGA
Source organism: Chaetoderma sp. LZ-2023a (assembly GCA_034401795.1). Lineage (NCBI taxonomy): Eukaryota > Metazoa > Mollusca > Caudofoveata > Chaetodermatida > Chaetodermatidae > Chaetoderma > Chaetoderma sp. LZ-2023a. The sequence goes on along the minus strand of CM067370.1, from coordinate 86,179,000 downwards.
TTTGTTAAAAATTATACTCACTGGTATGTTGAGTTTGTAGCTCGCGGGGGTATGTACTGGTCCACTATGATGTTTCCGCTCATCGCACTGCAAATGCACAAGGAACAGGGTGGCTGGTTATCTGCGGATCTCGGGGTTGCAAATCCCATATGACGTCTCTCTAAGAAATACAAAGACAAACTTCTAGAGTCAGTGGAACACTGATGTTCCAGTGGGGCCGTGCGACCATTGCCGCCAAGATTGAACCATATGGTGTCGTCCCAACTATTAGTATCACCGGTATGTCAATCCATACTAAGTTAGAGATATGGAACAATTTGTAATTAAAACAGTAGAAATATTAATATACTATGCAAACAAGATGAATCGTTTGACAGTAAATGAGCACACAATAATACACAACATAGAGATATCTGGTGTTCGTTCCACGTGGTGTCGCCGGAGGTACCATACAGGTTCTTGAATCCACAGAGGTATCCCCGCAAAAGAAGCATCCACAACGAAGTCACTAGGTAGTTTAATATAAACTACTATACCCCTAACACGCACGCACGCACGCACGCACGCACGCACGCACGCACGCACGCACGCACGCACGCACACACATACATACACACACACACAAAGAAAACATTGTTGTTGTGAGAGGTAAGTGCCTCACGCGGGCCTCCATCATAGGAAAATGCATTCAATGCTTAAGCGGAGGAAAGGAGCTGGCAAAAAGGGCTACTCTTTTGTTCAACTAAAAATGCTTAAGTGATCATCCTAGTGAAACCATAATTAATGTGATGCATACTGGTTAATGTGAAGATGGGATGAATGATTTCCGAAGAATTCCCAGGTCACGTCTTATGCATTTCCAAAGATACTGTATTGGTAGATGCCGCTTTATTTATGCGGGCCTTATGCTACCGTCTAACCTTTTAGTTGTTAGAAACAGAAACAAGTTTTGGCCACACGTGGCGGGAATGCCTACCTAACTTTAGATACAGTTGTTCAATGGCGCAGACGCCTCACTTCCCGTAGGTCGCCTGGGTTAGCATCTACCTCCAAGGACAGTATGAGTACATGTTACGACACAGGGCCTCCAGATTCGATGAAAATCCAGCTACCCTGTCCCGCAAACACATAAAACATCACCTGGACAATGGCTACGTTGAACACAAGCAAGTTTTGATTCCTGACATGTCTTTATGGTGGGGATGGAGCGATGGATATCCATCATGAGCATCCTTCCCAGGAGGGCGTGCTGAGCTCCAACGCTTTATCCAGACACTGCAATGAATTGGATGGAGATCCGTATCTCGTCCGTCAATGCGTGCTACAGATCTAACAGTTGACCTGTCGTTAGGTTTAAGTTCCAATATGCCCAATTATGCACTTGGGGCCGGTAAATAACCTAAATAATTCACGTTTATAACTATATCTTTTTGCAGTGCTTCCTTCATTGGCAGGGTTTTCTAGCTAACAAGTATCCAAAGATACGGGGTGGGAGGGGTGGGGGCGTGTGGTGTGAGATGTATGTAAATCAGCACTTTAACCATCACCGCTCAAAAACCTCCGATGGTTTTCCAGGGTCGCATCTGATCAACGTGCTGATGGGGAGTCCAAACAAGTAATACGCCAAGCGGCTGGTGGAAAGAGGCAATAACTTAATATATATGAGGCCCTATAGGTCACTGGCCAATTTTACACAACTTTGCAGGAGTGCGGGTCTACATTACTGCAACAACCGGAAAAGAGGCATACACTATATGTCTCCAGATGAAGAAATTGTCCCTAACCACTTTAACCTATCCTATCGAGCTGAATAGTAAGGTTTAGTCAGTAACATGCCGGGCTCAAACAATGTAAAATGTAAATTTGTTGATGGCTGGCCACAAGTGATGCAGATATATCTGTTGCCGTATAGTATTTCCTAGCGTACTATGGTCTGAAGTGTTCTACAATTAAACAAAACATATTAACTGGATGGCTAACTGCCATATACAACTAACCAATGCAATAAATAGATTAAAATTAAATGAAGTAACTAAGTATCACAGATTGATAAACTTAGACAGTGCAGCTAGTTGAAAGCACCCACAGTAAACGAGGATAATATTCACAATAAAACAGAAACTGTAAATTGCGGTCTTAGGACCAGTGAGGGACCTATTAGTCATCAGTACCATATACAGAAATAATAATTAAATGTACAATAGTATAGTTACTTGATTACCTAATAGTCATCGGTACGGAACAGGCTACTATTTTACTAACATTGAGGTGCTAACACATTCATAGCACGAGTCAACACGTTCTCTGAAGCTGGAGAGATTTCCACAGGCAATTTCCGCAGCTGGTTTCCGCAGGCTGACTCCTCCAGACAAGGTAGACACACTCAGGACAGTGAAACAAAGCAGTGAAGAAATGTCTATTAGATAGTCTTGGTAACTAGTATACAATTTATACGGAAGTAAGAAAGCTCTCCGTCCGGCAACAGAAATAATAATGTTGAAGGTTCCCCATTAACAGAGTGGGCTGTATATATTATTATGCAGTTACATAATTTGGCACACGGTGCGAGGTGCGTCGCATAGCTCTTGCGGCGCAGCTAGCAAAGTTCCATCAGACTATGGTCAAAAAGTTAATTAAACACACACAACATGCAGTGTGGAGATTGAAGTCCACTTTTCAGCGTGGTTGGCAGATCCGATGAGTCATCTACCAAGAATCACTGTCAGCTCTACATTCCGTAGAATTACATCCCGGGCCCGCATGCCCCGCTCTCGGAAAAACTGCGGGTGCGGAAGGTATAACTTTAAATTTAGTTTACTACACTCGGATGACCATCTGGGGGTGTCAAAAAACTGGTGGAAGCTGTGGACGTCCTACCACTGTGGATGTGCTGGGATCCGTTAGACATCGGTAGATGTGAGAATCACTTGTAGGTCAGCAGTAACATCCGTCCTCCTGATGGTCCAGAGGTCCTGCGTGGGCCGGCTTCCACCCCAGCAATGCTCCTGATTCTCAATTTTTCACCCCTTTTATGCTACTCGTGATGTCAGAAGCAGATGCCTCAGCCAATCAGCAGCTGAGCAGTAGCCAATCAGCGTGCAACTAGATCAGTGACGTTTTACCATGCTCTTTATGCATACACACGATTACGACATCAAAAACAATATTTTGAAGATAATTTAAGGGGATAACTCAGCCATTTCTGGGACGATTTGAAAATGGTTAACAGTTCTAGAAAGCTCGTTTTATTCCGGTCCTGATCGGTACCAAGAACAACGAGAACGAAATAACAAAAGGTTTTTATGAGTACCCACTCGGTACATTATAGGCATGCACTCGCTTCCAATTCTGTGACGTGTTGTCGGGGAAGCTCTGACGCGCGCTTGCGCACCACGCATTTTATTGGGCTTAGCCGATTTTAACGAAGACCTCTCTCATAGGGCTTATGTACCTGTACTATCCTACCCAGTGGGGCGTGCTTGGAGCGAATCCGGAGTGGCCATTCCATACCCAGCTTCACTGGGATGGTCAGTACCCATCCGGTCGGTCCGCGCTACAAGTTCTTTGGCTGCCTCCTCCAAAATCCTAAATGGAATAACATCTGGTCCTGTACTTTTATTTGGGTTTAGTTGTTTGAACTTATTCTTGACTGCAAGTGGCGTAATTAGTATGTCAACTAGCAAGATTCCATCGTTTCTATCATGGAGTTCCAGGATTTTGTCACGGTTTTCTTTCGTAAAGACGCTGGCAAAAACGTTATTTAGTACTTGTGTTTTTTCTGTATCAGTCTTGGCAGTAATCCCACTGTCTGGACATATTAAGTTTCCAATGCTCTCTTTCAGAGGTGACTTGCTCTTAACGTAATTCCAGAAGGCCTTAGGGCTTGTGCTACATTCCATGGCTATCTTTCTCCCCAATTCAAATGCTTTTGTATACCTAATCTTTGATGTAGCCAGATTTCTTGCTTGTTGGTACTTTTTGTAGTCGCTGCACTTTTTTTACTTTTTAAATTTCTTGTAGGCCTTGCGCTTTTCCTTTATCAAATCATGAACACCTTGGTTTGAACAGATTTGTCTCTTTTTCTTAGGCTCCCTACCCGACCTCGATTTAGGGATATTGTGCAGTATAGCTTCTGACAGTTTCTGGTAGAGAAATTTACCTGCTTCCACTGTGCTAAGGACATTCATTTCACCCAGTCTGTATCGTTGAGTTCTTTTCTAAGGTTGGTCAACTCTCCTTTGTTTAGAAGACGTTTACATGGTTCTTGGTGTGCGCTGTTCTTGAGGATTTCTGGGTGTAGCTGAATTATTAAAGTGTCGTGGTCGCTCTTGCCTAGAGGTGCTTCATGTATGATGTCTGTAACTATATCTGTGTTACTGGTTAGTACAAGGTCCAAAATATTTGCTCTTTGATTTGCCCTGTGGCGGGTTGGGCCACAGACCATTTGTTGTAGGAAGTAGTTGTCTTACAATGTGCTCAGGAATTGTTCACTGTTCGGGTCAGAGGTTGTTCCCGTTGTCCAATCTACATTGATGTAATTAAAGTCCCCAACTATTATTGTGTGCTCTCATTTCTCCTTTTCAACTCTGTCAAGCAAGGGCATTAACTTATCATTGTTATTGCTATCAGAGTGTGGGCTCCTGTATACACATCCGACTATTATACTTTTTCATTATTTCTATTTGACCAAGAGCACCAGATAGATTCTTTAAAGTCTATGTCATTCATGGATTTACAGGAATGTATTTAAGGAAGTCTGTGTGTAAATTATTACTCCCCGTTCTGGCTTCTCATTCATGAACAGGCCATAGTGCTCTAATTGCAGCTCACTGGGTTGTATTTTAGACCGAGTGTTTCGGCAGTACTTCCAGAATGCAGATTATTGCTGGGTTTAACTTATTTACAAGTATTTTTAGTCCTTCCATTTTGTTGCTTAGGCTGTCGCTGTTTGTGAATATACAGGTAGGCGTGCACTGCAATTTAGTTCCATGTACATGGTTTTCTGAGACTCTTGTAATACGTCAATGTCTTGGACCCCCTTACTTGGGGTCCAGTTTGACTATTTAACTATTCAGTATAGCAAATATATCATTTGGGTTTGATTCCTTTCTTTCCGCTAGCTCTTGCCTTAGTGTTGCATGTTCTTTCTGTTCTTGTGGCGTTCTGTCAGGATTTATGTGAATCTAGGTTTTTTTCATCCTTTCTCTTATTGTATTTAATGGCTGTGTGCACTAGTTTGTCTCTGGTTGATTCCGATTTCAGTATGACTTTTATTGGCCTTGGTCTAACGCTGTCTTCTTGTTTCTTCCCTAGTCCATGAACTGATTCAATGTTGGTCGGATCTATTTCCATTAGTCTCTGATCTATTTTAATATTGTCATCAAATTTCCTCTCTGTGTCTGTCTCCTGTTTACTTTCCTCTATATTTATAATTATTGCATTGCTTTTCCTGTTCTGCCGGTCAACTAATTCGTCAAAGCTTTCTCTGACTTTGTCTTTAACCGTTTTTTCTATCTTATCTTCCATGTGCTTTATTTGATCATCTTTGATGGTGATCTGATGCTCCATTAGGGATAGGAGCTGGTCTGTTTTTGCTTCTAACGTAGTTAACCTGTCCTCCTTGTTTGTATTTGGTGCACCACATCTGCAGAGTGTGCAGTTCCAAATTAGTCCAAGGTTTTATCGTACTGGGAATAGCTGAATTTAAAGAGGTCTGCTCTTGCATAAATCTGGTTGAAGTGGCTGTTGTGCATGTTTTTGTTTTTCCGAATTGTGGTCTGTAGACTGTCTAATGACATCTTTGCTTGCTGCTGTAGACCTTCGTAGAACAAAATAAGACGGGTTTGTTTCCTTCTGTCTGACAACGGTGGGAGTTTTAGGGTTTCCATTATGTGTGTCATACTGCCTGGTTCGTAGCAATATTTTGAGGTGATAAATCTAGCTGCACGTTTTTGTACATTTTCTAGTTTGTCATGAAGAGTTATCTGATGAGGTTTCCAAACTGTACTTGCATATTCCAGAACTGGTCTAATCAGTCCCATATATGCTTGAAGTCTGATTTATGGGGAACAGAATGATAAATTCTGCAATCGGCCTAATGTTCTGTATGATTTGCTGCAGATCTCAGTGAAGTGTTTGCTCCAGCTTATGTCATAGGCCTGAGTGTCATTCTCCAGTTATCAGAAACAGTACAAACAATGGGGGGAGGGGGGGGGACTCCATGAGTGAGCTGTATAAAATGAAATTTCATTAGCCATTTGAAAGTTCCAGGAGCATTGCAGGCTGTCGCGGCAGACGAAAGTGGTAATTTCTTTGTCGCGATCATCCATCTTTACCTGCCAGTATCCACTGCCTACATCTAGGGTCGTTGAGGCGTCTATGGTCAATACAAAGGCGGAAAGTGCAGTCTTTCTTACTGGCTAAGATGATGGGGCTAGCCCATAGTGAGGTAGATGATTAGATTACGCCAGATTGCAGCATTTCCGTTACTAGTTTGTGTGCCTCCTTTCTATCTCCAATGTTATGGTGTACTGTAGCACGGATCGATCAGATGGGTACTGACCATTCCAGCTAAGCTGAGTACAGAACGGCCGTTCCGGATTCGCTCCAAGCATGCTCCTCCCCTGAGTAGGATAGTATGCGTATATAAGCCCTATAGGAGAGGTTTTCGTTAAAAATGGCTAAGTCCGTTAGAACGCATATTGTGCATGCGCGCAGGCATCAGAGCTTCCCTGACAACATGAGTCAGGATTGGGAGAGAGTGTATGCCTATATTGTACCGAGTCGGTACCCGTGATTTATTCAAATCCGACCGTTCTCGTCGTTACTGATACCTATCAGGACCGGAAACGAGGATTATAAAACTTTTTACTATTTTAAAGTCGGTCCAGAAATGGCTGAGTTATCGTCGAAAATCTTGATCAATTATTTTCAAAATATTGCTTTTGACGTCGTAATCGCGTGTATGCATTAAATGAATAGAGAATGTGCTGTGCACGTGATGGCCACGTCACCACCTCTAGCTACACGCTGATTGGCTACTGCTGGGCCTTTGATTGGCTGGAGCGCCTGTCTCTGACGTCACAAGTAGTATAAAAGGGATGAAAAATCCAGCATCGAGAGCATCATCGGTGTGGAAGCCGACCCATCAGGAGGACTGCTGGAGCAGCACCGGCTAAACGTGTATAACTGCTAACCGACGGTGATACACAGAACATCACCATGGTGCCACTCGGATTTCAGCTCACCCACACTGGCAAGCAGTTCTCGACATCACCGCGTTACAAATTTGGATGCTCCCGGATGGCCACCCGGGGGCAAAATAAATAAAGTTATACCTCCTGCATCCAGACTTTTCTAAGGGAGCCTTTCCACGGACGGGCCGTGCAGGCCCAGATGTGATTCTATGTACTGTAGAGCTGATGATGATCCTTGGTGGATGACTCGCCGGATCTGCCAACCACGCTGGAAAGTGGACTCAAACCTTCGCGCTGCATGTCGCGTGTGATTAATTACTTTTCAACCATAGTCTGGTGGGACGTTGTGTGGTGCACCGCAAGAGCTATGCGACGTACCCCACACCATGTGCCAGTTATTGTACATACATAGTTATTCATATTAGTAGCCCTCGCTGTTAATGGGTTGATCTCAACTTTCATATTACCGTTGCCAGACAGAAACTTCACAACAAACTGTTTAGATTCTGTATCAGTTAAATGACTATCTAATGGACATCTCTTGAATCATTCTGTTACACTGTTCGGAGAATGTGCCATATCCAACCTGCCTGCAGAAACTTGCCTGAGGATACCTGCCTGTGGAAGCCTGCTTGCCGAAACTTGCTTGTGCAAATCTTTCCAGCATCAGAGATCGTGCCATCTCACGCTATCTACTTAGTAGCGCCTCAATTTCAGTGACTCTTGAACTTTATCCGTACCGATGACCAATAGGCACTCAAGTAGCTATACTAGTGAACATTTAATTATTTCCGTATATTGGCACTGATGACTAATAGGTACCTTACCGGTCTTAAGACCGCATCTTATATTTTCTGTTTCTTACTGTGAATATTATCCTTGTTTACTGTGGGTGCTTTCAACTAACCACACCATAAGGGCCAATGACCTGCAATACTTTATTATCACCGTACTTGTTCAATTGTGTATTGGTTAGTTGCGTATATGGCAAGTAGCCATGAATCTTAATATGTTTTGTTTATTTGTAAAAACTCTAGACTGCAGTACGCTAGGAAATACTATACAGCAATATCTATATCTGCATCACTATATTCCCGCCAGCATCAATTTTACACTGAGGTTGTTGATCATGCTCTAATTGCTTGAGCCTGACATGTTACTGACTAAACCTGAGTATTCTAGCACGATAGGAAAGGTTTAATATGGTTAGGGACAATTTCACTGCAAGAAACGCATAGTGTACGCCTCTTTTCCAGTTGTTGTGGTAATGTAGCCCCACACACCGGCAAGGTTGGGTAAAATTGGCCAGTTAGTTACCTTTAGGGCCTCTTAATATATCAAGTTATTGTCTCTTTCTACGATCCTCCAGCTGCAAGGCTTATTAATTATTTGGATTCCCATCGACACGTTATCAGGATCCGACCCTGGTAAACTATCAGAGGTGTCCGAGTGGTGATAGATAAAGTGCTGATCTACATACATGTCCCCTGTATCTTCAGATACTAGCTAGGTAGATACCCCCACCAAAGTAGGAAGCACTGAAAAATAATAATATTAATTAATATGGTGTAATACCGGCCAGCAGTGCATCTCTGGGCATCATGGAACTTAACCCTAATAACAGGTCAAATGTTGACTCCGTAGCACGCGGTGACGGACGAGATGCGGATCTCCATCCAATTCGTTGTAGTGTCTGGGTGTGGTCTTAGAACACACCACACCCTCACGGGAAGGGCACTAGCCATGGATATCCGTCTCTCTATCCCCACCAAAAATGACATGATGCTTTCTAATAATTGCTTATGTGAACTGCGAAACTTGTCCTGCTGACGTTATATGTGGTTGCAGGGCAGGGTAACCGGATCGTTATTTGATTTGGAAGCCTTGCTCCGTAACAAGTATGCACACTATCTTTTGGAGGTAGATGCTATGCAGAGCGACTTACGGGAAGCCGAGAATCTTCGCCCGATGGATAAACATAACTAAAGTTAGGTATGACTCCTTGCCACTTGCGGCTAAAGCTTGTCTTCATTACTAACAAATAATTGATGGGTTAGGATGTAGCAGAAGGCCCACAAAATAAAGCGGCAACTACCAATGCAGCAACTTTGGAACTACATAAGACGGTGACCTGGGAATTCTTCGGAAATCGTTTGTCCCGTCTTCATGTAAACCAGTGTGCATCACCGTAGGTGTAGCTTCACTAGGATCTTCAACACTTAGCATTTTCTGTTTGAACAAAGGAGTGGCCCTTTTTGCCAACTCTTTTCCTCCGCTTCGGCATTGAATGCATTTTCCTGTGACGGAAGGCCACGCGAAGCACTTTCCTCTCGCAACAACAATATTTTCTTTGTATGTGTGTTAGGGATATACTAGTTTATATCAAACTATCTAGTGACTTCGTTGTGATGCTCTCTTACAGGGATACCTCTGCGGATTCAAGGATCTGTCTGGTACCTCCGGCAACACCACATGGAAAGGACATCGGATGGCTCTATGTTTTGCATTATTATGTTCATTACTGTCAAATGAATAGAATTGTTTGTATAGTACTTATTAAATCTGTGACTGTTTAATTATTAACATTAGTTACTCTAAATTAGAATGGACCAACACACTGATGACACAACCAGCAGGGACGACACCGTGTGGTTCAATCTCGGCGGCAATGTTCACATGGCCCCACTGGAACATGTGTGTTCCACCCAATCTAGAGGCCGGTCTTTGTACTTTCCGGAGAGATGCAATACAGGATCTGCAACCCCGAGAATCACAACTAACCAGCACTCCCACACATCATGCACACGTGGTGTGATGGAGCAAAGTGGCAGGGTGGATCAGCGCATACACCAGCGAGCTACAAGTGGCGCCCGATGTGGGGCTCAAATGAGAAGCGAACCCACGCTAACCCTTAACACCTGCGAGTTTCAGTCTCCTTCATCAGACAGTCAGCTCTCCCTCGACATGGAAGTAGCATCATATGACGGACGAACTGCTCGCATGCTCACCAACAATGTCACTAATTTCCCCGGTGCGGAACGACCAGCACCGCCTTTACATGAGTTTTTGCCAATTAGGGAGATGACATTCCGCGATGCCTCGCTGGCAGGAACTCAATTTATTACCCTATCGGATATCTTCGATAGGCCATTACCATCTACACCGGATCGTGGACGATCATGACAAAGACCCCATACAGGGGCATTATTATTATTATTATCCTTCACGACCATATTGTTCGCCAACGTCATCAATGGGTGGCCAGTGGCCGGACGCTCATGTACCTTATCCCAAATCTCATCCGCTTCATGCGTCGTCACCGTATTATCCATCAGTGCCATAGTACGAGATGGAGGATGCGGCAACTCCTTTTCAAAAATACATCGGAAGACCTACACATTACGCACATCATCCTCGTCAGCCACCTGCACCGCCACCTTATGAAGAACACCCATCTCACCAACGAGAAAAATGTCTGGGTCGTCTACACAACATGCCTCCACCAGTCAGGGCGGTATTCGGCAGAACCAACGTATCATGCAAAACATCACCGATGGGAATTGCCTTCATGGACACGACATCATCAGCATCATCAGCATCATCAGGTATATGAACAGAAAGCACACACCACCACTGCCACCAACACACAGACCAGCATCCGCATTCTCATCCATCTCCCTAGCACCACCACCTGGATTCGCGCCAATCACTTCACCACGTGGTCTTGGCCGGGTCATTCTCCACCCCCACCCCCCACCCCGCTGCCGAATTTAGCAGGGAGAATGATTGGGCCAATTATAAAGTTCAGTTCAAAATCATCAGCCAGACGAACTGATGGACAAACGAACAAATGGGAGAATATCTGGCCGATAAACTGTCGGGAAAAGCTCTGCAAGTTCTGGCAGACTTAGGCACAGACTACACACCAACATATACAGAAATGGAAAGCGTGTTGTCGGAAAGATTCGGCGACATGGCCCTCAGGGAAATTAGTCAGCTACAGCTGAAAAACTTACATCCACATGCAGGAGAAACTTTACCCGAATTAGCTAGTCATATACGGTCGCTAGTAACCTGCGCATATCCAAGCACTAATCTAAGTGAACCTGCCTTGAAGGAAAATTATTTCTCACAGAGCACAGTAGTCTCCAACAGTTAATGGCTACCGTGGTTCAAATCGAAAACTTCTTGGAATGGGAGAAAAACAATCGCCATCAACTGCACCCTAGAAATGTCCTGTTCAGCTCTGATTTACTCAGTGCAAGCAAAGTGATCATACATTGCAGACGACAGAAACTAGACATACACGGCTGACGGATACCCCTTGGACCAGAATCATCACTATACGATACATGTGCGGTGATTTTTTTAGCAACAATAGCCACAGTTGAGCTGGGACAGGAGAAAATCCTGTGGACCACCGCACCACAGTTAGGAAACAATACTCACATAGCCATGTTGGAACCCGACCCTGAATATATACTTGCCTCCCAATGTTCCAGTGCCCGTATGATTATGGACACCACCAACAAGAATCATATCTTTTAGAGTATTCAATGGCACAGCGGACCCAATAACACTTGAACCGGGAGTCTGTTGTGGGCACTTTGTGGATGTGATATCACTGGAGACACCCCCACCGCATCTACACCAACGACAACTTTAGATGATTTGCCGGAACACCTACATGACTTGTATTTGCGTGCCACAGTTGAGTTGGCACAATCGCACAAGATGGAAATACAAAATCACTGTACTAATATCGCGATAGTTTCTCGGCAGGAGACATAGATTTGGGAGAAACTCATCTTGTGCAACACCCCATCGACACTGGAAACAACCGTCCCATTCGACAACCAGTTTGACATATTCCCATACACAAGGAAGCGGAAGCACACCAGCAGGTGAATGAGATGTTGCGGACAGGCATAATAGAGCCATCAGCACCTCCGCCCTTGGCCCATCCCATAGTACTAGCAGGAAAAAAGGATGGATCTTTGCGGTTTTGTATAGACTACCGCCACCTTAATGATCTAAGCACCTTGTCCGGAGCTAAGTGGTTTTGGACCATTGATTTAGCTAGTGGATACTGGCAGGTAGCCATGGATGAGGCTGACATGGAGAAGACTGGATTTATCTGCAGAGATGATCTTTTACAGTTCCGCAAGATGCCCTACGGCTTGTGCCACCCTGCTGGAATGTTTGAACGTCTCATTGAGCAGGCATTGACTACCCTGCAATAGGAGATCTGTCAGTGTTACATCGACGACGTAATAATCTTTGGTTCCTCATTTGAGCAAACTTTGGCTAACCTGGACAAAGTTCTTTCACGGTTCCCTACCACTAATTTAAAGCTCAAACCAAAGAAATGTCATCTCTTTAGACAGAGCATCGAGTTCCTGAGACACGTCATATCTGGCGATGGAGTGACTACTCAGCCTTCAAAAACAAAAGCGGTAGCGGAGTGGCAGACACCCACTTCAGTCACGGATACCCGGAGTTTCCTCAGTCTCTGCCAGTACTATCACCGATATATCGGTCATTTCAATGAGATTGCATCACCCCTATTCAAGATCACGGAAAAGGATCGACCATTCGAGTGTATGAGGGCGCTGAAGGAACTTTTGACGACTGCTCCAATTCTTGCTCATCCCAACCCTAATCTCGATTTCATCTTGGACACTGATATGGCTTACGCCATTGGCATTGTTCTATCTCAGGGCATGGAAGATGGAACAGAGCAGGTACTGGGTTATGGTTCGCGTACTCTAAACAAAACAGAGAAATGTTACGTGCCCACTAAGCGGGAATTTCGGGAATTGCTTGTGGCGGTCCATTTCGTCAAGTTTTACAAACACTTTCTGTACGGGTGCCAATTTACCATCCGTACAGATCATGCCTCACTAGGCTGGCTCAGGAATATAAAAAATCCGGAGGGCTAGATAGCGAGGTGGCAGGAATCCTTGCAGGCCTTCAAATTCAATGTTGTTCATAGACCTGGCAAACTGCATGGAAATGCCGATGCCTTGAGCAGAATCAGCCTTGAAGATGAACAAGAAGTGGCCACCACCGTGACACATGCTGCACAGCCATCTCCGGCATTCCCCAAATTGAGGTGTGCAGAGTGGAACATGGAGACAGTCACTCACGAACAAGCAACAGACACGCAAACACGACATATATACGTGTGGATCCAGGGGGGGGGGGGTACGACCTCGTAAGGAATCTCTAACAACACTTTCCACAATGGCCAAATACTATTATCAGCGGTTTGAAGAATGGCTCATCCAACATAACATTCTCTACATCAACAATGGCATAGTGATCCCGCAGCGTTACCATGAGACCATATTACAATAACTTCACAATAACACTGATCACCTAGCAGTTGAACGGACCCTCATTAGGATAAAACAGAGATTCCACTTGATCGGGATACGTGATAGTGTGAAGGCATGGGTCGCCAAATGTGTCCAATGTCAAAAGATGTGCTGTTGGCCAGCTCCATTCCATACCTCGTCAAATTAAGATTGTTGGTGCATCGTGGGAGCGAGAGGCTATTGATGTGCTCGGACCCTTGAATACGATGGATGAAGGAAACAAGTACATCCTCGTATTGCAAGACTATTTTACGAAGTGGGTAAAAGCATTTGCTTTGGCAGACCAAGAGGCATCCACAGTAGTGGAGATCTTGGCAAGCAATGTGTTCTGCCGATTCGGTATGCCCTATGAGCTACACCCGGACCAAGGAAGTAGTTTTGAGAGCCGGCTGATCTCCGAGCTCTGCAAATTGTTTCATATCATCAGAACAAGAAATATCATCCGCATAGTGACAGCACCAAGAGGGATAGGCTCCTCAAGATTTGCCCTCAACAAGCGGCAGTGGGCTCGTGAGAGTCGATAAATTGCTACTATAGTGCAGAGGAGATACTGAAGGCCTCCGTGTCTAATGAAGGATGAATTAACATCCTACTGTGGTACCGTCTATTCGATGCAATGTTCGAGCTGCTGAGGTTTTGGTTCATCCGATCTCAGTAAGTGGGCATGTGTGGTAGGAGGCAAAAACCTCACCCAGGGCAAACTAAACTCTGCAGATTTACGGTTGGGCCTGCTAGAGGGGCCCTGCAGGCAAGGCCAGGGAAAACGGTCACAGTTTGTATACTGTTGGCAGATACATACTAATCAGGCCATCGGTTGCGCCTGAACGTGAGCTCAGGTGGTGATCGCTATCGACTGGGTCGCTGGCCGGTCATCTTGATCATGTCAGTTCATCAACCCTTTTCTGGTAGTGTGTGATCAAGATGGCTCAATGTACAGTCAGGCCCAGGCCATGGCAAGCGTTCATATTGCGAGCCATCCCTCCTGTGCTCATAAATCATAGGAAGAATATATGCATGAGAGGGACATCACATGAAGGGATCGAGGACTATGTTCTTCAATCTTGTTTTTTATAGGCATGGTTCTCGATCGCATGTTAGACTAGTGTTCCATGGACCATGTTCCTCAATCATGTTTCTTGCGAGCCGACTGATCTCCAGGCTCCTCAGGGCATGGTCCTCAATCTCATATGAATATACGGGAAAGACAACTTGCATAGGCTGCATCTACTAGGCGGTCCGTACGGCGGGCACAACTGGAAATTCTGGGAAGGCCAAAGGGTGCATAGCAATGGTAAAGAGGTTCAATCCGACCCTAACGGAGATGTTGACTAAGGAAACACGCCTTGATTGTCGAGATTGGGATCTACGACTCCGAATTGTGCTCATGGCATACCATACTTTGATACATTCAAGCACGGGTTACACCCCTGCTCAGTTAATGTTAGGCTGTGAATTAGCCTTACCCCGGATCTGGCCATGCCCCAGATTCCGGGAGAGAAATATTCACCATGTCTCTATGGTAGAGTTCATGCGGCAGTGAATAGAACAGAGCCATGAGCTAGTGAGAGCAACATTATCCAGTGCACACCGGCGTCAGAAAACTTGGCACGACCCGAGGGTGTATTGAGATCCGTATCCGTGGGTTAAATGGGTTGGGTTCATGATTCGCGACGTTCTGCAAATGTGCTAAGTAAACTGAGTTACCAGTGGAAAGGCCCCTATGTGGTAGTAGGTAAGAAGTCGGACATGACCTACTGCATCCGCACCTCAGGTGGTCTGACCTCAGTCATCCACTTCGATCGACTTAAACCTTGTGTCAGTGATGACCCAGTGCCAGAGCTCGGGCTGGGCATTCCACGTGACACTGGTACCCAGACATATGTCTCTATGGAAACAGGTATTCCCGACGTTAGTCCAGAGCACTACAGTGCAGGTTCAACCTCTCTCCTACCAAGCCAGGAGTCCGGTGAACATTTGAATAATGATGAGGATGATGACGAGATACGTACTCGCCCTCTCCCTCCTCAGAGCGGGTCTACAAGATCTGGGAAGTCGTATCTGAAGACTTTCTCGTTTGTACTGTCCAAGGGGAAGGACGGAAATGCTGTTCCGCCGACCTCATTCCATTCCCACCCACTTCATGCTATTATCCCCATTATAGAGTTACTACAAGTGGAAGCTGAGGCTGGCCCAGGCCATGCTTCTTGTGGAGTGGAACATATAATAAATAGCATGGAAGTGAAGAGGCCAGATGAGGCCTTGGCATGTTTTGAAGAACAGAAAAACCGGTGTACCCTTCCAAATCCTGAAATCGCAAGACCAACTCCCTCCCAAGGTGCGACCCCACCCTATGCACCACCACCGCCCCCTCTCCAACTCGCGTCACTTGTCTATCCGCCAAGTTCGGACATCACTGGTCATGTCCATTTCACACTCCACTTGTCGTGTCTGTTGACTGTCACTCTTCAGATATGAGAGAGTCCACTGTTACAGAGGAGGTGGCATCCTTCTCCACAGCAACCAACATCTCCCCCCCCCCCAAAAAAAAAGAAGTTAGAGACACCTTTTTCCACGACATTCCCTTCCGCACAGCCGCAGGAAGCTCATCACTTTCGACAAACCCGACTTTCCGCAACAGCAACAGACTCGACATTCACAGGCTTGGAAAACTGGATATGCCCAATTCGTAATACGCCAGTATCACACAGCAGACCGGACTTCCCTACAACAGAGCACTACCATCATCAACACGAGTCAACATTTTCCACAAACACCTCATCCGGTTTGCGGAAAACTGATCATACGGAAAGAAGGTACAACACCGCAGCCATCTACAGTACACGCTAAGGGGGATTTCCCCACTCCCCTCCTCCCCCCCCCCCTTCCCGGAAACTGCTAAAATATTACACATCATTCACACGTAATAACAGTCAATATTATTAAGAGAGCAAGATGCCCGCAGTCTGTCGTCCGTAATGAGTAGGATTTTGCTACCGAAAGTGAATTCGATAATGGATTGATTCAATTACGACAGCACCCTTCTTCATCATCTGTGATCTAAAGTACCTCTGTCCTAGCCCCGGGCTCGGACATTACAGAGCGAAATACATCATGTCCGATAAAGTTGACACCGCACTGCAGCTAACACAACACCCCACCTCCACCCTTTGCTGCAATAAAAACGTCACATATCACAACAGCGCAATAATCATCCGCAAATAAGCAGCCACTCGTATCAATGAAATACATCAACAGGACACACACACACACACACACACGCACACTCAGCAGACTTGGTTTCCGCAAGACATGGAGCTGTTTAAACCAAACAATAAATTACATACATACATAATTACATACTTTCCTAATTTTGATTAAGAACACAACTACTGTTCTACTGCGTATACTAATGATTAGCGCACGGGCTGGTGAAGCAGCATCAAAACTTCGACAGTATAACATCATGAATAATTTCAAATATTCTTTTACCTACATATTCCAGCCGCAAGATCAACACGGGCTGGAATACACCTTTTACAGACAAGAGACGACGCATGTATAAGATCGCGCGCATATACAGGGACGCTGTTCTGAGGAACAGAATTAAAAAAATGTATTCCATTTTTCACATCAGCTACAAATAATCAGCAGCATTAATACTCCGCCATTACATAAATATTGCCTAAGTTTCCGATCAATCACGTGCTTTCCAAACAAGACTTTTCATTTCCAGTAAATTGGATCAAAGGCTATAAACAAAATAACCGCCCAACGCTATCTACCACAGCATGGTGGAGGAGGCGAGAGCCAAGGCCTCTGACGTCATCACGCTCTCCCACACCCCATCGGGCGTTCCAGCTTGAAATCTGAACAGGCGAGTTTATAAGCATCCAACTTGAAAAACCACTTCACGCTAATTAAAAGGTGAGCTTCCACGGGAATAAGTAGTTCCAGATTTTATTCAGATGACTTATTTCTAGGCTGTGTGACATACATCTTTTAATGTGGCTCAATGCGCTGTGAAATTATAACAAAATTACATGTGTTTTCATTGGATTTGGTAAATTCTCTGAAGAGTAGGAAGCCAGTTACTTATTCGCTTCATTCCAGCTCCTTATTCAGATGCCCTATTTCTAAGTCATGTTACCTAAATTTTTTAATATGGATCAATGCGCAGTCGAATTCTAACAACATTACACATTGCAAATATGGGATTGTCTTGTGGGAAGTCATGACTCCGCAGGATGTCTTATAATTCACGTAAGACCCAAAAATAAATTATGTTTTGAAAATACCAGGTGAGCTAAAAGTCCAGGTGAGCTAAAGATGGATGCTGTAGCGTTCAAGATTCAAGATTATTTATTCAGTAGTAAAATATATATAAATTATGGATTCAACTAGGTTGTCCGCCGAAGGCAATGCCTATTGTATTGGCGGCCACCTTATATATATACATACATCTATACACATAAATTAAACAGGACAGTAGCATACAAACACAGGACGTAGATAAGTTAAATAAAAAATTAATACATGTCTAAGTAGTAGTAGTTGTAGTAGTGGTGATTTTACATTACAACACAACATTTATATATTTGGTTGGCTTTGGTTATACAATACATCTCGGGAATAACCAGTTCATCTCAATAGTAAAATAAAAACGTTCTGTTGAATGTGTTGAATACAATTGAATTGGAGGCCACTGTTGCAATAGGCAGCGATGTCATCCAATCCACCCACATTCAAAACATACAAGAGAACATTTCTCACACTGCTTTTTAAATTATTCTAACAATAGGGTACTGTTTTTGTTTAGAAGTATGTCATGTCATCCCCGAGCTGTGCTGTATGTGTGTAGTTGATAAGATGTTTACAGGATGCTGGCTAGTGGGGAGCATCCTTGGGCAAGGGTGGGGAGGGAGGGGAGGGGCACAGTACTCATTCTCCTGCTCATCCAGTAGCTTGGTTTTATGGTTACTGAATATGAAAATTTGATTGTTGTTAGCAGTTGAAAACATCCAGTCGTAGTGGGTGGATTGGAGTGAGAAGGTGGTAGTCGTAGTAGTCGTAGTAGTAGAAGTGGTAGTAGCACTAGTACGTGTTAATTAAGTAATCCTTTATTATTTTCTTGAATGATTTTGTTGTCAATATTTTGTCTCGGGTTTCCTGTTTAGTGTTATTCCATAATTGAGTGGCTGTAATTGATATTCTATGTTTTCCCATGTCTGTGCATGTGTATTTCTCATGTAGTTTGTGTGCTTCTAGTGTTATGTTGGTGGAAGTTAATATTGTTCACAAAGAAGGGGGCTATGGATTTGGGTAGGGTGTTGTGATGGAAATTTTTCACAATAATTAACATTTGGGATTTACCTATGTCAATAAGTTTGAGTAGTTTTTCTTCTTTAAACATATCTTGGCCTTCTGCTGGTCGAGAACATAATTTAATGCTCTTTTTGGAGGCTTTGAATTTTAGATATTTTGTTTTTACAGGTGTTAATCCAAACAGCATTGCAGTATGTGAGGTGTGGAAGGATTAAGGTGCTGTACAGTGTTTTAACCGTGTCATGTGTCATATATGGTTTTAATCTTTGGATGACACCTATTCCTCTTGCCACTTTCGCAGTAACTGTCTCAATTTGTTTGGGCCAGGTCAGATTTTTATTCTCTTCAATTTCTTTTTTGTTGATATAAATTTTCGGAATCTCCTTATTTATATGTTCTCTAGATTTTGAAAATAACATATAATTTGTTTTATCCACATTTAATGACAGCTTATTTAACGAAAACCAGTTAGTAATTTTATGTTTTTGTACAAAGTAATTATATCTTCGTCAGAGCAAAAGGCATTGGTGTCATCAGTGAACAGTATTAGTGACATGTGTTTGCATACATTGGGCAGATCATTCATATACAAGAGGAACAGCAGAGGGCAAGGATGGATCCCTGAGGAACACCGCAAGGTAGTCTCCTATTTTCAGAGCAGGTTGCATTAAATTGCACGCATTGTGGTCTCTCATTTAGGTAGCTTTGAAACCAGTTGAGTGCACTTCCTCGGATTCCATGGTATGCTAGTTTTTCTTGTAAAATAGAGTGTCTGATCGTGTCAAAAGCTTTCGAAGGGTCTAAGAAAATGCCTATTATGTGTTTTTTCTTTTCAATTGAATCAATTATTTTTTTCTGTCATTTCAATTAGTGCTAGCATTGTTGAGTGTTTTTCACGAAACCCGTTTTGTGATATATACAGGATTGATTTTTTGTGTCTAAATAGCTAATAAGGCGATTATACATAAGTCGTTCCATTAATTTGGAGAAGAGTGGAAGTATTGAGACAGGTCTATAGTTTGTGAAGTTAGATGAATCCTTTGCTTTGTATATGGGTGTTACTCATTCGGGTTTTAGTTTTGATGGAAAGATGCCTTGCGTGATAGATAGATTACAAATGTGGTTGAGGGATATTAGTAGGTCTAAGGTGCAGTGTTTGAAAATACTCCACTTAAATCCTTCGAGGCCAGCACTTTTTGCAGGGTTTAGTTTGTTAAAAATAGGATTGATAGTTGCCTGTAAGGTAATCACTATATTTGCTACAGGATGATGATTTGATTTTATCTGAAAGTGTTGGACCTATATTAACAAAATAATCATTGAATCCTGTTGCAATTTCAAAGTCATCGGTTATTAATTTGTTGTTATAACGAAACTGTGCTTGTTGTGCTTTACCATTGTTTTTATTCAAAAGTAATTTAATTATTTTCCATGTTTCATTTATATCATTCTTACATTGTTCAAATTTGTTGTGGTAATAGGCTTTTTTGGCTGTCTTATTATTTGGTCCAACTTGTTTCTATATTTCTTAAATTTCAGTTCGTTATGCTTTGTTTGACATTTGATAAATGTCAAATAAAGTTTTTGTTTTTTATGACAGGCAGCTATTAGTCCAGTTGTTAGCCATGGTTTAGTCGGGTTGTGTTTGAATTTGTTCTTTTCCTTCATGGAAAAGCTGTCTTCGCAAACTCTGGTGCAAATGTCGTGGAACTTAGACTAGGCATTCTCACAGCACTGTATGTCTGTAACTGTATGCCAATGTACCTCAGACATGTTTCTTTTAAATTTTTCAATATTGACCTGATTTATTTCTCTGCGCTTAATTTGTTCATATTTAAATGGTTTCGTGCAGGTCTGCTGTCTTTCAAGAAGAAAAATTGGTAGGTGATCTGATGTGTCTGTTACGAGAATTCCTACTTCTGTTTTATTACTGAAATTAATGTTATTGCTGAATATATTATCAATAATTGTGGTCGAAACATCACCTATTCTAGTCGGTTTAGTTATGGTTGGATAGAATGAATGAGCATTAAGTAAGTTTATAAAATTTTGCGTGTGAAAGCAAGCTTGTCTCATCAGGTCAATATTGTAGTCACCCATGAGGTAGACTGTTTTGTTTTCCTTCTGAATAGTTTCCAAAGTTTTTCCTAGTATTTCAATTAGACGTTCCTTATCGCCTTTGGGTGATTTATAAATTGTACCTATAATTCTATTTTTTCCTTTCGGTTTTTGGATTTCGATAAACATTATTTGAATATATTCTTCCATATGAGAAAGATCATCACGCTCAATAAATTGGATATTTTCTTTATTATACATGCCTACACCACCTCCTCTGCCTGTGCTTTTGTGCTTTTCAACAAATGTATAATTCTTTATATTTATGAGATTAGTAGGTGAATTTGCATGTATAAATGTCTCAGTAATTCCAATAATTCCAAATTCATGTGCACTCATATCTAGGAGACGCTGTAACTTGTTGATGTTCTTCATGAGAGATTGCATATTAATGAATAGAAGTGAAAATGATGTGTTCTTTGTTCTCTGTTAAGTTGTCATTGAATGTCTTTGGAAGGATATAATCGCAAGTCGGTGCAGATATATTTACATCATTTCTAGTGTCATCATGGCTAAGTTTAGGTATATTTGATTCGAAAGGGTTCAGAACGGGTGATGGGTCATTGGCAACCTCAGCGGTAGTAGGGTCATAATATGGATTTAATACAGCAAGCGTGAAATCTGTATTGTCATTGTAATGATTGTAGGGAAAAAGTGACTTATTGCAGTTGGTGCACCACCAGCAGGTGTCATCTGCTTCGAGGTTGCGATAATTAGATGTTGTTAATTTGGAGCAACTTAGATTAATCCACTTGCTACATAGGTCACATAACAGTGCTCTTTGGTTGTTCTTGACAGGCTTTCTACAGGATGAGCAAGGGAACTTAGCAGGCATGGGTCGGGTTAGTGGGAATAGGAACAGGGAAGGAACAAATGAATGGAAGTAGTGAGGAGAGGGAGGTTATTGGGGATCATTAGGAGGACTGAATAGGTTTCTCTATTTGGCTGTAACATTGGGATTATCATGACTTAATTATGTATAACCCCATCCATCCTGGGTTTCTAATTACTTTGAATAATATTGCTAACAGACAAATATAGCAAACAACAACCAGGCTGTAAATTGGCTTTACCTTGAGTACTTTGTTTTTCGAGCTTTATCCAATTGTCCTTTGTAGTCCAGCAGGTATTACTCATCGATCTGTGGACACACATGATGAGATGAGTCAAGTATCAACTAGCAATAAATAAAAGCTTTGGATGAATCACTTGAAGTAATTAGAGGCATTAACCCTCCAATGGATTTGGATTGGTTCACTAGTCATTGTAGATATTGGGATGCAATTACATATGGTGAGACAGCTCAGCCATAAAGTAGAAATTATGATGTGCACAGTCATCAAGTCTATTGACAAGTTTTAAGAACACAATTCATACAGATTGACAACAAATATTGAAATCAAATATACGACAAGAAACTATATTCATTCATGCTTAATACGCAGGGAGGGACATACCCATTCGCTAATTATCAAATCCTAGTAAAATTGAGATCTGGCTAATAGGAAGCTGTATTGGCTGAATATCTGGCTAATGATTAAAATCATACTATTCATCTATTATATATGTACATAAATTCTACATAAAGAATCATTAAAACTTACTTTGAATAACATATTAAGATAAATATTTATGTAATTAGTACTTACATGCACATTACTATTTATTGTACCACGGTAAACCCTGAAATACTAGTATCACAGATAAAAAACATAAAAAACCAACCACCTACACAAATATCACAGATCAAAAACACCTACACAGGTCAGCTGTTGAATATTTTGACACTAATTTGATAAATATATTTCGATTCCAACATGCATACAAATCGATTCCAACATGCATACAAAGTAGCCGAAGCCAGCTTGCAGCCAGTGCAGATATCTATTATTTACTCATACATACATATGCACACATAATCATTATTCTAACTTTGACTAACATATTAAGATAAATATTTATGTAATTAGTACTTACATGTACATTATTACTTATTGTACCAAGGTAAACCCTGAAATCCTAATATCACAGATAAAAAAAATTAAAAAAACACCAACACAGGTCAGCTGTTGAATATTTTGAGACTAATTCGATAAATATATTTCGATTCCAACATGCATACAAATCGAATCTAACATGCATATAAAGTAGCCACTGTTGCATCAATGTTAAATATAACATACAATTCAAAACGGAAAAGTTATGATGACAAAGTGTACCATGGCTGTGTCGACCACCTGTTATTTATAACTATGTGTCAATCATTGGGACGGTGGAAAGTCGAGCCAGTCAGGTCAGCTCTTTGTATGTAATAGAAGTGTACCAATGCTAAATGGATAGGATGCTGTTTATAGCGTTACATAACCAGCTGATAAGATTAATATGATGATGATGGAAATAGGATGAATTAATTGGAAATGATTCTATGGTTCTGAGTTGATGTGCATTTGAAAACGGTTTAGATAAAAGTTGTTGCTGCTTAACCGGTATTCACTTTTATGTTATTCAGGAGTTGTTGATAGTTGTAGTTTTGGAAATAATCAATGTTTAGTGGCAAGTGTTGGGATCATGAATTATGAGAATAAATTGAACGTGACTGACTGACACAGTTGATGATGTAAGCAATCTAGTATTTAACCGTGGGCTAGAACAACACCATCTGGTAATGAATCATCCAGCACGTGTGCCTAGCACCCTATGATTCTTGAGACTTCTCTATTGGTACGCAATGGACAGGACATGGAAATTATAGCATCCTTTAGGAATTCATAACAGAATCGAAATTTATTGATAAACTATATGCCACTCATTTTATGATATGCAACAACAACACATACCATAATGTTGTTAGTTAGCTGACAGATCATATCAAGCCAGAACCGGTCCCCACTGCTTTGTCTATGTGAGGCGCAATCTTTAGGGAAGAATTGGGCAGATTATGATTGGTTAGAATGACGTCATAATCAACCAAGATAGATCAGACTCTGCCGTAAAGAATTATAAAGAATAAGTTTGTGTGCCAGGCAAGTGAGGGAGGAATCACTGATTGGCTGAAAGGACCAATCAGTTATTAGGTTAGAACTTCTAGGAAGAAATAAGCAGAGGTTGATTGGTGACTTTATTGTTCGGCCAATCAAAGTGTGCTTATTGGATACCTAGAAGCGTTGTAGGAATAGATTGGATTAGATTCTGAGAGAGATTGTATATTTCTGCGAAATGCAGAGAGTGCAAAATGGGGCTATAAAAGAAGGTACTTCTCTCAGAATAAATCAATCAATCACCATCTCTGATTCACTAAGCATCTTGCTTGCTTAGTTCGTGAAGCTGTGGCTCTTATGCCTAACGTAGCTTTGATAGGTTAGATTAGGGGTAGGACTTAGGATAATTTAGCTGTTAGTTTTGTACAACGAATTTGTACTAAGTGTTTATTTGTGAGCGATTTTGCTCTAGACTTCAAACTTAGTATATTTCTGTAAATAAAGTTTTCATCTTACGTATATATAAGACAAGTCGTTTGTTAGTTTGATTAGGTTAGGAATCTAGCTGAGCTGGGAGCAACACCCAGTCCTTACCAGGATCTTGAGAGAGTCAGATTTAGGTCCAGCAGTCAGAAATCAAATACCATCAATTCACCATCTGTCAGACGAAGCGAGCCGACTGCAGTTACTTCTCCTTCATCATCACCGGCGATGCTGTCACAGCAGCACCACAAAAAATTTCCGGTAGTGAAGCGGGAGATATCTTCATCGACGTCATAGGTCTTAGTAAGAGTATCCAGAATCTTGAAGACATGCCCATGCCCAAAATCTTCAACATGTTTGCATTGAATTTGGTCAATTTTCTGAAGCCTGAGAAGCTTTTTCCCAGCTCCTTATTCAGATGACCTATTTCTATGTCACATGCCCTACATCTTTATGTGAGTCAATGCACAACCGCATTCTAACACCATTGCATGGTTTGCATTGGCTTTGGCCAATTCTCTGAAGCCAGTTACTTATTCACCTCTTTCCTGCTCCTTATTCAGATGACCTATTTCTAGGTCACGTGACCTAAATTTTTTAATGTGGCTCAATGCGCAGTCAAATTCTAACAACATGCATTTGCATTGGATTTTATCAATTCTCTGAAGCCTGAGAAGCCAGTTACTTATTCGCTTTAACCCTGCTCCTTATTCAGATAGCATATTTCTAGGTCACGTGGCCTAAAACTTTAAGCGGGCCAATGCGCAGTCGAATTCTAACAACATTACATGTGGTTGTATTAGATTTGGACAATTCTCTGAAGCCTGAGAAGCCAGTTACTTATTCGCTTTAACCCAACTCCTTAGTCAGATGACCTATTTCTATGTCACATGTCCACAAATTTTTATGTGTCTCAATGCGCAGTCAGATTCTAACAACATTACATGTGTTTTCACTGGATTTGGTATATTCTCTGAAGGGTAGGAAGCCAGTTACTTATTCGTTTCATCCCAGCTCCATATTCAGATGACCTATTTCTCGGTCACGTGACCTAAATTTTTTAATGTGGGTCTATGCACAGTCGAATTCTCAAAACATAACACGTCTTTGCATTGGATTTGATCAATTATCTGAAGGATAGGAAGTCAGTTACTTATTCTCTTCATTCCAACTCATTATTCAGATGACCTATTTCTAGGTCACATGACCTAAAAATTTTAATGTGACTCAATGCGCAGTCAAATTCTAACACCATTACATGTGTTTGAATTGGATTTTGTCAATTCTCTCAAGCCTGAGAAGCCAGTTACTTTTTCACTTCTTTCCAGCTCCTTATTCAGATGACCTATTTCTATGTCACATGACCTAAATTTTTTAATGTGGCTCAATGCGTTCATTAATTAATTAAACATTCATTAATTATATTAATTAAATAATTAAACTAATTTAACTTCCTGTATTACCCCTTTCACCGACAAATCCCAGAAAAATATATTCTTTATTAAGTTTTCTTGTATGGTATCATTGAAAACGAGATATGGGTAATGTATCGGTTAAACACAGAGTAGTATTACAGTACAGCTCGGAAATAGTTATTTTGTAAACGTTTGAACACAATGTAAGAAATGTTTTGTTTTTCGAGACAGCACTTACCTTTCCTTTCTTTGTCCCAGATCCAACTAACGTATATGTTGTGTGGCCATTATCCCGTCCATTTTCCGGCTCCTCAAACAGACGGGCATATATACATACATGGGTGCATGACTGTCAGCTGGTTAGCACATAGAAATTGAAGCTGCACGTTGCCAGTGCGTCAATAAAATAAAAATACATATACTGCCAGAGCCGTGATGGAGTCAAAGTACAATAGGTGTAAAAAGCCTAGGATTGAATCGTGGCAGGTGCATCCACAGATAGTCCCATGTGAATCGTCAGTGTGTCAGTATATCAGATATGTGAAAGCTGGTCGGCAAAACCTTGATTTTTAGTCTTGGCGTGGTGGTCCAGTGGAACGATGTCTGGTTGCTGATGCTATGCGGAGTTGCAGCATGCCGGTTCGATCCCCCGACACCGACCGGGAGATGGTGATCAACAAATTAAACTAATTGGTGCATGACTGTCGGCTGGTTAGCACATAGTAATTGAATCCGCACGTTGCCAGTGTGTCAATAAAATAAAAATACATACATACATACACGAACGGTACATAAACACACGCACGATACATAAATGCTTGAATGCACGATAAAATGTGACGGGTGTTGTTGATGATGATGATGATGATGATGATGATGATTCCACATATAGCCTGATAATGACGATGGACACAAGACATATTAGTCCCAGGTTCGTCTATTATAAAACCATGAGTGGAGAAATCTAAATACTGGTGGTTGATGATGACGTCAGGGGAACCTGACAACATCATGCACTGGAATGCAGAAGGGGTTACCAACAAGAAATCAGAGCTCGAACAGTTCCTGTAAGAAAACAACATTGATATCAGCTGCATCCAAGAGACACACCTGCAAGAAGGAAAACCATTTAAGATCAGCGGTTACCAGATTTTCCGGTGTGATCGAAGAGGAAGAAAGAAATATCACCTTGGTCCGAAACAGCGTGAACGCCAGCCAGATCAACACCTTTATGGAAGAGGCAGAATATATCAAGATCAAGGTAACAACCAGCAACTCTGTGATTGACATTGTCAATTATTACTTCCCTAATGACAAGAATCTCTCACTTGACACAATCCAGGTCTCGGACTGCCACTTCCTCATTGCGGGAGACTTTAATAGCCAGTCTCAGAGCTGGGGATACAGAACACTTGATAAACGAGGAGAAGACATTGAAGCATGGCAAGATGAAAAGCACCTTTTACTTGTCAACGATCCCACAGATCAGCCTACCTTCTACTCGCGCCGGTGGCACTCGACAACAACGCTGGACGTGGCATTTTGTACAGAAGACATTCACAGAAACCTCAGTAGAGTGGTCGGATCGCAGTTAGGAGGAGGCGACAACCGCCCAGTCCTCCTCTCTCTTTCTGGAAGTATTTCGACAAGTTCACCTCAACATCCAAGGTGGAACTACAAAAAGGCAAATTGGAGTCTGTTCGGCATTCGTTCCAATGAGCTTATCCAAAATATAGCAGTAGAAGGGAGAAACATCAACAATGCGGTCACGGAATTTAATTCCAGTATCCTCAAGGCTGCCAACGAAGCGATTCCTCGAGTGTTCAGGAAAAACTACCGCCCCTACTGGACAACAGAACTGCAAGCAGCACATGATAAACTAGACAAGGCCAGAGAAGATGCAGAGGGTAATCCCTGTCATGAAAACCACTTCACACTGCAACACACCAAAGCCAACTATCTAAAGACCAAGCTGGAGGCCAAAAGAAGAAGCTGGAGGGAAAAGACGGCAGAGAGAGAGAGAGAGAGAGAGAGAGAGAGAGAGAGAGAGAGAGAGAGAGAGAGAGAGAGAGAGAGGAGAGAGAGAGAGAGAGAGAAAGACAGAGAGAGAGAGAGAGAGAGAGAGAGAGAGAGAGAGAGAGAGAGAGAGAGAGAGACAACAAAGCTATTGAGACTGTGTCGGTGGAGAGAAGATTACTCTTGAAGAAGATGGACAAACACAACATTTCTATACCACGAATGCGTCAAAAAGAGGATAGAAAAGAGCAAAAGTAAAGAACATACACCAACACTCACGATGCAATGAAAGTTGACATTAGTTTAGCAGAACTGAAAAAGTCTATCCGCCAATTGAAGAAGAAGAAATCTCCTGGGCCAGATGGCATTACGAATGAAATGATCCAACACCTTGGTAATGTATCTCTCCGCAAGTTGCTAGACATCTTTAATCTCAGTTGGACCAATGGAGAGGTTCCTCAGTGCTGGAAGGAAGCCAGAATGACTCTTATTCTGAAAAAAAGGGAAGAACAAGACGAAAGCGCTGAGCTACAGTCCTATCAGCCTTACAAGTTGCATATGCAAGACCATAGAGTGCATCGTCAACCAGCGGTTGCAGTAGTACCTGGAGTCGGAGAACATTATAGTTTCAGGGCAGGCTGGCTTCAGAAGATACAGGAGCACAGAAGATCAAACAACACATCTCGCACAGGTCATAGAGGTCACTTTTCAAGCCAAGAAGGTGATGCTAGCTGCCTTTATCGATCTGCAGAAGGCATTTGACAAGGTGTGGAAGGATGGCCTCCTCGTGAAGCTCCGGTGCACAGGCATCGGTGGCAACATGTTCCGATGGACCAAGTCATACCTACACAGTCGCAGAGCTATGGTGATGGTGGGTGGAAAATCTGGACAGAATGTATTGCTGAGACAAGGGGTACCACAAGGCGGAGTATTATCACCAACTCTGTTCATACTCTTCATTAATGACATTGTAGCAGAGCTGTCCAATGAGATCCAAGCAGCCCTCTATGCAGATGACCTCGTACTCTGGTGCACCGATGTGTACACAACGACTGCCACGTACAGAATACAGCTTGGGCCAATCGCTGGTGTATTACCATCAACAGAGAAAAATCATCAGCCATGCTATTCTCACTGTCCACCAAAACCAAGGTTGGCAATCTGACACTGGGCGGTACTCCACTCGAGTACGAGGACCAGCAGACTTACCTGGTGAGTCACATATGACAGAAGATTAACATTAAAGGAGCACATCCAGAACGCAGAGGCAAAGGCCAGAAGAAAGCTAAACATCATGAGGAAGTTGGCAGGAACAAAGTGGGGTGCCAAGGAAAGGATCCTCAAGACCATCTACCTAGGTGCCATACGACCACACCTTGAGTATGGATCCAGCTCATGGATGACAGCAGCTAAATCTCATCATCAGAACCTCGACAGAGTGCAAAACCAGCACTGCCATCATCACTGGTGAAATGAGATCAACACCAATAGAAAAAATGGAGCAGACAGCAAGCATCCCCCCACTTAGTAAAGGAAGGGAATGCAAAGCACCAAGCTCCAAAGTTCTAATCGTTCAACAACCACCCGATGAAGATCAGGCAAGTACAGCTGTCATCAGGAAGACTTAAAAGAGCAAGTTTTGTGAAAGAGACAAAAGCACTTCAAAGGAAACACCAAGAAATGTTGCCAGCACAAATAGAAGATCCAAAACACACCCTTGATCCTCCACCCTGGGAAAACAAACTAGAGAGCATAGCTATTCGCACCACAGTACCTCATCTCACAGCCAAAGATGAACACAGTGATGTGAGCAAGAAGAGCCTGACCCTAGCCATGCTGGAAGAAATGTACCCTCAGGAGACATGGATAAGGATCTACACAGATGGATCAGCCAAAGATGCAATTAGGAGCGGAGGTGCCGGACTGCATATACAGTATCCAAACGGAGAACATGAGTCAGCTGCAATACCGACAGGCAAACACTGCACAAACTACAGAGCTGAAGTCGAAGCACTGGTCCATGCAGCTAATACCATCAGCAGGACAGCAGACCCTATTGCACAGATTAAGAACTGCCAGTGCATTCCATGCATGCTATCTGGCACAATTTTTTAAAGAGTATTAAACAGCCACAGTTATAAAACTGTCAATGCCACCGCCGTTAAGCCTTCATGAACAGCCACCTTAATTCAAATATATGTGGTTCCCTAAGACACGTCGCAAAGAATCATGGTCTGATGACTGTAGCTCGCGGGGTAGTGTCGGGCCGTTCCGTTGTATGATGTCGACTCGCCGCGCCGCAAGTGCATGACAAATGATGACGCTGGTTAGCTTCCGGTCTCGGGGTGACGGATCCTGTACGAGACTGCCCTACGGGTAACAAATACCAGCTCCTAAGGCCGGTGGAACTCAATCATTCTGGTGTGGCCGTGCGACCATTGTCACGAACATTAAACACAACAGTCTCATCCCAAGAGTTTGTGTCACCAGTATGCCCGTCCATAGTAATTTCGTGATCTATGGACTTACAAGATTTGATTTGGTGACCTAATTAAAATAAGTCCATACAATAATTTTACCTAAAACAGACTGTCGACTATGCTAGATAAAATGATGAGCATACGACAATACAAGACATAGAGACAGCCAGATGAACTTTTAAACATGGGGCTCCCGGAGGTACCACACAGACTCGTAGGTCCGCAGAGGTATCCCCACAAGGGAGGCTCCCATACACGAGACTTAACTAATTAACTTAATATAAGCTATTATACCTCTAAGCTGAAAGGAAAGAAGATTATCTCTGTAGTGACGAAAAATCATGTGCCTCACGCGGGTCTACCTAGCTGTTAGACATGGCTGTCATTGAGAACAGATGCCCTACGACACCAATACTGAAGACAGCGCTCATACATGTTACCCAGTGAGATCTCCAAACTGGATAAGAATCCGGACATCTCGCTCCGTAACCACATAAAACGTCACAAGACACTGGTTACTTTTCACAAAAGCATTTTAGGCAACTGATCTATCGTTATGGTGGGGGTAAGAGAGACGAATACCCACTGTAAATGTCCTTCCCATGAGGGCGTGACAGATCTAAATATCATGCCCAGACATTTTTATGGAATTCGGTGGGGATGCGCATATCGCCCGTCACTGGGTCCTATGGAACTAACCGTTTAACCTGTCGTTAGGTTTACATACAAGTTTCCCAGTTTTGCACTGCGGTATGAGAGGATTGTTCAGCAAATAAAAAAAGAATTAAGATATGTTTTCGCAGTGCTTTCCTACATTGGCAATGGTGCTAACTACTAAGTATCCGAGGGTACAGAGGGCATGTATGTGATACCACTCCTTGGCCATCACCACTCGGAAACCCCAAGTTTCCCATGGTCGGATCAGCCCATGGTGCGGAGAGGGACACCTAAACAATTAAGAAGCCACAAGGCTTAGTGGAACATGAAGAGAGACAATATCTTAGAGATATGAGTCTTGCCGGAGTGCGGGTCTAAATTATCGCAACTACCGGGAAAGAGGCGTATACTACAGATTTCCTAATGAAGAAATTGTCTCTAATCATATTAAACCTATCCTATCGAGCTGAATAGAAAAGGTTTTAGTCGGTAGCATGGCGGGATAAACAGAGTTATAGCATGGACAGCGACCTCAGTGAAAAATTGTTGGTGGTGGGAGAAAGTGCTGCATATATAAGTGTTGCTGTATAGTGTTTCCTACGTGCACTGCAGTCCTATATTTTCTACAAATAAACAAAACATATGAACTGATGGCCACTGGCCATATATATATATATATATATATATATATATATATATATATATATATATATATATATATATATATATATATATATATATATAAATATATATATATATATATATATATATATATATATATATATATATATATATATATATATATATATATATATATATATATATATATATATATAAACTAACCAGAACAATCAATACAGTATAAAATGATCAGAATTATATATCTTTAGTACAGGTTAACGAACCTACTATGGTGCAGTTAGTGAAAAAAACCTACAGAAAATGATAATAACTATAAACATATATAGAAATTATAACTAGCAGTCCTAAGACCGTTACGGTACCTTTTAGTCATCGGGACCGTTATACGGGTACGGTATAATTAGAAGAATACATTTAAGGGAATAATTAAAATGTTAAGTATAGTTACTTGAATAATCGGTAGCCATTCTTAAGTTTGGCTATCATATTACTGAAATTGATACCTCATTCTTAGTTTGAAGTGAGTTGATGCATTCTCAGGAAGCTGGAAAGTTCCCGCAGGTTGGTTCTCGCAAACAGGATTCCCGCAAGCAGCTCATGATGGGAGCGGATCGAACTCAGGACTGTAATCACGATATAGAATGTCTAACGAGTAGTCAGTAAGAGATATAATAGCATTACTGCTGTGAAGAAAGTTCCCGTACACCGATGGTATGGATGGAAGTTGACAACAACCCGATCACAAGCAGGGGTTGTTAGATGCAGAAGAAGATACAAAACAAAGCTTAATGGTGCTGGGTACGTCAGCCAGCTCTGAAGACGTACCGGGCAAAGTTTACTTGCTGCGGTCGAAAGTTACAAGAACCTGCACGACATCAGTGTGGGGACGGTTGAAATACCACTTTTTGGCGTGGCCGGCAGATCTGGTGAGCCATCCACCAAAGAACATCGTTGCCTCTACATCTGTAGAATCACATATTCAGACCATAAAGGCCTCACCGCAAGTACGTGTTCCGAAGTAGATCTTGATACTCGTGAACAATAATTAGAAGGTTCCAAATTGCTCCCGCAAGTAAGGGAAGTTACAAAATTGCTTTAGTGCGGTGGGCTGGATACTGCCAGCTACGGGAGAAAATACGACAGAAAGCGAAGTGAGCTGTGCCTTGTCGATAGTAGCTGGTACAGGTCCAACCTATTCGTCCCCTGGCCGAGGATGCTCTCGATCTCTGGACCGTGTCTCCTTTTATACTACTTGTGACATCACAGGTGCAGGCTCCAACCAATCATCGGTCGAGCAAAAGCCAATCAGCGCGTAGCTAATAATAACGCAGTCGAATGTTCTAGAACATTCTAGAAGTTCTGCATACACGTGGTTATGACGCCACGGCAATATTTTGAAGATAATCAAAAGGGTTTTTTGTGGATAACTCAGCCATTTCTTAACCGATTTTGAATGGTTTACAGATTTGGAAAGCCCGTCGAATTCTGGTCTTGATTAATGCCAGATTCGGCGGGAACAAGTTATTGAAAAGAATTACATTGTACCGTCTTGGTACACCAAAAGCGTCATCCTATCTTGGTCATCTCTCCCACAGACTCTTATACGCTTATGGCTCAACCCAAGGGGGCGTGTTCAGGAAACGAATCCAGGACGGGCGGCGCGTACCCAGCTTAGCTGGTACAGCGGGTATCCGACCGGTCGATCCGAACTACACCGGGTAGGTGCGTGGCCGGAGAGGAGTAGTGACACAATAGACACGTATTCAAGAGACAGAGCACATAGAGGTGCCAAAGAGGCGAAGGGAGGCATACTTTTAGTTTTAATTTAATTTTCACATCACATACCCTTACAGGGTTTTAAAAATATTACGGCCGAATTACTTGCACACCCCGGGTAAATAAAGGGGTACGCAACACGCATCTTGATTAAAAATATTGTGGCCCGTTATAGCAGGTCCGCAACGGGCAGCTCTCGCTGACCCCATAGCCGTCCTGACATCTAAGACAGGAAGAAAAATAATAAGAAAAATAGGACATAATAATAACTCAAATGTTAGTTTATCAGGCAGCACCAGCATAGCTGAGACTGCAAGACGGGATTATGACAATATTGCACTGCAGGGTGTTGTATTCTTTACGTCGCACACGATGTTCTTACAACACCGGAGTCTGCAGTGATCATGTTGTATGGGATACAGCTGGGCAACTAAGTTGTGCAACTGTGTCGGATAACCGTAGTCATCCCAGGGACGGGATTCAATTGATCTAACATATAGTCTTACCGTAGCATATTCAAATTCTTCAATCAACATAAAAACAGGGTATTACTTATTCCTGAGGAGCATCACCTTTTAATTAGCCATACGGTTTTACAGATTGGATGCTTATAAACTTGCCTATGCTAACTTTAGGCTGGAGTGCCTGATGGAGTGTGTGGGAGCCTGGTGACGTCAGCGGTAATTACCCTGACTCCCCCTCGCCACACCTCCATCACGCTGTGGTAGTCACGTATTTGGTCGGCTCTTTCATTTAAAGCGTTTGATCAAATTTACTGGAAATAGCAGTAAAAGTACGTGTCCCTTTGAAACACATGGTTGATCAAGTGCTGTTTATGGCGATGGCCGCGATACTGTTGCTGAGGTGTAGTCTTTTGTAGATGCTAGATATGGAAATATATATATATGTTATACCAAGATTTCGTTTTATAATAGTGTCCCTATTTGCGCGGGTTCTTACACATGCTTCTTACAGTTGTCTGTAAAGATAGTTCTCAGCCCGTGTTGATTATGGACTGGAACGCAGAGAAGAGAAGTTTTGAATTCTCCTTGTAATTATACTGTTAGATTTTTTATGCCGCTTTACCGGCCCGTGCGCTAATGATTTGTAGCATGGTAGAGCAGTTGTGTTCTTAATAAAAAATATAACAGTAAAGTTTTAAGTAATTTGATGTGTGCTTTAAACAGATCTATTCAGGCGGTAGATCAACGTTACTGATCCCAACAAGATAGCTGTGTTTTCCGAGCGGGAGGGCTGCCAAGCATTCTCCTCAATGGGTAGAACTAGCTCTGTCCCGGCCTAGACGAGACACATTAATACCATTTAATAATGGTTAAATTACGGTACAACGCGGAGGTGGGTGCCACAGTTATTACAATTTACAATGCCGTCGTCTGGAGATTGTGAATACAGTCAACCTGAGTGTCTATGTTTCTGACATGTTGGTGATTTGAATCTGATACACGTGACTGGTTATTTGTGGATGATACTTGCGCTGTGGTGAAGGTGACGTTTTTATCGCCGCCAGGTGCGGGGGGGGGGGGGAGGGAGAGGCAGCGTGATTGTCAACTTCATCGAGCCTTGAGGGTATTTCACTCTGTAATGGCCGAGCCCGTGGGCGGGACAGAGTTACTTTAGAGCACAGATGACCTGTCGGATGCTGTTGTAACTTTGATCAATCCATTATCGAATTCAACTTTTTGGGAGCAAATTTCTACTTGTGACTGACGACAATGCGGGCATCTTGCTCTCTTAATAATTTCGACTGTTATTACATGTAGATGAAGTATGTAGACGTTGGCTGTTTTCATACGACGTCGGGGGAAAAGGGAGGGGGAGGAACATTGGACGAACGTTCCTCCCGTGACGCGTACTGTAGATGGATGTAGTGCATTCCTTATATCCATATGATCAGTTCTCCCATAACTGGATAAGAAGGTGTGTGCGGGAGATTTGTCAGCTGTGGTCTGTTGATGATAATGTTGTTGTCGGGATGTCCGGGCTACTGTATGATACCAATGTTATAAGCGAAGTGGGCGTATTCCGGTTTTCCACGCTGGTGAGCGCCAAGTCTGTTGTTATTGCGGGAGGTGGGGGTTTGCATCTTGTGCGGGAGGAACTGTTGCAGGAATTTTTTATGTCTCTATCGGGAATTAATTAATACCGGTAGGT
Source organism: Chaetoderma sp. LZ-2023a (assembly GCA_034401795.1). NCBI lineage: Eukaryota > Metazoa > Mollusca > Caudofoveata > Chaetodermatida > Chaetodermatidae > Chaetoderma > Chaetoderma sp. LZ-2023a. Next base: position 86,143,365 of record CM067370.1, on the reverse strand, counting down.
GCTGCTAAATGATGTTGTTGCTAATTTTGAATGGCTCTGTTATGCTGAGTATAACCGAGTAGGTATGTGATGTACGCGCAATGACGAATTGACGTATCCAGCCTTGAGGGCAGGTGTGCTTTGTATGTGATGACGTTCTGTCTGTGGTGTGATGTCCTGACTGCTCACGGGGGAGTATGGTAGGCCGAATGGATGGGGTGGCCTTTGGACAGGGTGTGTGGTCATCTCCCATTACACGACGGCTGGTGTCCTGTCATAGTTTTTAGACACCGGGAAAATTCGAGCCGAGAGTCTGCTGAACGGGTAATGTTGGTCGGTGCGGTGTGGGATGCCACCTCCTCTGTTGCTGCAGTCTCTCTCTCTGAAGATTGATGGTCAGCAGACGATGAGTGGAGTGTGAAATAGACTGGGCCGGTGATGTCCGAACTTGGTATATAGATGAGGGATGCGAATTGGAGTGATGACGGTGGTGGGAATCTGGGAGAGGGTGTCCCTTGGAGGGAGCGTGGTTTCGCGATTTTGGGGATTGGTCGGGTACACCTTGTTGTACGGTTTTGTGGTTCTAGACACGCCAAGGCTTCATCTAGCCTCTTCACTTCCATGCTATTCATCATGTGTTTCACCCCATGGGAAGCATGGCTTGGGTCAGCCCCATCCTCCGCTTGTGGCAACTCCATGATGGGGGGGGGGGGGCATAGCATGAAGTGGGTGGCAACGGGAAGAGATCGGAGGAACAGCTTTTCCATCCGGTCCCTTGGACAAAACAAACACAAAATTCTTCAGATACGACTTCCCAGATCGAGTCGACCCGCACTGAGGAGGGAGAAGGCGAGTACGTATCTCGTCATCGTCGTCAGCATTAGCCGCTTGTTCACCCATGTTCTGGCTTGGTAGAAGCGGGGCTGAACTGGCACCGCGGTGCTCTGCGCTAACCGTGGGAATACTAATTTCTGTAGAAATATCTGTCTAGGTACCGGTGTCACGAGAAACGCCCAGTCCGAGCTCTGGTGCTGGGTCGTCACTGACACAAGGTTTAAGCCAATCGAAGTGGATGACTGAGGTCAGGCCATCCGAAGCACGAATACGGTAGGTCACGTCCGACGTCCTACCTACTACCACAAAGGGGCCTTTCCACTGGTAACTCAGTTTACTTGGCACGTTTGCAGATGATCATGAATCGTGTACCCAAACCATCCTTCCTGTTCATATGGATCTCCATGCACCCACCAGTCATACCATGTCTTTTGCCGCTGGTGTGCAGTGGATAATGTTTCTCTCACAAACTCATGGGCTTGTTCTATCCTTTGCTGCAAGAGTTCAACATAGAGAGAAGGTGAATTTTTCTCTCCTGGTATCTGACACATGGCCAGATCCAGGGGTAAGGCTAATTCATGGCCTAACATTAACCGAGCAGGGGTATAACCCCTGCTGGAATGTACTGAAGTGCGGTAAACCATGAGTACGTATGGGAGCCGTAGGTCCCAATCTCTACAACCAAGGTGTGTTTCCTTAGTAAGCATCTCTGCGAGAGTTCTGTTGAACCTCTCTACCATCCCGTCACTCTTGGGGTGATATGCAGTCATCCTTATTTTGACGATATGGAACAATTTGCAGAGCTATGATATGAGCCGGCTCTCAAAATTACTTCCTTGATTGGAGTGCAACTCATCAGGCATACCAAACCGGCAGAACACGTTGCTTGCCAAGACCTCCGCTACGGTGGATGCCTCTTGGTCTGGCAAAGCAAATGCTTCGACCCACTTCGTAAAGTAATCTTGTAACATGAGGATATATTTATTTCCATCATCCGTCGTATTCAAGGGTCTGAGCACGTTGATAGCCACTCGCTCCCACGGTGCACCAACAATCTTAATTTGAGATGGTGCGATGTGGTGTTGGCCGACAACGCATCTTTGGCATGGGATACATTTGGCAACCCATGCCTTGACACTATCGCGAATCCCAGTCCAGTGGAATCTCAAGTTGATATGGGCAACAGTTCTTTCCACGGCCAGATGCCCGGTGTTATCATGCAGTTGTTTTAATATAAGTTCATGATAACTTCCCGGGACTACCAGACGGTCATTAATATACAGAACGTTATTTATTAATCGACATTCTTTGAACCGTTGGTAATAATATTTTTCCATGGTGGAAAGTGGTGTTACCGATTCCTTGGGAGGACGTACCCCCTCCTGGATCCACGTGTATATATATATATCATGTCTGTATGTCTGTCTTCTTTCTTCTTTTCGATCGCTGGTATCACACTTGGAGAGCCGTTCTCAAGATGAAATCTGTGGTTTTCTGCAGTTCTTCCACAGGCCCATACAGCTTTCAAGAAAAGAGGTTGACAAAGGCCAGATCTCTTCTCTCAGCAGCTGATACGTACTGCAACAGTGAAGTATGTGCTGTGTGGTCTGTTCTGCTTCTCCCCAAGGACACGTGGGCGATGTCGTAAGGTGGAACCGCCTGTACATGTGTTGGTTTAGTCTGTTGTGTCCAGTTCTGAGACGAAAAATGGTCACTTGCTCTGGCCTCGAGAGATGATGGTAGGCATCTTCTGATTGAGGTGATCTATAGAGTGACTTGATGATAGTCTTCATCTCTGTATGGGTAACCATGTTTTCTGTCAGATTCTCTTCTGCACCCACCTTTTCCATCTTGTCTGCTTCCTCATTTCCTTGGACTCCACAGTGTGAGGGGATCCACTGCAATGCTATCCGAAAGCATTTGATGGTTTGTAGTGCTTCTTCAAGTTGTGGCAGCTTACCTTTGGTGATAGCCTCAAGGACGGAGCGGGCATCAGATAAAAAGACAATCTGTGCAATAGGGTCTGCTGTTCTGATGGTATTAGCTGCATGAACCAGTGCTTCGACTTCAGCTCTGTAGTTTGTGCAGTGTTTGCCCGTCGGTATTGCAGCTGACTCATGTTGTCCGTTTGGATACTGCATGTGCGGTCCGGCAGCTCTGCTCCTAATTGCATCTTTGGCTGATCCATCTGTGTAGATCCTTATCCATGTCTCCTGAGGGTACATTTCTTCCAGCATGGCTAGAGTCAGGGCCTTCTTGCTCACATCACTGTGTTCATCTTTGGTTGTGAGATGAGGTACTGTGGTGCGAATAGCTATGCTCTCTAGTTTGTTTTCTCAGGGTGGAGGGTCAAGGGTGTGGTTTGGGTTTTCTATTTGTGCTGGCAACATTTCCTGGTGTTTCCTTTGAAGTGCTTTTGTCTCTTTCACAAAAGTTGATCTTTTAAGTGTTCCTGATGACAGCTGTGCTTGCCTGATCTTCACCAGGTGGTTGTTGAATGATTTGAACTTTGGAGCTTGGATCAGTGCTTTGCATTCCCTACCTTTGCTAAGTGGTGGGATGCCTGCTGTCTGCTCCATTTTTTCTATTGGTGTTGATTTCATTCCACCAGTGATGATGTGCAGTGTCTGGTTTTGTACTCTGTCGAGGTTCTGTTGATGAGATTTAGCTGCTGTCATCCATTAGCTGGATCCATACTCAAGGTGTGGTCGTACGACACCTAGGTAGATGGTCTTGAGGATCCTTTCATTGGCACCCCACTTTGTTCCTGCCATCTTCCTCATGATGTTTAGCTTTCTTCTGGCCTTTGCCTCTGCATTCTGTATGTGCTCCTTCCATGTTAATCCTCTGTCGTAGGTGACTCCCAGGTATGTCTGCTGGTCCTCGTACTCGAGTGGAATACCGCCCAATGTCAGATTGCAAACCTTGGTTTTGGTGGACAGTGAGAATAGCATGGCTGATGATATTTCTTTGTTGATGGTAATACACCAGCGATTGGCCCAAGCTGTAATTTTGTCCAAGGCGAGCTGCATTCTGTACGTGGCAGTCGTTGTGTACTCCTCGGTGCACCAGAGTACGAGGTCATCTGCATAGAGGGCTGCTTGGATCCCATTGGGCAGCTCTGCTACAATGTCATTAATAAAGAGTATGAGCAAAGTTGGTGATAATACTCTGCCTTGTGGCACCCCATGTCTCAGCAACACATTCTGTCCAGATTGTCCATCCACCAGCGCCCTAGCTCTGCGATTGTGTAGGTACGACTTGGTCCATCGGAACATGTTGCCACTGATGCCTGTGCACCGGAGATTCACGAGGAGGCCATCCTTCCAAACCTTGTCAAATGCCTTCTGCAGATCGATAAAGGCAGCTAGCATCACCTTCTTGGAAAGTGTCCTCTATGACCTGTGCAAGATGTCTTGTTTGATCTTCTGTGCTCCTGTATCTTCTGAAGCCAGCCTGCTCTGAAACTATAATGTTCTCCGACTCCAGGTACCACTGCAACCGCTGGTTGATGATGCGCTCCATGGTCTTGCATATGCAGCTTGTAAGACTGATAGGACGGTAGCTCAGCACTTTCGTCTTGTTCTTCCCTTTTTTCAGAATAGGAGTCATTCTGGCTTCCTTCCAGCACTGAGGAACCTCTCCATTGGTCCAACTGAGATTAAAGATGTCTAGCAACTTGCGGAGAGATGCCTTACCAAGGTGTTGGATCATTTCTTCTTCTTCAATTGGCGGATAGCCTTCTTCAGTTCTGCTAAACTAATGTCAACTTTCATTGCATCGTGAGTGTTGGTGTCTGTTCTTTCCTTTTGCTTTTTTCTAACCTCTTTTTGACGCATCCGTGGTATAGAAATGTTGCTTTCTTTTGCATATGCCTTCGCAAAGGCATCTGCAGCCATCTTTCCTGTCAGTGTTTGTCCATCTTCTTCAAGAGTAATCTTCTCTCCCCCGACACTCTCATCATTCAGTGCTTTAGTCAGTCTCCATAGCTTTGTAGTGTCTCTCTCTAAATTAAACCCTGCCGTCTTTTCCCTCCAGCTTCTTCTTTTGGCCTCCAGCTTGGTCTTTAGATACCTGGCTTTAGTTTGTTGTAGCGTGAAGTGGTTTTCATGACAGGGATTACCCTCTGCATCTTCTCTGGCCTTGTCTAGTTTATCATTTGCTGCTTGCAGTTCTGTTGTCCAGTAGGGGCGGTAGTTTTCCTGAACCCTCGAGGAATCGCTTCATTGGCAGCCTTGAGGATACGGGAATTAAATTCCTTGACCACATTGTTGATGTTTCTTCCTTCTACTGCTATATTTTGGGTAAGCTCACTGGACCGAATGCCGAACAGACACCAATTTGCCTTTTTGTAGTTCCACCTTGGATGTTGAGGTATACTTGTCGAAATACTTCCAGAAATAGAGAGGAGGACTGGGCCATGGTCGCTTCCTCCTAACTGCGATCCGACCACTCTACTGAGGTTTCCGTGAATGTCTTCTGTACAAAATGCCAGGTCCGGTGTTGTTGTCGAGTGCCACCGGCGCGAGTCGAAGGTAGGCTGATCTGTGGGATCGTTGACAAGTAAAAGGTGCTTTTCATCTTGCCATGCTTCAATGTCTTCTGCTCGTTTATCAAGTGTTCTGTATCCCCAGCTCTGGGACTGGCTGTTAAAGTCTCCCGCAATGAGGAAGTGACAGTCCGGACCTGGATTGTGTAAAGTGAGAGATTCTTGTCATTAGGGCAGTAATAACTGACAATGTCAATCACAGAGTTGCTGGTTGTTACCTTGATCTTGATATATTCTGCCTCTTCCATAAAGGTTTTGATCTGGCTGGCGTTGACGCTGTTTCGGACCAAGGTGATCACCCTGCCGTTCTTTCTTCCTCTTCGATCACACTGGAAAATCTGGTAGCCTCTGATCTGAAATGGTTTACCTTCTTGCAGGTGTGTCTCTTGGATGCAGCATATATCAATGTTGTTTTCGTACAGGAACTGTTCGAGCTCTGATTTCTTGTTGGTAACCCCTTCTGCGTTCCAGTGCATGATGTTGATACTGGGGTTCTCTTTGGGGTTGGCCTTCCCTTTCGGTTGGCCAGTAGCTCTCCATCCTCGTCCCCTCGCTCCACAAGTCGAGTTGATTGGATCCTCACAGGGCGAGCACCATTTCGGCTGATTCGATCTCCAAGTGTCATTTCATTAGCGTTGTGCATAATGCTCTCGTTAGCCCCTCCAAATGTCCGGATTGACACCCAGTGGGTTACACCCCTGCGCCACGTTGAGGCCGAGCATATAGTCTTAAACAGGGGTCTGTATGTCTGTTGTTTCGTGTCGTGTGATTTTCTCTGGATTCCACTCTGCGCACCTCAAGTCGGGGAACTCCGAAGATGGCTGTGTTGACTGTGTCATGGTGGCGGCCTCTTCATGTTCAGTTTCCGCGCCGATTCTACTGAGGGTGTCGGCATTCCCATGCAATTTGCCGGGATGGTGAACAACATTGAAGTTATAGGCCTGCAGGAATTCCTGCCATCTCGCTACCTGGCCTTCCGGATTTTTCAAATTCTTCAGCCAACGTAGTGAGGCATGGTCTGTACTCTGTACAGAGTGTTAAAGGGTGCCCGTACAGAAAGTGTTTATAACACTTGACGAAGTGTACCACCGCTAATAGCTCTCGCTTGGTTGTTGCGTATCTTCTCTCCGTTTTATTCAGAGTACGCGACCCATAACCCAATACCTGCTCCATTCCATCTTCTGTGACCTGAGATAGAACCGCGCTGATAGCGTAAGCTGACGCATCAGTATCTAAGATGAAATTGAGGTTTGGATTAGGATGAGCAAGAATCGGGGTGGTTGTCAAGAGTTCTTTCAACGCCCTGAAGGAGCCTTCACACTCACTCGTCCACTCAAATGGTCGATCTTTCTCGGTGATCTTGTAGAGGGGTGAAGCAATCTCGCTGAAATGTCGGATGTAACGGCGATAGTACTGGCATAGGCCAAGAAAACTCTGTGTCTCCGTAACCGAAGAGGGCTGTGGCCACTCTGCTACTGCCTAAGTTTTTGACGGCTGAGTAGCCACTCCATCACCAGATATGATGTGTCCCAGGAACTCAACGCTCTGTCTAAAGAGATGGCATTTCTTTGGTTTGAGTTTCAAATTGGCCGTGGGGAATCGTGAAAGCACGGTGTCCAAATTTATTAAGGTTTGCTCAAACGTTAGTCCGAAGACTATTACGTCATCGATGTAACAAAGACAGATTTCCCATTGCTGGGTGATTAATACCTGCTCAATGAGTCGTTCAAAAGTTCCGGGAGCATTGCACAACCTGTAGGGCATCTTGCAGAATTGAAAAAGGCCATCCCTACAGACGAATGCGGTCTTTTCCATGTCAGCTTCATCCATGGCTACTTTCCAGTAACCGCTAGCTAAGTCAACGGTACAAAACCACTTGGCTCCGGACAAGGAATCCAAGGCCTGATCTATCCGAGGTAACGGATAACCATCCTTGATGCTAAGATCATTAAGGCAGCGGTAGTTTATACAAAACCGCAAGGTTCCGTCCTTTTTGCCTGCTAGTACTATTGGACTAGCCCATGGAGATGCCGAGGGTTCAATAATACCGGTCCGCAACATGTCATTCACTTCTTGGTGTGCTTCTGCTTCCTTATGAATGGGAAGATGTCATACCGGTTGACGTACGGGGAGATCATTTCCTGTGCCGATGGAGTGTCGTATGAGATGAGTCTCTCCGAGATCCATGTCTCCGGAGGAAAAACTATCACGATATTTATGCAGTAATTTCGGAATTTCATGTTTCTGTGATTGCTGTAATCCAACTGTGACACGTAGATATAAATCATGTAAATGTTCGGGTAAATCATCAGTCATATGCGGTGGTGTGTCAGCAGGCGTAGGTGATTCCAAAGAGATTATGTCCACTAAATGGCCGCAGCGTACTCTTTGATCCAGAGTGATGGGATCTACGGTACCATTAAACACTCTAAAAGGTATATTTTCCTTATTAGTAGTGTCTACTAACATGCGCGGACTTGCGCATTGTGAGGCGATCATATAATCAGGATCGGGTTCCAGCATGGCGATGTGTGTGTTGCTTCCTAACTGTGGTGCGGTGGCAATATTCACTTGTACCCTTTGGCCTTCCCGGTGTAGTTCGCTGTCCCCGCCACGATGGACGGACACCCAGTTCCCCACACAGGATGCAGCCTAGGCTAGGTACCTCTCCGTATATGCTTGAGATAAAAACCTGTCCAAGTTATGGGACCATAATCTGGGACAGACTCAAGATGGACACTGGCGACTTCTGAGCCGAGCGAACACAGTACTGGGCGCCAATATGGTCATCTTGGCAAGGGGCCTTACCCCCGCATAGCCCGTACCATGGAGGCGATGGCCGTCAGATGCATCGCAGCTAAGGCCCTCGCGTAGATTGTATGATGACGTCATTTTAGCTGAGAGGCCCTGCGCAGATCCTACTAGGTAGACCATCCACCCCATGGATACCTGGGCGCCATACTGACCCACCCGTCTGGCAAGTGACAGGTTACCCCATCTCACACACTTCCCAAAGAATCACTTTTCATGACCTCTGATCATAGGAGACATGACTCGCAATACGAACGCTTGCCATGGCCTGACTGTACATTGAGCCATCTTGATCACACAGATGAACTGACATGATCAAGACGACCGGCCGGCGACCCAGTCGATAGCGATCACCATCTGAGCTCATGCTCAGGGGCAACTGACAGTCTGATCCATACCTATCTGCCAACAGAATACAAACTTTTACCGTTTTCCCTGGCCTTGCCTGCAGGGCATCTCCGACAAACCGCATCAAGAGCTTGCAGAGACCTGTAGTGCCCTGGGAGTGGACTGTCGTCCATGTACCACGCATGTCCACTTACTGGGATTTGGCTGAACCAAAAATCTCAGCAGCCCGAACAATACGCCAACTAGACGGTACCATAGCAGGATGTTAATTCATCCTTCATTAGACACGGAGGCCTTGAGTATCACCTCTGCACTATACTCCATTTTTCCATTATGTGTCCCCGGACCCTCGCGGGCCCACTGCCGCCTGTTAGCGACAACCTTCGAGGAGCCTATCCCTCTTAGTCGTCGCTGAATGGAGATGGTATAGAGCTGAGCTCGTTATATGGTGTGGGCGTGAGTTCACTGCATGTTATTAATGATGTTATTCGAGCCCCACATCGGGCGCCACATGTAGCTCGCGGGGTAGTGTCGGGCCGTTCCGGTGTATGATGTCGACTCGCTGTGCCGCAAGTGCACAACGAATGATGATGCTGGTTAGCTTCTGGTCTCGGGGTGACGGATCCTGTATAAGACTGCCCTATGGGTAACAAAAACCGGCGCCTAAGGCCGGTGGAACTCAATCATTCCGGTGGGGCCGTGAGACCATTGTCGCGAACATTAAACACAAGTCTCATCCCAAGAGTTTGTGTCACCAGTATGCCTGGCCATAGCAATTTCGTGATCTAGGGACTTACAAGATTTGATTTGGTGACCTAATTAAAATAAGTCTATATAATAATTTTACCTAAAACAGACTGTCGAGTATGCTAGATAAAATGATGAGCATACGAAAATACAAGACATAGAGACAGCTGGATGAACTTTTAAACATGGGGCTCCCGGAGGTACCACACAGACTCGTAGGTCCGCAGAGGTATCCCCGCAAGGGAGGCTCCCGTACACAAGATGTAACTAATTAACTTAATATAAGCTATTATACCGCTAAGCTGAAATGAAAGAAGATTATCTCTGTTGTGACGAAAAATCATGTGCCTCATGCGGGCACTACTCCTAGTGCTAGTTTGGGTGAGGAGTATTATCCTCGTGTGGACCGTCGTCGCTGAATCCTTGCGAGAGGCAAGTGCCTCGCGCGCGCCACCATCATGGGAAAATGTCGCCACTGCTTAAAGTGGGAGAAGAGTAGTAGGCAAAAATGGGCCCACTCTAATATTTAACCAAAATGTTTGAAAAAGAAAAGACCATACCTAGTGAGATTATGACTATAACGTTGCGTGCTGTTTTATGTGAAGATGGGATGGACGATTCCCGAAGGATTCCTCCATCACCGTCTTATATAATTCTTAGTATGCTGAATTAGTAGTTGCTGCTTTATTTATGCGGGCCTTCTGCTCTGCTTAACTAGCTTTTAGTTTATTTTGTAACAAGAACTATTTTAGGCCGCAAATGGTGGGTGTCTACCTAGCTGTTAGACCATGCTGTCAGTGAGAACAAAAAAATTGTTGGTGGCGGGAGAAAGTGCTGCATATATAAGTGTTGCTGTATAGTGTTTCCTACGTGCACTGCAGTCCTATATTTTCTACAAATAAACAAAACATATGAACTGATGGCCACTGGCCATATATATATAAACTAACCAAAACAATCAATACAGTATAAAATGATCAGAATTATATATCTTTAGTACAGGTTAACGAACCTACTACTGTGCGGTTAGTGAAAACACCTTACAGAAAATGAGAATAACTATAAACATATACAGAAATTATAACTAGCAGTCCTAAGACCGTTATGTTACCTTCTAGTCATCAGGAACGTTTTACGAGTACGATATAATTAGAAGAATACATTTAACTGAATAATTAAAATGTTAAGTATGGTTACTTGAATAATCGGTAGCCATTCTTAAGTTTGGGTATCGTGTTACTGAAATTGATACGTCATTCTTAGTTTGATGTGAGTTGATGCATTCTCAGGAAGCTGGAAAGTTCCCGCAGGTTGGTTCCCGCAAACAGGATTCCCGCAAGCAGCTCATGATGGGAGCGGATCGAACTCAGGACTGTAATCACGATATAGAATGTCTAACGAGTAGTCAGTAAGAGATATAGTAGCGTTACCGCTGTGAAGAAAGTTCCCGTACACCGATGGTACGGATGGAAGTTCACAACAACCCGATCACAAGCGGGGGTTGTTAGATGCAGATGAAGATACAAAACAAAGCTTAACGGTGCTGGGTACGTCAGCCAGCTCTGAAGACGTACCGGGCAAAGTTTATTTGCTGCGGTCGAAAGTTAGAAGAACCTGCACGACATCAGTCCGGAGACGGTTGAAATACCACATTTTGGCGCGGCCGGCAGATCCGGCATCTACATCTGTAGAATCACATATTCAGGCCGTAAAGGCCTCACCGCAAGTTCGTGTTCTAAAGTATATCTTGATACTCATGCACAATAATTAGAAAGTTCCAAATTGTTCCCGCAAGTAAGGGGAGTTACAAAATTGCTTTAGTGCGGTGGGCTGGATACTGCCAGCTACGGGAGAAAATCCGACAGAAAGCGAAGTGACCTGTGCCCTGTCGATAGTAGCTGGTACAGGTCCAACCTATTCGGCCCCTGACCGAGGATGCTTTCGATCTCTGGATCGCGTCCCCTTTTATACTTCTCGTGACGTCACAGGCCCAGGCTCCAACCAATCATCGGTCGAGCAACAGCCAATCAGCGCGTAGTTAATAATAATGCAGTCGAATGTTCTAGAACATTCTAGAAGTGCTCAGTACACGTGGTTATGACGTCACGACAATATTTTGAAGATAATCAAAAGGGGTTTTCTGTGGATAACTCAGCCATTTCTTAACCGATTTTGAAATGGTTTACAGATTTGGAAAGCCCGTCGAATTCTGGTCTTGATTAATGCCAGATTTGGCGGGAACAAGTTACTAAAAAGAATTACATTGTACCATCTCGGTACACTAAACGCGTCATCCTATCTTGGTCATAAATTACGTGCTCTGACAAAAATAGTACTAAGCGTGCCCATGCGCACTGTGCGCTTTAACGAACTTAGTCATTTTTATAAGGCGATCTCTCTCATAGGCTCATATATGCTTATAGCTCTACCCAGGGGGGGGGGGGAGGGGAGCGTGTTCAGGGAACGAATCCAGGATGGGCGGCGCGTACCCAGCTTAGCTGGTACAGCCGGTACCTGACCGGTCGATCCGAACTACACCACCAGTCTTAGTGAAAGTCTAACTGAAAGTGGCTGCAGCATCAATGACAATATATTTTTTGTGAACCACCGTGACTTAATGTGCCACCACCATGACTTGTATTAAGAACTACCATCTAGCAACCATCAAATGTGCATATAGCATACACATTTTCCATTTAATTTTGGTACAACTTCTTTCAATTTTTGGCGTTAGAAAAGCATCACGTCATTGCATTGTTAACACAACCTGTGCTATTTAGGGGATTAATTCCAGGAAGCCAGCAGACAATTGCCGGATTATCCACAGGCAAGTACAATGGGGTTTGCTTTAACTAACCAGCTTGCAGACACATCCTCAGCAAATCACAACCCAAGTCTTTCTCAATTCCAAATTTTTCAAATTGTTCAAAATTTCAAACCTAAATTAAAGGGAATTTTATTTTTTTAAATATAAAGTCTGCATAGAAGCTTAGTTCATTCCCGATAGTATTTTTCAAAGATACAACAACAATTTTGTATCTTTCTGTACACTTTCTATCCTTATTCAATTCGATTCAAACATTGACTAATTTTTGCGTGTGAACCATTTGCAAGTTTCATAGTATCATATTTTCAATTTTCGATTAATTTCTCAAGAAGTTCATATGCGGTATAATTGGTTAAAATAAAAGATGAGACAAGCTGAAATTATTCCAAAATTTTCCAACATTTATTTACATTTGTGTTGAAGAGCATATTACAATTCAATTCAATTCAAATATTTTTTATTTTATAGTAGCATTTCACATTTATATTGCAAAGGACAGGTAGTTCACCAAAGGCAAAGCCTATGTGGTGATGGACCCCTAACCTATATTAGACAAAGAGACATTACAACATTAAATTACTGTACATATTACAAATAACAACATTACAACACTTCACGTAACACACACAAAAACATAGTTAAGTTACTAGTAGTTAATTATAATAATATAAGATGTGGACTTTTTCTGCTTGCACCCACAGTACATATGCATTATTTTAAAATTTTTAACCTTTAGTGCTAGAAGATCTGCAGTCTTAAGTTGCTAGAGGTAATGGAGAGAGGGCTGGGGAGGCGGGTGGGGGGGGGGCATTCATCAAGCTTGAAGACAGTAATCCAGTATGTGATGTATTATTATTATTATTATTATTATTATTATTATTATTATTATTATTATTATTATTATTAATCTGCGATCTATCGCAGATTGTTGTTTTTTCTCAGGATCTTTATTATTATTATTATTATTATTATTATTATTATTATTATTATTATTATTATTCTCAAGGATTTTCGCAAACTATCTCCGCCTACAGTTTTGATCTGATCAACTTAAAACTTGGTCAACTTGTTGTACCAATTGGGATTTAGTTTACTATTAATTTTCTTCTCGATCGGGTGTATGGTTTCCGAGATATCCGCATTTCCGCGGGCAAAAAAAGTCGGACAGCGACTACTTCTATAGTTTTACCTCAATCATTTTGAAACTTCACAAACTTCTAGCATGTGTTGCTCTGCGTCTCTATCCAAAATATTTTTTGGGTATGGTGACCAGATTTGTAGAAAATCCGGCATAAGTCAAATTTTTTGGAATCAAGATACTTCATATTTCTAGGGCGGTCAGATGAAATTTGGCATATACGTAGATGTATTATACTACTCTTGACTAGTGAAAGAAAATCGTTAGCGAACATGTTAACCATTCAGAACTCTGCATTTCCGTTCCCCCATGTCCCCATAGGAAATGCATATGAGCAATATTCAGATACTGACTGCTCCTAGAGTTTTGCCTCTATCATTTTGAAACTTGAAAAACATCTAGCATGTTTTGACCCACATGGTGACCAAAAATATTTTTGGGGTACAGCGACACATTTTGAGAAAATCTGCCATAAGCCCAATTTTTTTTAATCCAAATAATTCATATTTCTGGGTTGGTCAGATGCTTGATATTTGGGCTATACGTAGATACATTATACTACTATGGATTAATAAAATAAAAACGTTAGCGAACATGTTGACCTTTCAGAACGCTGCATTTCCGTTCCCAACATGTCCTATAGGGAATGTATGGGAGCAATATTCGGTCAGCGACTGCTCCTAGGATTTTTTCCAGATCATCTTGAAACCTAACATATTTCTAGGATCTATTGACCCGCAAGTTGGCCAAAAGAAATCCTTTCGGTTCAGTGACCAGTTTTTGCGAAAATGTTGAATAAAAACAATTATTGACATCATGAGAATTCTTACTTCTGTCTCTGTCAGAGGGTTGACATTTTTGACATCCCTAGATACCAGAGGCTACTATTGCTTACTAAAATAAAATCGTTAGTGGACATATTAACATTTCTATTATTGCAAATCTGCACACTAAACAATATTTCCACGATTTGCTGATAGATGACGGGATTATGGTCGGATTGTTTTAGCATTTAGATCACCTGATTCGGGGCGGAATTGCCTCTCAGATACCATTTACAGAACTCCGATATCCCAAGCGGTTCATGAGATATTGACATCTTTGTATCGTAGACAAATATGTCAATAGGGAATGTATTGGAAATTGATTTGATGATAAATCACCAAGTTTTGGAAATATCATATCTAAACTTGGTACATTTCTAGTACGCATCAGGCATGTATAGATCATCTACAGAAATTGGATCTTGTGTATTGTTCCCGAGAATTTCACGTTTTCTTGTCCAAAATGTCCAATTGGAAATGTAAGGGAGTTCTATTCGGACAGCAACTCATCCTAAAGTTTCTTGCAGATCATGGAGAAACTTAACAGACCTCTAGCATCTATTAACCTGCATCTGACACCCACATAGTTTCCTGGTCCATTGAGTACTATTTGCGATTTCTAGCCTCCAACCTCGAGATACTTTCAGTACACTTTAGGGCCTGTGATGTTTTTATTTTTCTTTTGGATCCGGTGAATAATTTCTGAGGAATATGCTTATCCATGCCCAAAATGCCCAAAGAAAATGTATGAGAGTGATATTCTGATGGCGACTCCCTTTAAGGTTTCTGCAGATCATGTTGAAACTTAACATCCTTCCAGAATCTGTAGTCACACATTTGACCCAAAATCAAGGAAAAGGCCTTCAAATGTCAAATAAAGGAGAAATTAATGAATTTTGTTTGGCCCAGGTAGTCAGAAACAATCGAAATTCACCAGATTTAATTGCCTCAATCAACTCTAACAGGCAAAGGGAGGTAATTCATGCCAAAGCCTAAAATTAGTCACTTTGACCCCTGATTGACCTTGACCTTGGACTGGTCACTTTCAAACCATCATGAGAATCGAAATTCATCATATTGAACTGACACAATCAACTTCAACAGGTAAAGGGAGGTAATCCATGCCAAAAACAAAAATTGGTCAGTTTTTTGCATGATTACCTCCCTTTACCTTTAATTCATTAATTTATCCTTTATGTGACTTTTAAAGACATTTTCCTTGATTTTGGTAAAAATTCCACTATAACAAATTAGGACACATTATTTTATACTTTAGGGTCAAGGCTATTGGTTTTCGAGAAATCAGGGTTTCCATACCCTGTGTAAAACTATGCTAATTTCAATTACAGATCTTTGAACTGCGACAACACTTAGACTTTTATCAGATCAGCATCAGACATGTTCAATGATCATATGAGAAGAGGGCTTATAATACTCCTTAATGCCCAGTCATCGCAGATTTACAGTGACTTCAGTAAATGTGTTCTAGTTATTATTATTGATACTAATATAGTGTATGATGAGCCATAATTTATGATGAGCCAGTAGTGATCTTCCTAAAATTAATGAGATTGGCAAATCCATCATACTTCCACAGCCATACTCCCTCCTCATGTGTTCTTCTAAAGCGGTCTACCTATGTGTGATTAACCCTTTCCCTGACGAGTATCCTACATCTCGCTCAAGTCCAGAGGCAATAATTTATGAAAACTGTTGAATATTTTGAAATTGTTCCGACTGGAAGCTGACAGATGAACAATACACACATTAAATTACATGTTTTGAAGGATCCAACTATTGCACATTACAAATATAAATATATAAATAATAGATGACTTTGGTTACTATAAAAATAAACAGACATACATCCTTCCATTTACATCCACAGCTAACAATATGATTCCAGTCAGACCAAATTCAAACACTCAACAGAACTAGATGCGTATCATAAGCAACGAATTTTGTCAAGGACTCAGTAGGCTTCTATAATAATTGTCTTGAGGTTCTTTTTGTATGATTTTTTGGTGATAATCTGTGTGCGGATGTCTGTTTCTGTGTTGTTCCATAGGTGTATTGCTTTTGTTGATGGCTTTTGTCTGGCGGCTTCTGTGCGGCAGAGGGCTGTATGCAGATTTTTTCATGACCATGTGTTGTGTGAGTGTATGTCTTCATTATTCTTAAAGAGGTTTAATAATGGGGTTGGTAGATTATTGTTATAGAAGTCTCTGAGGACGGAGTATAGTTGGAGCTTTCCTATATCTTCAAGTTTCAATAGTTTTTCTGTTTTAAAGATTTTTTACCCACTGGTGGGTGTGGAAATATCTTTAGAGCATTTTTCTGAAGTGTTTTAAATTGTTTAGTTTTGATGAGTTAGTTTTAGTTTTGGTTAGGCCAAATAGTGTTGCAGTATGTGATTTGCGGTAATATTAACATGCTATATAGCGTTTTTATAAGGTGCTTTGGTAAGTAGCTTTTTAGTCGACGCATAATATCAATGTTCTTTGCAACCTTTGACGCTACAATTTGTATATGTTTCTCCATTGTGAATTTATTGTCCAAATAGACACCTAAGAGATCAACACCAATAGAAATAATGGAGCAGACAGTAGGCACACACACCCCCCCCCCTCTCTTAGCAAAGGAAGGGAATGCAAAGCACTGATCCAAGCTGCAAAGTTCAAATCGTTCAACAACCACCTGACGAAGATCAGGCAAGCACAGCTGTCAACAGGAAGAATTAAAAGATCAAGTTTTGTGAAAGAGACAAAAGCACTTCAAAGGAAACACAAATAAATGTTGCCAGCACAAATAGAAGACCCAAACCACACCCTTGATCCTCCACCCTGGGAAAACAAACTAGAGAGCATAGCTATTCGCACCACAGTACCTCACCTCACAACCAAAGATGAACACAGTGATCTGAGCAAGAAGGCCCTGACCCTAGCCATGCTGGAAGAAATGTACCCTCAGGAGACATGGATAAGGATCTACACAGATGAATAAGCCAAGGATGTAATTAGGAGCGGAGGTGCCGGACTGCACATACAGTATCCAAACGGACAACATGAGTCAGCTGCAATACCGACAGAGCTGAAGTCGAAGCACTGGTTCATGCAGCTAATACCATCAGCAGAACAGCAGACCATATTGCACAGATTGTTTTTTTATCTGATGCCCGCTCCGTCCTTGAGGCTATCAGCAAAGGTAAGCTGCCACAACTTGAAGAAGCACTACACACCATCAAATGCTTTCGGATAGCATTGCAGTGGATCCCCTCACATTGTGGAGTCCAAGGAAATGAGGAAGCAGACAAGATGGCAAAGGTGGGTGCAGAAGAGAATCAGACAGAAAACCTGGTTACCCATACAGAGATGAAGACTATCATCAAGTCACTCTATAGATCACCTCAATCAGAAGATGCCTACCATCATCTCTCGAGGCCAGAGCAAGTGACCATTTGTCGTCTCAGAACTGGACATAGCAGACTAAACCAACACATGTACAGGCGGTTCCACCTTACGACATCGCCCGCTTGTCCTTGTGAAGAATCAGAAAAGACCACAGAGCACATCATTCAATGTTGCAGTACGTATCAGCTGCTGAGAGATGAGATCTGGCCTTTGTCAACCTCTTTTCTTGAAAAGCTGTATGGGCCTGTGGAAGAACTGCAGAAAACCACAGATTTCATCTTGAGAACGGCTCTCCAAGTGTGATACCAGCGATCGAAAAGAAGAAGAAGAAGAAGAAGACACCTAAGAATTTTGCAAATTGTCCATCACATATTTCTTGATTATCTACATAAATTGTAGGGAGATCAGTACTTTTCATTTTTTTAATTTGTGAATAAGATGTAATTTGTTTTTGCAACATTGAGCAATAATTTGTTAACCGTAAACCAATGAATTACTTTTTCCAATTCTTCATTTATGTTTTTGCATAACGTATCAATGTTTTTATGGCTGCAAAAAGCATTGGTATCGTCTGCAAAGAGAATTAATAACAAGTGTTTGCAAACATTTGGTAAATCATTCATATAGAGTAAGAACAACAGCGGGCCAAGAATTGAACCCTGAGGAACACCACAGACTATTTCTTCACTCTTAGATAGGACTCTATTATACTGGACACATTGTGTTCTACTGGATAGGTAGCTTTTTATCCAGTCCAGTGCAATGCCTCGTATGCCGTGGTTTGAGAGTTTTCCATTAAAATGTTATGGTCTATTGTATCGAATGCTTTAGATAAATCTATAAAAATTCCAAGAATATGTTATTTTTTGTCCAATGTATTTACTATCTTTTCCATCATATCTATAAGAGCTAACATTGTGGAGTGTTTTTCCCGAAAACCGTATTGTGACTGGTAAAGGATAGAGTTTTTATTTAAGTAAATGGTTGGCCTGTTATAATAGAGTCTTTCCAAGAGCTTCGAGAACAGTGGTAGTACTGAGACTGGCGGGTATTTAGTGAAGTCAGAGGAGTCTTTTGCTTTGTAAATTGAGGTTACACCTGCAGTTTTGAGTCGTGATGGAAGATGCCTTGTATTAATCATAGGTTGCAAATGTGATTTAGTGGAGTCATTATATCTTGGATGCAATTTTTGAATACCGCCCGCTTAAAGTTATCAATTCCTGCACATTTGTTAGGATTAATTTGCAATAGTATCTTTAAGATCTCCCTTGGGTCAGTAGGGTTTAGAAAGATTGAGGATTGGTAATTGCCTGACAGATAATATCGCATGCTAGAACTTGCATTGGTGTGAAGTTTCTTGGATAGTTCTGGGCCAGTGTTAATAAAATATTCCTTAAACTTGTCAGCAAGTTCTTGATTATCAGTAAAAACTTTGTTGTTGCATACAAATTTGGATCCTTCTGTTTTACAGTTCTGTTTATTCAACATTGTCTCTATCAGTTTTCAAGTCTGCTTTATATCATTTTTATGCTCTGTGAATTGACTTTGGAAGTAATTTGTTTTTGCATTTTGCAGAATTTGATTTAATTTGTTTCGATATTTCTTAAATTGCATTTCATTGAATTTAGTAGGAAATTTGATATAATTTAGGTATAGATTGTTTTTCTTGTGGCAGACAGTGATCAAACCCTGCGTCAGCCAATGTTTAGTCGGGTTAGCTTTGAATCAGTTTTGAGTGGGAAATAGTGCTTATAGACGTCTGTGCATAAAGTGTTGTAGGCATCTTCGCATAAATCACATTATTTGCTCCAATCAATTGTGGCCATTTTGCTTTTGAATACATCAATATTTTCTTTCCTAAAATCTCTGCTTGTTATGGTTTCTTTCTTGGTGGCTTTTTGCCTCATTTTATTTCGTTCAATATAATATATCGGCAGATGGTCCAAGACATCTGTAACGAAACCTCCCTGGAGGTTTTTACAATCTGCTGGACAATTTGTGATTATGTTGTCAATGAGAGATGCTTTGTATTCAGTAATTCTTGTTTGTTTCGTGATTAATGGGTAGAAACTGAATATGTTTAACAAATTTATGAAATTTTGGGTGTAGAAACAGTTTTCTTTCAAAAGGTCAATGTTGTAATCAACCATAAGGTATCCAATTTTGTTCTGATTTTGTATGGATTGTAGAATTTTGTTTAATGTTTCTATGAATTTCTCATTGTCGCTTCCCTCCAGGAATTACACCAACAACTTTATTTTTTCCTTTATCTGAAGTAGTTTCGACGAAAATAGTTTCAATGTAGTCTTCTATCATTGACAAGTCTTCTCGTGTTGTGTACTTCACATTTTCTTTTACGTAGATGCCTACTCCGCCTCAAGTTTTAGTAGATCTATCTGTGATTTTCAACAAAAGTGTAATTAGGGATATTAATTAGATTAACCGGTGAGATTGGTTTCAGCCATGTCTCAGAGATACCTATAATGTTAAATTCATTACAGTTAGTATCAAGGAAAGTTGCTAGTTTGACGATGTTCCTCAGGAATGATCGAATGATCGAATATTGAGATGTAGGAGTGAAAATGAAACAGTTTCTGTGCTTTTGACAATTAGATCATTGAATTCTTTTGGCAAGACATATTCGCAGTCTGGTGAAGGTAATTTTACTTCTTCATTGTCATAGTCGTTATCCGGTATACTTGGTTGGTAGAATGTGTTTAGTTTAAATGGGTTAAAGACTGCATCAAGCAGGAGATTATAATTCATGTGATCATGATCACTGTTTAGATCATGGATATTTAACATGAAGTCTGTTGAGCATCGTAGTAATTAAAGGGGAACAACTCTTTATTGCATGTAATACACCACCAATGGGTCATCTGCATCCTCTAGGACTCTGTAGTCACATAGCGTGAGCTTAGAACAAGTTAGATATATCCAGTTATCACATAGGTAACATTTGATGGCATATTGATTTCTTTTTACTGGCTTCTTGCACGATGAACAGGAAAACGTAATGGCCATGTGGGAGGGGTGGGAAGTAAATTACAAATAGTGTTTTAGACTGCAGTTCTGTTGTCTTTTTTCCACTGGTGCAAGTGGCTATCTGAATAAAAAGGATCCGCCTCAAAAAGGCTTTTTTAAAATGATATAACAGTTGATTAATTATTTGGTAATTATAGATATAAAAGAATCTATAATATATTGAATATGTCATTAAACATGTTGAAAATGGTTAAGAAAAGGTATGTAGACTTCTAAGAAACAACAGGGTATATATACATGCATAAACGTAAATCAGTGATGAAAAGAACTGTTATATTACGCCACAACTAAAGGTGATTCAGTAGGCAGCTAAAGGAGACATAATAAAACAAGCATTCTGTAAGTATTGTATATGTCACCTACCGGGTGAGATAAATCTGCAATTTTGCAGCAATGTCTGTGAGACGTGAACTTGATCTGTAACTATTCATACCAAAGCAATGTACCACGTTTCAGTTGACTATGTCGAAGCATCTCTGAAAAAAAGATTCCGGAGGACTGATATTTTCGTATTTCATAAGTCAAAAAGGGGGATAACTCTGTCAGATTGTGACGAAACCTGTGAAATGCGAACTTGATCTGTAACTACTCATACTAAAGTACTATGTAACAAGCTTCAGTTGGATATGTTGGAGCATCTCAGTGAAAAAGCCTGAAGATTGGACAGACAGAGAGCAGACCTATAGCAGAGAAAATGAGTTGCAGCAATATTCAGAAATATGCAGAAGAAGGTTTACATACATATATGCTACATACAGTGGCAAATAATATATATTTATCAGTACTAGCAGCAAAGAAGGAAAAATAGTTATCGACAAGTGAAAAAATAAAAAATGGAGATCGTTGAAAAAAGCAAGAGGCCGGATAAGAAGAGCATAGAGATTGCAAGCATATGCATGTTCATTTCACGTAGCCCCTTGAACATTGGGTTCCAGGATATGAATTTAGGGCATTCATACAGTTATCTCAATACTAACTTGACAGGAACCTGTTGCTGTCATACATGTAGGAAGCAACAGCTTCTGGTCAAGCCAGCAAAAAGTCTTAAGAGAATTTCATAATCAATGGGTTAATATAATTCACTTGCGTTCCATGTTCAACACATTTGGTTATTTACATATCTGTAGTGCAGCAATTTCACACTTATGAACTTGATGTATCAACATCAGTCTGGTATGCCAGCTATAATCTGGCTGTATTGCAGTAATTTCACAGTGGACTTGATGTAACAACGACAGTCTGGTATGCCAGCTATACTCAGATAGGGTGATGGTTGGCTGTTTAAGAAATTAAGAATGACATGGTTTGACCGAGATAGATAACCAGAGTTAACTCAACACTAATTTGACAGGGACCTGTTGCTGTCATAGGCAGCAACAGCTTCCTGTCAAGGTAGCAAAAGGTCTTCTAGAGATTAACATAATTCACTTGCTTTCCATGTTTAACATATTTGTCTGTTTACATACACATTGTACCCGTATTGCAGTGATTAATTTCACACTTATGTATTTCATGGGACATCAACAGACTGGTATATCACTTAACTCTTTCCACTCTGATGTCAAGATTTGAAATTTTCAAATTAAATTAAAAGCTGAACTGATGTTCATTTTCAGACAAATTTGGTGGATGATGGTGCTTTTATAGACAAGAGACAAAAAAATGTACACCAGCTTCTTTGCTACTGGTGGAATGAGAAAATAGAATGTTGACATCAGAGTGGCAAGGGTTAAATGAGATTGAGACAGATGTTTAATGTACACATGATGTGATCTTAGCTCTGTTTTCACAAATATAGGTTGACACACGAGTATGCATGTTGGGATGAATTGATTCATACGACAATAAAGTAAGTAGAAATATGATTGGTTGCAACAGAATTCACAGATATGCAGAAGCAATTTTAAAATGTTTACAGTGACAAAATAATATATAATAAATCAGTAGTAGCAAAAAAGGAAAAGAAAAAAAAATGCTATCAGTAAATGAAATAAAAATTGTAGATTGATGAAAAAACAAGGGACAGATAAAAGCATGCAAGCCACAGTATCTGCCATCCACAGTAGTATTTACAAATTATATGGAGAAACAGGCAGGAACCTGTTGCTGTCATAGGCACCAGCAGTTTCAGGTCACATTAGCAAAAGGTCTTCAAGAGAATTGTTATGTGACTAGTCATGCTTTTTTGTGTTGGCCTTTCAGATTCAAAGGATTAACATAACTCACTTGATTTCCATGTTTAACACATTTGGCTGTTTACATACAAATTGTACCTGTGTTGTAGTGAGTAATTTCACACTTGTGTATTTCATGGGACAACAACAGACTGGTATACATGTACCAGCTATAATCAGATAGGGTGATGGTTTGCTGTTTAAGAAAGCACGAATGACATGGTGTGGGTGAAGTACATTAGTATCAAGCTTAATCTGATGATACAACAAGCATTAAATTTGGGGCCTCTCTGTCATACGTGCTTTCATATGGGCTTTTTGCCAGAACAGCAAACATCTATGATTATATCATTATAAATAGTATTCAGCAAATCAGCTTTCTGTGGACCATGGGCATGAGTAAATATGTCACATAAATTCAGGTCTGCTGTCATTATTAGTGGACTTACATGATGTTGTGATATATTGAAGTTTATAGCATTGTTTTATATCCTAAACAGTCAGCAGGATAAGTGTTTTACTCAATTAGCATGATGCATTATTAATTCTTAACACTTAATGTAAATCTTCAAATTAAATTAAAAGATGAACTTGTGTACATCTCTTAGCAAGCCTAGTGGAAGATGTTGCTGTCATAGACAACACCATCCTCCACCAAACTGCTAAAATGTAGACCAGTTTACCACCGACACAGTAGAAGACAGTGGCTTGACATCAGTGTTGCAAGGGCTAAGAAGTAATATGGAATGTTCATTCTACAGGATCAGCATTATAGCTTATTTCCGAGTGATTTTGATAGATCCATATTGTAGTATATTACAAGTAAGATTTATAAGTTTAATTATTACGTACAATTACATATAGATGAGTACAACAACATGCCTGCTGAATACAGTACATGCTACAGTAGCTGTCCAACTGATTCTGTCTAATATTTGCTAAATTCATGATGGCAGGGTAATGATTTATGCCATGAGTATTCTGGCAGCAAATCTGGCCAGAGCCTGGTGGTGGTCTAGCCATCAGCAGCCTCTAGTCAAGTTAACTCCAGTATATTCAGCAAATTCAGTCTTATGCCACAGCTAGCGGTAATTCAGTCGACAGACAGCTAAGGGAGAAACAAATAAAATAAACACAAGCATGAGTTGCAACAAAAGGCTGTAATCTGCAGAAGCTGAGGTCTGTGATGCATACAAACGTAGACCAATTATATGTAAATCAGCAGTAGCAAATGAAAAGAATGGTTATCGCTTAACTCTTTCCAATCTGCCAAAATTTGAAATTTTCAAATTAAGTTAAAAGATAAACTGATGTTCATTCTCAGACAAATCTGGTGGATGATGGTGCTGACATAGGCATCAACATCATCCACCCAAACTATTTTTAAAATGTACACCAGCTTCTTTGCTACTAGTGGAATGAGAAAATAGAATGTTGACATCAGAGTGGCAATGGTTAAATGATATTGAGACAAATGTTTAATGTACGCATGTTGTGATCTTAGCTCTGTTTTCACAAATATATGTCGACACACGAAGATGCATACTGGGATGGATTGATTCATACGACAATAAAATAACTAGAAATATGATTAGTTGCAACAAAATTCACAGATATGCAGAAGCAATTTTAAAATTCATACAGTAGCAAATAATATATAATAAATCAGTAGTAGCAAAAAAGGTAAAGAAAAAACAAAAAATGCTATCAGTAAATGAAATAAAAATTGTAGATTGATGAAAAAACAAGGGACAGATAAAAGCATGCAAGCCATAGTATATGCCTGGATGCCATGTACTATTTACAAATTATATGGAGAATACAGGCAGCAAAATAAATATGGTGGTAGAAGCTGAATGGTAGAAGCGGACATCACAGTCTTGCATGGATATTAACATTTAGAATACCTTATTTTTTTGAAAATTAAATGTGCTCCTGTCTAATGTATATCATATCAACAAGCCACCCATCTGAAAAAGCAAATATATATCATTTAAAGATAAGAAGAGTCATCATTGTAGGCAATATTATTTTGAGCTGGTGCACCATTTAGTAGTTGATGGATATGATAGTCTACAAGTTTGAAGTGAGTAAATATTTTGGTTACATCAGCTTAAAAATAGTTAGCAAATTCAAGTGTGAATCAAACTTCAAGATATCCCATCTGACATGGTTGGCCGATTACTTCATCAATCTAAATGATAATAATTACTTTAAGAGTGTATAAATCAGTCAATATGGCCATATAAGTTCCAGTTTGCAGTAATAGGTTCTAAGTTTCTCTTTACTAAGGCTTTATGTTCAAAGGATAACCTGTTACACAACTAGTTTATTAAGATCGTCCTTTATGTTGATGACTACCTTTTTGTTGCCAGTAGTCTGGCAGATTATACGGCCATCTAATGTCCATGCTGATTGTACCAGTCCACTCTGTTGTGTTTGCTTAAGTAATTGTAATCTGCGTTTCGTCAGGCTTTCAGTGATAACTAAATTAGATCCTTTTAATTTACGTTTGTTTAAAAAGATGTTGTGTCACACATTATAAGAGGATATGCTAAATATAATTGGGTGCGACTGTATTCTGCCTCCGGGGTTGGCAGGTTGTATACTATTTTGCTTCGGGCCAATTCGATGACTTCTAGAAATATTGTGTGGGTTCAGTTTTATCTGCAGTTCTTTTTCCAGAATGTTTAGAACCACATTATCAGTACTTTCACCCTGAAACTCATTTACGCCATGGAGCAACAGACAATCTCTCCTACTATATTGTTCATGTTTATCAAGAATAAGCATAGCTTTATCATTCGTTAGTCTAGTGATTTCACATTGCATCCGTGTTAATTCATCATTCATGCTTTTCATCCTCTTATCAATGCCCATTTGGACACCTGCATATACCTCCTGTTTGACCGCATCGAGAAAAGAGTCAGTTTACGTGATTGCCTTGGTAATGTTAGCAATTACAGTTTTGTCATTCGGATCTGAGATTTTGTGGAGAAATTCGCTCAACACACAGTCTACGATGATATCGAGGAATTCTTTATTCCCAACTAGTGTGTCATGAATTTTGCCCCTAGGTACCTGTTCATCTTCATCATGCTTCCGCGAGTTTCAGGTCCTCCCGTTTTGCTGTTACCAGTTTTCGCACCACGGCCTGTCATGTTCTACTGATCAAACTCACTAAATGACTAATCAAGATTCAAGAAGCAGTTTTCCTTCCCTTTAACAGTCTAATTTGCCATACAATGTTAATATTACTATTCTTATTATAAAAAACCAACATAATACCGAAACTTGAAGACATGTTTAGGAAATACTCCCGTGCTTAGCAACAGCCGTCATCAGAGTTGAATAGTTCGCCTCTACGTCCGCTCCATCTGAAAAATAGTAGGTCTCTATTATAGTCTAGTATAGATCGATAGTAGTAGGTTTATAGTATAGTCTAGTATAGATCGATAATAGTAGGTTTATAGTATAATATAGTAGGCAGCTTTTAAAGCCAAATATACACTGGTGACCTTTTTTGACACAGTGGCGGCCTTTTTTTACCGGCAGCCTTTACCCTTCCAAACAATTTGTCAAAATGGCCGAATGAAAGGGTCAATCACGGCTTTAAGGAGCTCGCATATTACTACGCAACCATACAGACCCTTATTCAACTCATCCAATCATTTCCATCACGGTTAATCTGAAACATCGATGTAGTAAATTAACATGCGTCACAACTCAAATCAACCAATGATCATAGAGACATGACGATAAAAGCAATCACTGCCTTCTCACTCAATTGCATACATTTTCCTCATACGCCTACATGCTATGCGAGGTGCTATGCACGTACATACGGTTTCGGGACGTTTCGTACCTAGGATGATTCGTCCCCATGCCATTTCGAGCCGGGACAATTCGTCCTGAGACGATTCGACCAGGTCGTACTTACACGCCTATTGGTACCAGCTATCATAGATACATCCGGCTGGTTCTTGGTAACAGTATAAAAATTGAACACTAAGTGAGTGAGTGCAAATTGTAAACCCATTTCACTCCCTCACATGTACTTAAATTGTATACTTTTAGAAGCATTATCCCCAATGTAACGAAATACATATTAATTTATATGGAATGAAATCATCATATGTTAAGATTAATCATTTCCTAACATCTGGGCACGCAATGAATACTTGTGCAATGGTTTGTGGAAGTTTTTCCAGTGGTACATTTTCCAAAATAGTCTTCTCTTGATCCTTAAATGCGCCATTTACAAAGTGAAACAGGCTAGTTTGCTAGTGTGTCCCTACATTTATATGTTATAGAGACGGAGATCAGCCCGCGGGCCTATCCCTAAGCGAGCGTGGGTTACCCCAGTTTCTTTGCAGCGAAAGTGGCTATGTGGCACATGTGGAAGGAACTGTGGTAAAGGAACAGTTTACTGCTCAACATGTGATAAGTGGAACCACTATAACTGTGAGGCATTAACTCATCAACAGCTGACCGAGCTTGACGGTATAGCGGATGAGTACGTGTGCTGGAGATGTGATGTACATGATGTATGTGTGAGGTTCAATGCTGCGTGTCAGCGCATGTCATTGGCGTTATCGAAGGGAATAGCATTTGGCCAATTGAAATCAACCAGAAGCAGGCATTGAGTGCGACTTCATTAGCAACGAGATACTTTCGAAATTTAGCAGTAGGGATACAATTGGTTCAGCAATAGCAGTTAATGTTAGGGCAGACAGAAATTGTCTGTTCAATACACTATCTCTATTAGCTGTTAGAAATTCGCATCAGGACGTGTATAGAGATGGTTCAGAACGAGATTTTATATCGATCGAAATGGGAGAACATGCCCACTCATTTGTTATCGCCCGATTATGAAGACAGCATATTAGAATGTGCGAAAGATTGTGGATATTCTTCTGCATGGTCCATCATTGTGGCGTCTGCGGTACTCAGACGAGACATTGTATCGCTATATCCTTCAGTCAATGCTCGCAATGATAAATGTGTAGATATCTTGAACACAACTTTCTATGCACGCCAGAAAACATCCAAAGGCAGTCAAATCTGTATAATGTGGACGTCTATTTCGCCACCAGATACAACCGAGATGTGGAGGTCAGACTAC
This sequence comes from Chaetoderma sp. LZ-2023a, assembly GCA_034401795.1. NCBI lineage: Eukaryota > Metazoa > Mollusca > Caudofoveata > Chaetodermatida > Chaetodermatidae > Chaetoderma > Chaetoderma sp. LZ-2023a. Next base: position 86,115,554 of record CM067370.1, on the reverse strand, counting down.
TTCGTCCATTTGATTGATTCAACAAATGTAGGCCTATGCCAATTTAGTCCAAAAGCGACTAAAAGGCAATATGCAGAAGCTGCTAGAAATTTAACATACACAAAAGCTTCTGCCACAACAGCCAAACCAACAACCACACCACCAATAACCAAGCGCAATTCACTGATGTAGCTGGAAGTATGAATCCGTCAGCCAAGTCGAGAGCCAAGAAGGTATGCACATCTCCCAAAACCAAGGCAAAGCCCACCAAACCGATTTCATGCCCATCTCCTTTACAGTGTTCAAACCAATATGTCACTCTGTGTGACGGATGCGATGCTCTTCCTGATGCTGTTGAAATTTCGCCACCAGCAAATGCCCGGATCACGCACAACAAAAAACAGAAGGAATGTGTGCAAAAACTAAAATGCTGCAACAACAATCGTTTGTTTTGTCATCTATTACTCCTGTACCAAATGCACAATCTTTACCATATCTGAATATACCAAATGCATCTTCACCTATAGAATCCAGCCCTGATGTTGACATACCCACGAACAATGCGTATACAGCAGATAATAAGCTTTTTTGATAGCATGGTGTCCAACACTGAGAAAAACATTGAAAACACATTGCCATGCCAAAACCTATTCTCAGCTTTGGAAGACGAAACATCAATGTTATCCATAGAATCATCCACAGAAAGCGAAACTGCACATACCAGGAGCATTTCATCTGACAAACAATGCTTTTCTAATTACCAACAAGTTGATAGATGTACTATTAAAGTCAACAGCTGACATTTCTGAAATACCACCAGGGGCTGAGTTTTATCATCAACAAATGCCAGTACCAAACGCCATTATTACCATAATAATGCCCATGTGTTAGAATATCTAGACCTTAAGAACAATTTGCATTGCAAACCGATTAAACGTAAGATGGTGCCACTCGATCCTCAGCTGGAGCAGAGCATGATTATGATCCTTTGGAGGAATTATCAGACCTTAAAGCGCCAACCACAATTCAAGAAACGGTGTTCATGGATTGAACAGCTACCTGCCAACTGTTTCATGCCTACAGTTCAACGTGAATTGACTGTGGTTGAATACATAGGTGAGTTTCCTGATCAGAAGTTCCTGCGTGCAAATGCTAAAAAACTGAACAAGAATATGCTCGCACAAAACCGGCCAACATCAAGTGGCTGAAAGACAAATTGAAAGATGGCCCACAGCCCAGAAAAGTATATGAAGCAATGAGGATTGACTCGAATATTGCACAAAGAGACATTGGATAAGTACAGAACATGAAATTTAACATGGTGAAAAAGGTCAGAGGGTCGACACATCGATCAAATATTGCAGATGATATCCTGGATGTACTGAATAAATTCGATGATCGTCCTTTGATCCAGGCAGTGCTGCGAACAAAGGACAGTTCTCCATGCATAATTCTATATACAAAGGACCAAGTTAGAGACATAAAGAATTCGTGTGCAGATAAGGCAAAAAACCCAAGCGTTTTAGGTGTTGATAGGACATTTAATCTAGGCGCGTGTTATGTGATGGTGACCATTTTTCAACACATGAATTTGTTCAGAAAATCATCCAATGTCCATCCAATCATGCTAGGTACAACAAATCTGCATTGGGATGGCCATTTTAACACGTATCATAGCTTCTTTTCACATTCACAGGGAGAATTATCAGACTCAAAGGTACAGAACTGGGAGGGGCCATATTGACATTCGGATAAAATGAGGAAAAGACATTGCAAAGGGCAATAGGCCTTGCCTTCCCCACATCTGATCGTATTCTGTGTGTTCGCCATTTGCGAGAAAATCTTAAATGACACTTACAGGATAGGTGTGACAGAAAAATTAAAGAAAGAAATGGACAATAAAATATTCGGCATGCAAGGATTACTACACAGATAGGATGAGTTCGAATTTGATGCATATGTGTTAGAATTAACTATAGAATATGAGCAATCATTACCATTACAAAATGACGTATTTCTATCGCAAAAAAGCCAAAAAGCGGCTATGTTTCAACTGGACAAACAACGTGTGTGAATCTATGAATTTTATATTGAAACTATGTACCAACTGGAAGGTCATGAAAATACCAGACCTGATTGAGAAGATTTGTAATATTATTGAATTACGGTATGCAAACATCAGACAAGCAATTCACGGACAGGGCAATTATGAAATTGCGCCATGGGCAGCACAATTTTGCGTGAGACACATTTTTGGGGGACATATGACAGAGGATGAAAAAACAAAAGCATTTAAGAAATTTCAGAAAGGACTGAAAAAGAAAGAAAAGACAGTGACATCGACTAACAGACACCTTACAATTCCAAAGACACAGAGAATAGCAAAATACCTGGACAGCGGAAGAGGGTAAAGACTACCACCATAAAACGATCATTATATATATACGCTCAATAGCAATCTCGATTAGATAGCCAGTTTATGTGTCTACCTTTTGGTGCTGCTTTCCATCTTCACATTTTTATGGTAAGCATGAAGTGACATTTTCTTGGTGAAGGAAACAAGAAAGGTAGAGAGAAATGCATATAATCAGTCTCTCCGTTCATAGCATCATCGTCGCCATCATCACACCATCATTACTTACCATTGCCACTTTACAGTACAGCTCAGAAATAACTTATGACAAACTTTTGAGTATTTGAACATAATGGGATAGGAAGACATTTCTGTCTAAAGCAGCAACATCTTCCAATACAAGCATGTTCAAGAACATTCTAGGTTATTTCCAGGCTGAACTGTTATAGTCGTCACGTAGTGAACTGCATTTCATTTAACGGTTTATTGGTTCATTGCGTCATCGTTGTCAAGTTGTGCTTGTGTAACCGTTGTACATAGATATATAACCACATAGATTTAATGTTAAGGATACCATCTAAGCCTAATTCACGCATGTTGATAAGCTGTGGTCGTACATGTATATTGGTGTATAGAACGTTACTGCTGTATAGTAATTTCAATTTGAGTAAGTTCAAAGTAATACAATATTTTTATAATTAATTTGTTTGCTCTTTATTCCATGTCCCGACCCAATCCAACGGGGTAGCGTGGTGCGTGTGTGCGTGTGCATGCATACATGCGTGCGTGAGCGTGCGTGCATGCGTGGGTGGGCGGGTGGGTGGGTGTGCGTCATCATCACCATTATCACCAGCACCATCAACATCATCATCAGTTACAAGGCATAACCCTGATAATGCACTTTACTTTTTATTGCCTCGTTCACTGTAAAAAATTACCGGTAAAATCAATTGTATGTCTTTGATAGAATTACTATTTAGTAAATGTTAAATATTCGGTTGAATGTTTTGAAACTAATTCAGCTTGATGCTGTTACTGTTCCTAGTGACGTGTGTATGGGTCAGATTACTCAGGAAGCCACTGCCTCTATTTCCGAGGAGGGATTACAGCACACAAACTGAGGAGCGCAAAAACACTTGCTTCAATCCGCACATTTTACTTTGAATATATTCACCATAATATAACTTTTTGTGCATATGTTCATGCACGAGATGGTTAATATACCACAAATTGAGTTTAAAACAGCATCAGTCGGTCATATTTATGTGCCGTTCAGTACCAGTCGGTATAGGTCAGTACCGGTCGGTATAGGTCAGTATCGGTAGGCAATTAGTTGCGCCCATTATTACATGTCTTAGGATATCTTAGGATGTTGTTGTGGACTTAGGTTTGTTTAACTTGTATGCCCGCCTCTTCATTTTCCTCTGACTTTTATGACGGATGCATGTGACTTACAGGCATTTTGTAGTCCGCCTTAAAGTCATACTTAGTTTCTTGATCTTGCCAGAATCGATCCAGTCCTACCTCAAATTTAAACACTGATTCGATATTTACTAATGCATTGTGTCGGCTGTTCCATACATATAAGAATAACTATTTTGCTATGGTGTGTATGCTGATCTACAGATCTCGGAATCTGTTTAACTGATAAATATAGGATTAGGAATCAACTCCAGAAGGAGGTTCGTCTCAAGGTCCTGCTGTCTGAAGAACGGGATATACTCAACACAACACAACAAGAAGAAGTCAAATATACACGATTACAGGGAAAACAAACTAAAGGACGAAGCTGCAAATAAAAGCACTCTACAGTACTTGAACGTGGATACCTATAAGATCGGTGTACCACGCATAGCATGGAGAAGCTGCGAGACCGATAAAACCCCACTCTATAAATCTACAGTGAAAGTAAGACTACTCGTGCAGAGATATCATCTCTTTGGAGGCCCAACCAGGAACAGAGGATGAGCAGTAAAATGCCAGCTATGCAGCCATCACAGAGAAGATCTACATCACTTCCTTATCGACTGCCAAGAGCTAGAGCATGTCACACAGCCATATTTCATAAAAACAGGAAAACTACTAAAGCGACTCAACATCAGCATGAACAGTGAGCACTATATGCAGGCTATTCTAGATGCTAGCAAGCTACCAGACACCAATCTAGAAACATTAAAAAAATTATCAAGAGAACTCTGCTACAGTCTACACTTAAAACGTTCATCACTTATGAACACATCATCCGTTGGAACTCTGTTGACCCATTAAAATCAGTCTAAAAAAACCTCTAATGAACTACACATTTAAAGTCACAACACATGATAAATCCTGCGGGTTGACCGTAGACATTCGGCGTAAATTCAATAGTCAATTCCTTGTGTATAGATCTATATACCTAGCGCGATGTGTATCATTCTGTTCCCTGTGTTTGCACATCCCCTCTCTTTGCGCATACGCATTCAAACTTTTGTGAGAGCCCCTCACGATCGGCACACACACATATTGAGTCACATGTCAATCTATGGTTATTCATTTTGCTCATACAAGACATTCTCTGCTTGAAATTGTGAAACTACGTGCCAATATAGGTTTAAAGCAGTGCTGTTGATTTCTGACACTGGAATATTAATTCAGAATTGTTATATCTATCACAAAAATTATTCTTAGAAACATAAAATATGAAGGCGTGTACCTATATATTTGGTGAATAAATAATACCAGATGACATTTTCTTCACCTTTAAGAATAGCACAAACGTTTTTACGCAGTCAGGGTCACCATTTGTCAAACCAATCTTTCAAATATGATACATATGTTACCAAGTTCAAGTTCAAGTTCAAAGTTGCTTTATTTCATGGTTTTTCTATACATGTGAATATAATCTAAACAAGCAGTCCATCAAAGGCATGGCCTATTGAGTGATGGACTCCTCACACACATCACAAAACATGTATACATTAACATATATATATATGACACACAAGACAGGGGCACAGTGACAGAATGCTAAAAAGCTACCTTGATATGAAAACTTATACAGGGACTTGACTACCTTTCTGGGATTATTAGCCAGTAAATTAACCTATTTGGGGATTTTATTAGCCATACAGATTTTCGGTTAGAAAGGATATGAGTCTCGCCTCAGACTTATAATGTACAATACATACATACATACATACATACATACATACATACATATATCAGACATGTGAAAGCTGGTTGGCCAAACCGTGACTTATTAGTCTTGGCATGGTGGTCCAGTGGAAAGATGTCTGGTTGCTGATGCTATGTTGCAGAATGGCGGTTCGATCCCCCGACCCGGAGATGGTGATCAACAAATTAAACTAATGGCTGCATGACTGTCGTCTAAGTTAGCACATGGAAATTGAAGCTGCACGTTGCCAGTGCGTCAATAAAATAAAAATACATATACTGCCAGAGCCGTGCTGGAGTCAGAGTACAATAGGTGTAAAAAGCCTAGGATTGAATCGTGGCAGATGCATCCACAGATAGTCCCATATGAATCGTCAGTGTGTCAGTATATCAGACATGTGAAAGCTGGTCGGCCAAAGCTTGACTTATTAGTCTTGGCGTGGTGGTCCAGTGGAAAGATGTCTGGTTGCTAATGCTATGTGGAGTTGCAGAATGGCGGTTCGATCCCCCTGACCGGGAGATGGTGATCAACAAATTAAACTAATGGGTGCATGACTGTCGGCTAAGTTAGCACATGGAAATTGAAGCTGCACGTTGCCAGTGCGTCAATAAAATAAAAAAAAAAACATATGCATACACACGTACCAGGGTTTCAACAAACTTCTAAATACAGGAAGTCTGGGACTTTTTGGGTTATACTATTGGGAGTCTCAGCTAGGAACATGAAGGTCTAAAATGGTTCAAATACATATAATTTGGTTAAAATCATTGTTTTATAGATATAAGGGCCAATAACAGGAGGTCCAGGACTATTTTGGTATGTGTTGTGGAGTCCAAACATAAACTTTGATATATATGTCATATATACATGTATTTAATATATATGTCTTCCGTTAAGCGGTGGGTGGGTAGGGCTGTCTCTTCTTTGATGTTTACATAGATATATGCCACTATGTGCACAAACATAAAACACACGACATTCAAACACATATTTATGGCATTAATATTTACATACACACATACATATTTACTGACTTAAATAAACATATATTATACATATACTCCCTAATTACATCATTATCTCATTTTATTTTAATTTAGTTTGGAGTGGTTTATTATTATATAGGACTTTTGTATGGTACTGAGGGTGGGGTGGGGTGCAGTGGCGGATTAAGGTTGTGCGAGGCCCTAGGCACAAGACCATGCGGCACCCCCCCCCCCCCCCCCACCCCCCCCCCCCCAGAATTTTTTTTAATCTAGACGCTCTGTGGTGCAATCTGACGTATATTTGGCATCATTTTAGTTAATTATTATAGGTTTTTAACACATTGACTGCCGAGTTTTTTTGCAGACAACATTTCCCATACGCCATATCTCCGACCATGTTAAATATTTAAAAAACAATTTGGCTGAAAGTTGCTGGTTCCCGAGCCACCAACAGCTTTCAGTCAAATTATTTCCAAAATATTCAATAGAATATGTAATGTTTCGTACATAATAATTAATTTCGGTTTTCATGGATTATTCGGCGAAAGGGTTAAAATTATACGGTTTATCCAAACGGGCATTGTTTTGGTATATTCAGGTATATATTATTGATCCGATAGATGCAAGGGTGTAATATACAATTTACAATTTGTAAAAAATATTCATATAGCCAACTGTGACAACGTAGCTTTAATTTAGTCAGTAACATTGTAACAATGTTTCTTCCTACCTAGCCTTTCCTTAAATTTTACGAAAAAAACTAGGCTATCCACAGTATGACTATGAGAATCAATGAATGACTGAATATAGGCCTACTGATTCCTGATAAAAAACCGTGTAACACTGCTTCGAACCGCTTCCGCTGACTCAATGAGGCAACAAAAATTACTACACCATCACGTGATCATCGCGTTTGTTTAGTCTACTCGGGTAACTCGGCTCGGCCGCTCGAGCATTGTTACAATCGATATTTAAACAATAAAACGAGACTATAAACAGAATAACATGGTCACTGACATAAGGCCATGATAAGGTAATAATCTATTTTGGAGATATTGACCGAGTGTCTCTTCGTTGCGTTATGTAGCTTGCCTAAAGAAAACGAAAACAGAAAATTTTTTTTGTCCTAGTGCCAGGCCCCCTTCAAGTGCGATGCCCTAGGCCCTACTGCCTCGTTAGCCTCGTGGATAATCCGCCCCTGGTGGGGTGGGGGCAGGGAAGAGCTCATCGCTGTAATATAAAGTTGAGGTAGTTGGAGTTGTTAAGAATCGATAGATGCGTTGATCGTTTAAGTGTAGTAGTAGTAGTAGTAGTAGTAGTAGTAGTAGTAGTAGTAGTAGTAGTAGTAGTAGTAGTAGTAGTAGTGAAAGTAAACTGTGAAGTATGTTTGTGTTTAGACTTATTACTTCAATTATTAGGTTATGTTAGTTTATCTACAGTGGTGGTGGCGGTGGTAGTGGTGGAATGTCTTAGGCTTGTATTATTATTAATTAGCAGAGAATCTGTGACCATCAGGTATAAATATATTAATTTAGTTTTGCCGAACATAGATTCCCTGGCAATCTTCTTAAAGGATTTCAGGTGTAATATACTATCGCATATTTTTGTACTGGTGCTGTTCCATAGTTTTGTGGCTGCTATTGTAATTCGTCGTTTTCCTATTTCTGTTCGTGTAAATTGAGTGTGTAAATTGTGTTTTCTCCTAGTGTTGTGTTTGTGGATTTCGGTGCTTAGTGTGAAATTGGAGGCTATGGATCAATTGTAGCTGGTGTCATGTAAGGTTTTAATCTTTGTATGACACCTATGCCTCTTGCCACCTTTGCTGTTACCGTCTCGATTTGTTTGGCCCAGGTCAAATATTTATCCAAATATACTCCCAAGAATTTGGCAAATAGGGCCTCCTTAATTTGTTTTTTGTTTATGCAGATTTTTGGAATTTCATCTTTTTTAAGTTTGAGATTTGTAAATAACATATAATTTGTTTTGTCAACATTCAACGATAATTTGTTTATTGAAAATCAGTCAGTAAGTTCTTCCATTTCCTTATTTGTTTTTCTGTGTAAGGTGTCTATGTTGTCATCGCAGCAAAAAGCATGTGTGTCTCGATTTGTTTGGCCCAGGTCAAATGTTTATCCAAATATACTCCCAAGAATTTGGCAAATGGGGCCTCCTTAATTTCTTTTTTGTTTATGCAGATTTTTGGAATTTCAATTTTTTTAAGTTTGAGATTTGTAAATAACATATAATTTGTTTTGTCAACATTCAACGATAATTTGTTTATTGAAAACCAGTCAGTAAGTTCTTCCATTTCCTTATTTGTTTTTCTGTATAAGGTGTCTATGTTGTCATCGCAGCCAAAAGCATTTGTGTCATCAGCGAACAGTATTAATGACATGTGCTTGCATATGTTAGGTATATCATTCATGTAAAGAAGGAACAACAGTGGGCCAAGAATAGATCCCTGAGGAACACCACAAGTTAATTGCCTGTTTTCAGAGCATATCTCATTATATTGTACGCATTGTGTTCTTTTACTTAGGTAGTTCTGAAACCAGGTGAGTGCACTGCCTCTTATACCATAATAGGCAAGTTTTTCTAGTAAGATCTGGTGATTGATAGTGTCGAAAGCGTTTGAAAGGTCCAAGAAGATGCCTATTATACTTCTGGGTTTTTTCCAGTGATTCAATAATTTTTTCTGTCATTTCGGCTATTGCATGCATTGTTAAATGTTTCTCACGAAATCCATATTGCGATTTGTATAAAATGGACTTTTTGTCCAGGTAATTTGTCAGTCGATTGTACATAAGGCGCTCTAGTAACTTGGAGAAAAGTGGAAGTATGGAGACTGGTCTGTAGTTTGAGAAGTTAGTAGAATCCTTGGCTTTATAAATTGGTGTAACACGTGCTATTTTTAGTTTTGATGGGAAAATGCCTTGTGCTAGGGATAAGATGCAAATGTGACTAAGTGGGCTAAGGATATCCATAACACAGGTTTTATAAATGCGCCACTTAAAACCATCGATTCCGGCACTTTTGGCTGGGTTGAGTTTGTTTAGAACGTTAAAGATCTCTTCAGTGTTTGTAGGGTTAACGAAGAATGATGATTGATAGCTGCCTGTAAGGTAATCAAAAAATTTGTTCTTGGATGTTGATTGGATTTTGTTCGAAAGTTCTGGTCCTATATTTACGAAATAATCATTGAATCCATTGGCAATTTCGAATTTATCGGTAATGACCTTATTCTTGTGAAGAAAATGTGTCTGTTGTGCCGTATTGGTCTTGTTTAAAAGTGATTTAATGGTTTTCCATGTCTCTTTTATGTCATTTTTAGACTTCAAATTTCTTGTGATAATATGTTTTCTTAGCTGTTTTTATTATTTGGTCTAATTTATTTCTATGTTTTTTTTAACTGAATTTCATTGTAGTTAGTTTGACACTTGATAAATATTAAGTAGAGCTGATGTTTTGTATGACAGGCAGCTATTAATCCACTTGTAAGCCAAGGTTTAGTTGGGTTATGCTTATATTTGTTACTTTCTTCCATTGGAAACCTTTGTTAAAAAAATAGTCATGCAGATGTCATGAAAATTGTTGTAGGCATGCTCACAAGACTGAATGTAACAGTACTATGCTCCAATCGACCTCTGACATAGATCCTTTGAATGTTTCAATGTTGACCTGACAGTAATCTCTGCATTTAAATTTTTCCTGTTCGAATTGTTTCTGGTATGTTTGTTGTTTTTCTAGGAGAAATATAGGTAAATGATCTGAGATATCAGTTACAAAAATTCCGACATGAGTTTTACTGATATTGCGATTAATATTATTGCCGAATATGTTGTCAATGATGGTCGCCGTAGATTCTGTTATTCTAGTTGGTTTAGTTATTGTTGGATAGTAAAAGTAGGTATTTAATAAGTTAATGAAGTCTTTGGTATGACAACATTTCTGTTGCTGCAGATCAATATTGAAATCACCCGTAAGGTAGGCTGTTTTATTTTGCTTTTGTATCGTATCCAGAATTCTGCTCAAAGCTTCAATGAATTGTTTGTTGTCACTGTCAGGAGGGCTGTAGATTGTACCAACAATTTTATTTCTACCTTCTTGAATCGGAATTTCGGTAAATATTGTTTCAATGTATTCTTCCATCATGGAAAAGTTTTCACGCATAATGAATTGAATATTGTCTTTTACGTACATGCCTACACCACCTCCACCATCCTTGTTAATTTTGGAAGATCTGTGCTTTTCGATAAATGTATAGTTATTCTTGTTAACTAGAGTAGCAGGTGAGTTTATTTTTAGCCAAGTCTCTGTAATTCCAATAATTCCAAACTCATGTGCACTCATATCTAGGAAATTATTTAACTTGTCATTGTTCTTCAGTATCGATCGAGTGTTTGCGTGCATGAGTGAGAGTACAATGCTTTCTTTACTGTTTGTTATAAGGTAATTAAATTTGCTTAGAAGCGTATAGTTACAAGTTTGTGGAGGTATGGATAAGTCAGTTCTAGCATCTTTTGAGTTGATGTCTCTATATGTGTGGGTGTTAAGTTTGAAGGGATTTAGAACTAGGTCTTGTATGTGCTCTATGTAGTTATATTTAACATGTGGATTCATGATTGCAAGTGTGTAGTCAGCATCATCATTAATGTGATTGAAAGGGAATACAGATTTCTTGCAGTTTAGACACCACCATGGTTGGTCATCTAACTCAAGATGGAGATAATCAGAAGCAGTGAGTTTAGAACATCTTAAGTGAACCCACTCCGAATACAAGTCACATAATAAGGCTTTTTGATTAGTTCTAACAGGTCTCTTACAGGATGAGCAGGGGAATTTGGTTGGCATGGTAGGGATAGAAGAAGAAAAAAGCCGAAACAACTATGGTTGGAAAGAGTTTAGGGGAGGAAGATGCCAGAGATATTTCCCTTGTCTTGGCAAGATTATACACAGCTTAGTTTCAATAAGGCAAAAATATTCTACGTTGCTGTTACATGTACACAACTGAAAATTGAAATGATGAAAGCTGGTAGTCATTGGCTGGGATATGTAATGATAATTAACCCTTTAAGCCTTGAATTTGTTCAAGAAAATCTAAATTATTACAGAAGCTGCTGGTATGGGTGCCAAAGGGTTAATAATAATGACGAATGCTAATAACAGTGGTCTATGGTCATCTTAAAGTATCCATTAGTAGTCCGGTGGAGGTTATCTCTGAAACTCAACAACTGAAACAGCTGAATCAACTAGTCGAGCCAGTGGTTACAGTGGCGGATTACCAGGAATAACCTTCATGACCCCAGATGAGCAAGAAAATTAGATTGTTTACCATTTTCAGCCCAGTGAAGGCCATTTGGGAGGCCAATAGAATACTATTTTTGGAATTGTAACACTGGAATGCCTGGCTCAATTCTCGAGCAAGTCCCTCCAGTGATACATAAAAAACCAGTCTTCCCTTGTTCTTTAATTGGACATACATTAACAGAGCAAAATGACAATTTTTATGACCGATGTTATTAAAAAAAAGTAAATAAGCAGTTGGAATTGACCATTCAGCCCAGTGAAGGGCATTTGGAAGGCCAATAGAAGACTATTTTTGGAATTGTATCACTGGAATGCCTGGCTCGGTTCTTGGGCAAGTCATTCCTGTGATACATCCTTTTGCCTTTAATTGGACATACATTAATAGAGCAAAATGACAATTTTCATGACCGATGTTATTAAAAAAAGTAAATAAGAGGTTGGAATTTACCTATTTTATAAAGTTGAAGTTTTTCACAATTATTCGAGTATGATGATTAGTGGCTGAAATAGCTGAGTAATCGCGATCGATTATTTAAGAATAATTGTGATTACTCGATTAAGCAGCTTGGATGCAAATTACCAAAACATAACAGCAAAAGGATATCGATGGCGAAATCTGTGATGGTGTTTAGGGAAAATCCATTCGCATGTGAGACAATATTTTTGCAAGGAGCAGGGTAGATAGAATAAATCAGGGAACAGGAAGGTTAAACAAGTTCATCTTACATTCGCAAGCGTGACATCAGATTTTAAAGCAAATTTAAAATAGCACACATATTACCTGAGTAACACATTACAAAGGACATTAATTAGCCAAAAATCACATAGAAAGCAATTAATTAAAAAGATAAATAAATTTTAAGAAAAATAGAAACGATGACAGAAAATGTGACATCAGATTTTGAAAAATATATGAAACAACACACATATAATCTACACTAGAAATGACAATAGGATGGCATGTATGTGGCCTGGGTAAAAAATGGTGGGCAACAAAACAAAATAAGCATAGATTTTAGAGTAAGAGCAGACATCAGGATAAACAAAAACACAGAATAAGCTGGAGGGTTACAAACACCTCCAAAAAATGGCGGGCAACAAAACAAAATAAGCTTAGATTTTAGAGCAAAAGCAGACATCAAAATAAGCTGGAGTTTTACACAGACACTTGATGGCGCATTGTGAACAACATTTAGAATACCTTCAGTGGTAGGTCTATCAACTATCAGGCCTTTGTGCCAACCTCGTGTCATTATATCAGGGTACTATGGTGTTATCTGGAGAGTGAAAGAATAAACAACATATACATATACATGTAGATTCAGCAGAGTTTATATTTTCTGACTTCTAGGCTTGTCATTGTGTGATTATTATTTTGGGTAATCACGATCGATAATTTAAGAATTTAAGAATAATCGAGATTACTCGATTAATCAGTTTGGGTACAAGTTACTAAGGTATAAGAGTAAAGGATGTCAATGGCGAAAGCTGTAACAGTGTTTAGAGACGTCCAATTTGCAGGCTAAGAGAAGACCATCCCATGAAAATGTTCCACTGGAATGCCCGGCTCGATTCTTGAGCCAGTCATTCCAGCAATACATTATCAAAGATAATCCTCTCCCGGCCTGCAAATGGACACACATTCACAGGACAAAATGTCCATGCTTGGTGTCGGCAGAGAAATGGGAGACAATATTTCAGCTAGGAGCAGGGTAGATAAAATAAATCAGGGAGCAGGAAGACTAGACAAGTTCATCCTACATTCACAAGTGTGACATCAGATTTTAAAGCAAATTTAAAATAGCACACATATTACCTGAGTATAACATTACAAAGGACAATAATTAGGCAAAAATCATACAGGGAGCAAAATAAAGATAAAACATAAATAAAGGATAAAAAATAGAAATAGATGTACACCAGAGATGACAATAGGCTGGCAAGTACGTGTAGTGGCTTGAGCAAAAAATAGTGTGCAACAAATCGAATTAAGCTTAGGTCTTAGAGTAAATGCAAAAGTAGTGAGCAACAAAACAAAAATAAGCTTAAATTTAGAGCAAAATCAGGCATCAAAATAAGCAAAGCGCAGGATAAGCTGGAGGTTTACACAGACACTTGGTCCAACAGTTTGAACAACAATTAGGATACCTTCATTGTTTGGTCTATCAACTATCTAGCCTTTGTGCCAACCTCGTGTCATATTGTCATTATATCTGGGGACTGTGCTGTTATCTGTAAAGCGAAAGAATAAACAACATATATTACATATAGATTCAGTAGAGTTTATATTCTGATTTATGGTAATGACCAACAGCTGTTAATTTTATCTTAGTTTCACTAGATCATCTATAGTAGTGATAAGTGATTTTTTGGTGCTCTTTGTTATGCAGAAAACCCGCCCATCAAGTGACCATGAGGACTGGACTTCTGTGTGTTGTTGCGTTTGCTTTAGCAGTTCAAGTCTCCGCTTCGTAAGGCTCTCAGTGATGACAAAGTTGGATCCTTTCAGTCACCTTTTTTGGATAAATATCTGGTGCTTTACATTGTAGGATGAGTCTGAAAATTATAGGCCTGGTTATGGGGCGTCCTTGTGGTGTGGCATTTAGTTAACCGGTGCACTTTGGGCCAATTCTATGGCTTCAACAGATGTTGTGTGGCTCAAGCTTTATACCGAGTTTCTCATTGAGTACATTTATTATAATACTGTCTGTTGCTTCATCATGTGTCTCATGAACTCCATGCAGCAGGAGACAGTCCCTTCGACTATATTGTTCATGTTCATCGAGAATTAACTTTGTTTTATTGTTTTCCTCATTCAACCTCTTGTTCTCAGCCTTAATAGTTGCCAGCTCATGTTTAACTGCTTTAATTTTAGTATCTATGTCCATCTGTACTCCTTCGTATAGTTCTTGTTGCACTGAGTTTACAAGTTTCTCACTGGCTGCTATGGATTGAGCAAGTCTGTGAATAAGTGTTTTGTCTTTTGGGTCAGCAAGTTTTCCTAATATTGATTTTGTGACATAGTCCACAATGGTGTCTAATAGTTCGCTATTGTCTATTAAGGTATCATGTATCCTACTTTTCAGTACCTTGGCATCCACTTGTAAGTCATCATGTTCATCATCGATGTTAGATTGATCACCATTTTCTTCGCTTGTGCCTACTGCTGCCTTTGCTCCCTTTGGTCCCGATCTCGATCCCGCTCTTTTCTTTTTGTCACCAGTTTTCGCATCACTCATTATGCACTATGTTTAATGTCCTGTCTCTTGATTGTTGAATTTAAATGTGCTAATAGTTTTAGAATATTATTTCATTCATACAATCATCTCACTCACACAGAATTGCCAAATTGATAGTATTATTTATAAAATTATAGCGAAGTGAAAGACACAAAAAATCTCATGCAGCCATTTTTCTTCGTTAACTGTTGGTTAATCTTCAGCAACAATGCATTTATGTGAAACATATGTTAAAGATGTGGTAGCATATGCTGCACGACACATACCTTTTGCTTGTGCGCAAAAAGTGGGTACACCATTGGATTCGGTAGCTTCCCTTTTATGCTGTATTTTACGCAGACTGACAATAAAACGGCAAGTTTCATACAGGTGAATAAGAATCTATACTAGTTACTTATATTTATTCAACAATTACAATTTTTGCTCAGACTATTTGATAGAAGGCGATAATCCAAACATGCGCAATATGTGGGTACCATAGGAAGTTAGTTTGATATGTACGGTTAAAGTAATAATATAATAGGAACTACTCCGTCACGGAGGTTCGCCTAAAGGATTCTGAATCCCTGGATCATATTCAAGAGGCGGTATCTACACAACAAGAAGAAGTAGAAAATGGCGGCGCCCACAGAAAAACATGAGAAATCACAAAAATTTAAAATTATAAAATCTGTGCGAACTGATATGGCCGAGAAACGTCTTATTGTTGTTTTAGAGAATGCGTCTTTAGAGACAGTAAAGGTATTCAGGCCATATCCTTATTCTTACCCATAACGAAAAATGGTAACTCGAGGATATTTCTGTTATTTCTTTTACCGCTTTCATCGTATAACGAAAAGAGCATACTAGAAGTATAGCCTTACACATTAAAATGTCGCAGACATTGAAAACATAGATAATTTTATTTAGGGGTGTAACCATCGTACTAACATACAGCTACGCTGTTCAAGCCCGTACTTGCAGACCTGTTATTTCTCGCTATGTGACGGAACATTACGCTCGTGAGTTTGAAGGTAGCCAATCAGATTTCTGCCTACTTCACGTGATAGGCAAGAGCTTGTCTGGTGACCTAATTTACAATCACAAAAATCGTTTTGCTCTAAACAAGTTATCTGAGGAACAGAAAATGTGTAGATTGGTTTTCGGTAACAAAAACCGCTAGTTTAGTTTACGTGTAAATTTGTTGTTTTCCTGATTTCTTATCGAGCAATCTCATTGGCGCAAATTGACTGACCCCAGTTCATTAATATGTATGAAGCTTCGTGAACTTAGCACAAACATCAAAGGCATGCAAGCATTGTACTCGATACAGGAACGTAGTGGGAGGGCGAGGATCGTGCAATAAGACGATGGGGTTTAACCTGATTTCGGGCCAAACCAAAAGGTAGCGTGGAGTATCCATAATCCAGTTTCGGGGCGCCTAAGCAGAAATTGCTAATAATTTAATAAATAAGTAATAGGAAAATAGACGTTGCCTATAAGGGAACGCAGATACAATTTAGTACATAAATAAATTGGACGAATTTGTATGGTGTCGAAATGTCCTAAATACATATGCCCATCTATAGTAGCCTACATTTGAAGCAAATTTTTCGCTATGCGTGGAGGGCATTCTGGTAAATCCAGTCCACGATATTCACAACAATGCGTCTGCCCATTGTCAGTGATATTCACCAGGATTGTTGCATCTTTTACCAGGGCATGCACCATTAAAATAGTTGCACCAGTCCAATGTATGTATGTATGTAAATATTTCTAGAGCGCCAATTCCGAAATTAATCGCTCAAAGGCGCTTTACAAATTTTAAAGATGAAAAAGATACGTTTTTAGGCTAGATTTAAAAGGCTCAATTTTGTGACAGTTTCGGATATGGGCAGGTAGATTATTCCAAAGTCTTGGACCGGAATTCGAAAATGCACGCTGTCCAACAACTAAATTAGTAGACGGGACCACACATAATGTCTGATCACTTGATCTTAGGGACCGAGGTGCAATTCTCTTTGTAATTAAAGTAGATAGATACTGTGGGGCTAGTCCATGTAAACATTTGTAAACGAGAAGCACGATTTTATACTGTATGCTCTCTCTCACAGGAAGCCAATGGAGTTGTTTGAGTACTGGTGTTATGTGGTCTGTTCGCTTGGTTCGTGTTATTATCCGTGCTGCCGTGTTCTGCACCCTCTGGAGACGTTGTATCTGCTCTGATGTAATTCCTGCTAGCAATGCATTTCCATAGTCTAATTTGGATGTTATAGAGGCGTGAATGAGGGTCTTAGTGGCATCTGCTGTCAGTAATTTTCTAATTTTGTTAATGTTTCTGAATGTGAAAAATAGCGATTGACAGAGGGACGTAACATGTTTGTTCATGGACATCGAGTCATCGAATATGACACCAATGTTCCTTGCACTAGAGTTAAAAGAAATGTTTTCGTCACCAATTTGAAGATGCTCTATGTCAAGTTTTGGTCGGAGTTGCCGTGACGAGATAAGCAGTATTTCAGTTTTTTTATCGTTTAGCTGTAGAAAATTGTTACGCATCCAGAGTTTTACATCGCGAATGCAAAGTTCTAATTTCTCACGAGCATCAAATTGACTATTTGGGCGGAAGGCTATATATAGCTGCGTGTCATCAGCGTAGAAATGATACTCGACTCCGTGCTTTTGCAGTAATCGACCAAGTGGTGATGTATATATTGTAAACAGCAGGGGCCCCAAAACGGATCCTTGAGGCACACCGGAAGTCAATGTACCATCGGATGATTTGGAGTTGTTTATGATGACAGTTTGACGGCGACATTTGAGATAGGACTCGAACCAAGAAAGGACAGTGCCGGCAAGGCCCAGTTCCTGTAGACGCGACAACATAATTGTATGATCGATGGTGTCGAATGCGGCCGATAAGTCTAGTAACACCAATATCACACACATACGTTCGTCCATTGAACACAAAATGTCATTTTGCACACGAACTAGTGCCGTCTCGGTGCTGTGAAGCTTTCGGTATGCGCTCTGATATGGTTCAAGCAGATTGTTTACTTCCAAATGGTTGTTAAGATGGTTAGCTACTCGCAGACATGCACTGACGTTGTAAAGTTTGTACTGACATATCGCGGTGCTCCTTGCTACTTAGGGGAAACACAAACAAGTACATAGTAACTATGATGTAATAATGAAAGATCATCCGCTAGAATTTTTAAATTGCGTTTATCCAGACATAAGCTACAAAAAACGGGAATTAATGCATGTCTGCGAGTAAATACATGAATGTACATTCCATCTGGTTGCGAATGGCATGGTACCCGGACTTAAATTTCCTGTTATCTTCGCTAAATACATACAACATTGACAACAATGACTTTCCGCGGCCATGAGTGTTAAAAATAATACGAGACAGTCACCCAAAACTCATATTGCACATTGCATTTACAGACACGTAAATTAGGGTTGCACGATTATTCACTTTTCATAATCGCGATCATTTAAGAAAAATAATCGCGATCATACGATTAATCATGAACTATATTAACTACGTCAATGCTGCTTAGAGGACGTTATTGTGCTACTGTATATTGTAAGATTATGGGTTAGGCACATGGGTATACATACATGGACGAATACGCCAGATGCTGATTGCAAACAAAGGAATGTATCAAGATTTTTCTAGACGGAAAACGGAAAGTAACGTATTTCGTTCAAGTGTAGCCTATGCTCTAATAGAAGTCCACTCCCTAACTTTGACATATGAGCTCCAATGATTTCTCTGTATTAGAAGCCCACCCTCAGCAGATAATTTGTAAGAATAGCGTGTATAATAATAACAATCGTGTCACAGGGTGTGTCTACTTAAGACAGATCTCTGCCCTGATACATTTCCGGCCCCTCGAGAAGTCAATACAGGCCTCGGATTTGTAAATCTCGACCACCTATTAGATTAATACTAATAGTAGGCCACGTATGTTCAAGATATAATAAAGTTTATTCCACGCTTTTGTAGTTAAAATGCGCTTAAAACAGTCTTGGCGTGATTAAATAGCTTCCTTATAAATATATTGTAAGACCAAATTTATGCACCAAAAAAGTACGGGAGAAAATGCGCATCAATTTTGTAACGCCGATCAACATTAAATGATCCAAATTGAATTATTACGAACGACAATATAGCCGGCTTTTTAAGTTGGCGAGCCAGTGAATCTTTTGCGATGGGAGGCGGCGTGTTCTAGCGAGATATTATACGCCAACGGGAGTTTATCAAACGGGTATCCGTTATTCAGATCAGTATAATACGCAGTTCCTATCGCGCAATGATAATATATAGAAATTCCCGAGTTCCGAGTCCCCGATTCCAGAATATTTATATCCGAGTATGAGCTCTAAAATAAACTTCAATTGGAGGCGAATCACGTGATTTGTATTTTATTCGTGACGCCATTTTATATCAAATTGTGGATTCATTTGTATGTAATAAACGACCTTTATTAAAGGATACGCAATATTTAGGCGCTCAAATCAAATAATTTCACTTCCCCGGGGATGTTTTGAGGTATACATTAAACATAGGCGTAGGCGGTGAGAATTTTTACGTGAGAAAATGCATTGAATTTCTGTGGTATCAGTTCTAGAACTTTTTTGGGAAAACCGTTAGGGCATAACTATTCAGAGAATGGGGAACGCGGGTTAACCGTGTGTGATTACAACAACAATGACAAATAGCGACCAAGTGAACAATGTTTATTCATCTAAAACTAATCCTGAGTCAATACAAACAAATCAGTTATTTATTTATTTAGTTTATTTAATCATTCATACATTCGGCTGATAGCCGGATGTTTGTTTCCATGCTTGGTAACGCGAGCAGAGCGTAAAAGTGTCTTGAAAAAAATTTCAACATGGCGATTATACGATTATTTCATTTTATAATCGTCCACGATCATTTTGAATTATATAATTGCGATTAATCGAATAATCGAAAAATCGTGCAACACTAACGTAAATACAGGGTTCGTACACATGTATGGAAATCTAGAAAAAGTATGGAAAATTAGGAAAGCCTTACAGGGCTGGAAAAAGTATGGAAATTCCAATTTTGGGCCAACTGCTATGGAAAATTAAAATATCGGCAAACCTAATTTTTCCGACCGCAATCTTTGTTTACAAACGAAATCTCGCGTTTCCGCCAATCTTGCCAGAATCTAATTCGATTGGGTCCCGGTCTCGTCTTGCAATAGAAAACCGCCTATTACCGGGAACATATCGCGGTTGTCGAGCAATACGGGTTCTAGTACATGTTCAAGTACAACGCAATAAAAATGAGTGAATCGGCAGTCGTCTGTCAAATAGTACAGAGTGTTAGAAGCCGAAACAATGAAATAATTTGCGAGATTGCGGTTTTTTGTGATACAGTAAAGATGGGAAAGTGCAAATATGCTAGTGTTTGGGAAACTAATGATAAATATAAGGATTGGGTTTTACCGGACAACACATCAAACTCGCGTGCCAAATGTAGTGGTTCTAATAAGTCGTTTGACATCGGGAATATGGGCGAAGCGGCTCTTGTTAGCCACATGCCGGGGAAAAAACATGAAACACTGACAGAAGTTCGTCTAAAGCCAGCGCCGAAAGTTACAGATTTCTTTGGTTCAAGGTAAGAAATTTTACATTTTCACATTGATAGTACCAGAATCATTTAGAAGCGTAGCAGTTTTATATCGCCCAACATTAGATGATCCCAACTTTGCCCTCGTATCATGAGGCCTCTTGTGTTGGCTCATCATTGAGTGAAAATAATGAATTCCTGTTGTTATGGCAATCATTTAGAAGCGTGGCAATATCGCCCAATGTTAGATGATCCCAACTTTGCGCTGAGTCACGGTAAAATATTATTGACTGTCCGACAGCTCTTTCGTATCGTGAGGCCTCTTATGTTGCCGCATTATCAAGTGAAAATAATGAGGATTCCTCCTGTTGCTATGGCGATATGATCAGCTATGGTCAATTTTAATTAAATTAATGTATGTATATGTGCAGGGTTTAACTTGTTATATAAAGGTTGTGGGGTGGGGGTGGCCCTCAACAAATAAATGTGGGTGTCTCAAGC
The DNA here is from genome assembly GCA_034401795.1 of Chaetoderma sp. LZ-2023a. Taxonomy (NCBI): domain Eukaryota; kingdom Metazoa; phylum Mollusca; class Caudofoveata; order Chaetodermatida; family Chaetodermatidae; genus Chaetoderma; species Chaetoderma sp. LZ-2023a. Next base: position 86,094,442 of record CM067370.1, on the reverse strand, counting down.
TCAACTTTGCATGATAGCTGTTGAATATTTTGAAAATAATTTGACTGGAAACTATTGCTGCAACAGTTTCCAGTCAAATTATTTTCAAAATGTTCAACAAAAAATGTGCTGCTGTAATGAAATTCATATCTGGTTTGCATCCTGAAAAACACTGAGCCACTCCTAGACAATATACGGTTCCCAGAGCCACTCATAGACAATATACTGTTCCCAATCTAGATTTTGGGGCTATACCCTCAAAAAGTCCCTTTATAATGAGAAATCCTGTGTATGTGTGACACACTGTGTGTTTGTGTGTATGTTGATATTTCTGGCTATATTAGATTAAGATAACGCCTATGATCTTTTAATAGTGTGTTTTGATAGGATAGTTGTTGAATGTTTTGAAAATAATTTGACTGGAAACTATTGCTGCTTAAAGCAGCAACAGTTCTCCTTCGATCAATACTCACCATTCTGTTACTTCTGATATACAGCTGGCCTTGACAGCGACTCTAGGATTATAGACTTAGAAAGCTTTACCGACTCCTGGGAACCGGGTACTCGGCGCCCAACTGCCGAGTACCCGTTTACCATAGAGCTCATTCTTGTTTGCATAGCAACAAGAGCAATACATGCTTTCTGCAGGGAGAGGATTTTAGTGTCTTTTGTTAAAGAAATCTAAGTCTTTGTCTGGCTTGGCGCAAGCCAGGGCAGCGGCTCCGCCTGTGGCTGAGGCTAATCTGGTACCGGGCACCGGTTCCGTGACGGTTGGTTTGGCACCAGCCGACACGGTAACGGGTCGGCCGGGCCGGGCGTGGTACTCACCTATCTCGCCTGGTCCGGCAGTCGGACGTGGGGTGCCGTTGGCGCCCGTGTCTGGCTACGGTTCCGCGACTGCTACGGGTCCGTACGTTTTCCGTGCGGACCTACCCCATGGACCGGAGTGTTTCATGGGGTGGTACCGGAGTGCCTGGCGTGTCAGCCGTGGCTCCTTGCCGGGAGGCCGTGGCTGGCAGGCCCGTGAACACGTCAACGGGTGACGTGTTTGCGGGTGTGTCTTCATCGGAGATAGATTGGTCAGAGGCTCTGGCGTGGCTAGCCAGGGTTGACCCATCTGTGGTTTCGGCCACGGCCGATGAAGATGCGCCCCGTGCGTCGATCAGGACAGGGATTTTGCCCGCGGCCCGGATCCAGTCTGTTGGACTGGATCCATGGTTCATAGAATTGTTGGAGGCTATTTATAGCAAACAACTTATGACCAAGGGTCAGTTCCCTGCGGCCTCCAGGGAGGTGCGGGCAAGATGTCGTATTCCGCGGGGGGAATACGACAGATATGATGTAGTCCCGTTGGTCACTGAGGATGACTGATGGGTACTGGGCGTTCAGAGTGCCGGGGCGGGTGGCCCCGGTCCGGCACTTGTGGACAAGGCTCAGGTACACCAAGAGGAAGTCCTGTCCCTATGCGATGAGGGTGTGAGGGCAGCTATGAGCGCTGTCAACCACTCGTATCGTCTCCTTCAGTCGGTGTGGGCTGAAGCGGGGGCAGGCCACCCTGTGCCACCTGTGGCGCTTTCGTGCGTAAATGACGGCCTGGTGCTGTCTATGGACGCATTGGCAAGGGTGCAAGCGCGAGTGACGAAATCCATGAGGCAAATGGTCATTGACCATATGCGTCCGGCTACGGCAGTCAGGGAGCGTCTCCTTGGGACGCCCCTGACAGGGCCTAGCATCTTCGGTGGCCAAGCGCGGGCCATCTTAGAGGATACCGCCAGTATCGCGCAGAATCGGTTAGCGGTAAACCTACAGCTAGAGCTAGTGCGGCAAGCGCACGCACTAGGGGCTGTGGGGAAACCGCTAACGGGACAACCTTCAAAGAAGCAGAAGAAGCATAAGGGCAAGGCGAAAGCTAGGCCTGTTGCGACTTCTGCTTCAGCTGGGTTTTCTCAGCCGCCGCCGGCGAAGAAAGCCAGGAAGGTTGTAGAGGCGCCTACCCCCCCCAAGGTTGCTCCTGACCGCCCTAGAGGCGGGAAGGGCAAGGGGAAGGGTAAGTCCTCAAAGGGCGGACAGAAGGGGCCGGATCGTACCTGAGGGTACGAGAGCTCCCTTCATATCCGTCTGGACCGCGCCTGTGCGACAGGAACAGCGGTGCCAGTTATACCCGTCGTGCCTAGAACGAAATGGTTCTCTCTCTCTCTCTCTCGTTAAGAAAGAGGGGGGGAGCGGACTACGAGCCGGACAACCCCGTTAGACGTCGAGGCGTCTATGGTGGGTGGAAGGCTCATGCGTTTCGTCGAGGCCTGGCGAGGTGTGACGTCAGACAGTCTGGTCCTGGGATGGTTATCCCAGGGTTACATGCCGGAGTGGTGGGACTTTCCACCACAAAATCTGTCTTTGGCACCTGTCTGGACACCCGTACCAAGGGAGCCAGACAAGTTAGAAGCCGTTCAAAAGGAAGTGTCGGGTTTGCTTCTGAAGGGAGCAATAAAACCAGCAAACCGAAACACTCCAGGCTTCTATTCAAACATGTTCCTTGTCCCCAAGAGCACAGGGGGATGGAGACCCATACTCAATCTCGGGCCATTAAATTGGTTTATCCATACGCCTCGGTTCCAGATGGAAACGCCGAGGTCGGTAATGGCGGGATTGAGGAAAGGAATGTGGTGTGTATCGATCGATCTGAAAGATGCATATTTCCACATTCCGATGAACAGGAGTTGTCACAGGTTTCTGAGATTTGCGTTTCAGAATCAAGTATGGGAGTTTATTGTTCTCCCATTTGGCCTGTCGACAGCTCCGAGGGTTTTCACAAGAGTGGTCCTTGCGGTGACCGCGTTTCTCAGAAAAGAGAACGTGGCGCTACACACCTACATAGACGACTGGCTGATCAAGGCAGACTCGGCAGCCAGGTTGAACGTGGATACTGCTCTGACTCTGAGGTTACTTTCAGATCTAGGCTGGATAATCAACGAGGAGAAATCCGAGTTGACGCCCACTCAACATTTCGTTTATTTGGGAATGCGATTCGATCTCGAGGAGGGCAGGGTGTACCCGTCAGAGCCCAGAGTGGTGTCTCTGTTAGCCATCCTCAAGAGTTTTCGAGTGGGAAACCACATTCAGGCAAGGCGGTTCCTTCAGATGCTGGGCATGATGGTCTCCATGGAGCAGGTTATCCCGTACGCTGCTCTAATGCGAAGGCCTATCCAGTTGTATCTGATGTCTCTGTGGAAACAGAGAACAGAACCCCTGTCAAAACTGGTACCAGTTTTGGAGCCGATAATGTCGCATCTTGTATGGTGGAAGGAGCGTCAGAATCTCCTAGTAGGGGTTTCACTGCATCTACCCCTCCCCCAGCTGTCCGTGTACACGGATGCATCGCTGGAGGGGTGGGGTGCCTGCCTGGGAGAACACCAGGTCTCGGGCACATGGACTCTCCCGGAGAGGCAGCTGCATATCAATCTGTTGGAAATGATGGCAGTGGAACTGGCGTTGGAAGAGTTCCTTCCGATGATCAGGGGCAAGGTGATATTGATACGGTCGAACAATTCGACAGTAGTATCATATATAAATCGCCAAGGCGGGACCAGGTCGCCCACTCTGTGTATCAGAGTGTGGCACTTGATTCAATGGTGCAGGAATTACTCGGTTGTTTTGAAAGCAGCTCACATTCCTGGCCGATTGAATATTCTGGCAGATGCTTTGTCTCGCAGACAGAGAATTCTGCCAACAGAATGGTCCCTCAACCCTCCAGTTCTGCGACGGATCTTCGAGCATTGGGGCAAACCCAACGTGGACTTGTTCGCCACAAAGGAAAATGCTCAAATCATGACGTATGTCTCGCCGATTCCAGATCCGATTGCCGTCGATACAGACGCTCTGGCGATAAGCTGGAGAGGGATGCACGCTTACGCGTACCCACCCACCATTCTTCTACCGAAGGTATTGGTGAAGGTCAGGGAGGAACCGTGTCTGGTCCTGCTAATAGCGCCGTATTGGCCGAGCATGGCGTGGTTCCCGGATCTTCTAGATCTGCTGGTGGAAAATCCTGTGCAGTTGCCCGAGATTCCGAATATAATCTCCCCAGGCCAAGGGACGCTTCCTACACGAGCGTCCCGAAATGGTCAAATTGACTGCGTGGATGTTATCAAACAACGTTCCACGTCGGAAGGCTTTTCTCGACAGGCTGCTGATTTCATCGCGGCTGCGAGAAGGAGGTCAACCTTCAAGTCATATAACAACATGGTTAACAGATTTGCAGACTGGTGTGAAGAAAAGGGTATTGATACCTTTCAATCCACTATTCAGCAAATAGCAGACTTTCTCTGTGAGCTGTTCTTTTCAGGACTAGCTCCCGTCACAGTTGCTGGATACAAGTCAGCTTTGGCATCAGTTATCCCTTGTCTAGCCAACAGGGATAGTCCAGAGGTGGCCCAGTTAAATGTGATGTTGAAGGGAATGAGCAATCTCCGACCGAGACAACCGGTAGTCATTCCAGCCTGGAGTCTATCTTTAGTGCTTAATGTACTGGCCAAGCACCCTTTCGAACCGTTGCGTTCGGCTAGTCTAAAGCATTTGACTCTAAAGGCGGTCTTTCTATTGGCAGCTTCCTCAGTTAGAAGGCGCAGTGAGATCCATGCGCTTTCGGCAGAGAGGGACCGATTTATTGTTTCTGGAGAGGGTCTGCGTCTTCTGCCAAGAGCAGAGTTTAAGTCAAAGAACCAATCTTTGAGATATCCCGGCAAACCGATCATTATACCGAAGTTAACTAGGTTTGATCGTGATGCCAGTGTCTGGTGCCCGGTCCGTGCTTTGACTAAGTACAAGAAATGGACTGACTCGTTACGGTCGAACGATAGACATCTGTGGATCTGCCATAAAAAGCCTTATGGCGCCGCATCCATGGATACTATCTCTCGTTGGGTGGTCGAATGCATTCAGACTACTCACGAGATGGAGACTGGGCACCAGGTGCAAGGTGTAAGGGCACACGATGTCAGAGGAATAGCCGCCTCGACAGCCCTTTACAATGGTGTTCCGTTAGAGGACATCATGGCCGTTGCACAATGGCACTGTGAGTCCTCATTTACGGATTACTATATGAGGGATGTGTCAGACTCATCCAATCCACTCGCTTTAGCTGTTTTGAAACGATAGTTAGTGACCACACTGCTCTTCACCCTTTTTTCACTTTGGTAAGAAAAGAACCTAGAGCAGGCATGGTCAAGCGAGAGGATGACAACCAGATTGTGTCACTGATGGCCGAACCAGTGAATGGTTGGAGGCGGTACGTCTGGAGTCCTATTATCATAAGGTAATTCAATAGTGAGAGTTTTTTTGTATTAGGGATGTGTATCATGTTCATTCATTTTATATATTCATGCTCATTCCCAGGCTAATACATGGAATATGCAGGGAGCAGTTAACCCTCTTGGCATATTTGTGTTTCAGGCGAGATACATGTTCGTGAGTTCTCTCCCTTTTCCTAGGAGGAAAAAAGGGGGGGGGGGGCGGTGATGCGAATGTGATTCGGTTCCGTGAACTTGGCGGTCCTTTTAGGTCTCTGTTAGTCAAGTTTGAAGTCTAAAATCTTTCTCCAAGGGGCAAAATTAGCATTTATGGCCACCAGGTTACTGATCAAATCTGGTGTATATCAGAAGTAACAGAATGGTGAGTATTGATCGAAGGAGAATGAAGGAAATGTCAATTTCCCTTTCTCCGAGATCTAACAATACTCACCATTCTGTTACGGACCCAGCCTCCCAGCCCCACGGAGGCAAGCCATAGTTTTCTCTTGTTTGGTGGCTATGCAAACAATATGAGCTCTATGGTAAACGGGTACTCGGCAGTTGGGAGCCAAGTACCCGGTTCCCAGGAGTCGGTAAAGCTTTCTAAGTCTATAATCCTAGAGCCGCTGTCAAGGCCAGCTGTATATCAGAAGTAACAGAATGGTGAGTATTGTTAGATCTCGGAGAAAGGGAAATTGACATTTCCTTCATTTCCAGTCACATTATTTTCAAAATATTCAACAAAAAATGTGCTGCTGTAATGAAATTCATATCTATGTGTGCGCGCGTTGTGCTTTGACATTCTTGTGACAATTATTTATGTATGCAGTTTGTTATTGTCCTCGGGTCTTCCACTACTGCGGTTGCTTCAGTTCCACAGGCAAAAGTGTGCATGCTGTGTTTTGATATTCTTGTTTTATAAAGTTTAATAAAGTTTATATATGATGAACTTAGTAACTGTGTTTGTTTTTTGTCTGATTGAAAGTCCCAAAATGAGGTCTGGAAAAATTGAAATTGAGTCTGGAATAAGTCTGGAAAAGGTATGGAATTTAATTCTGCTGAAGGTGTATGAACCCTGTAAATAGGAATAAATAAAGTTTTTATCTGGTCTGTGTCAGACCATTTAATCGCTTTACATTCTAAAGTAAATGTACGTTGTTTCGTGATAACAATATCACACAAATTTTGGACATTGAAAATGCGCAGTAGATTGCCCTAAAACAACGAGAGGAACATACGCATAATGGAGGACCATATCCCATAATGCAACAGGGCCCATGAAGAAACCACAAAAGCTATATCATAAGCCGAAACCGGAACCAAAAAAAGCTCGCGACCGGAAACGAAGCTTTCTCAGTCGCATGGTACGTGTATTTTAGCCTGGTTCCTGTCTCATTTTTTGTTGATTTTTCCACATTACACGTACGTACATGTTATCTATATACACTCACTTCGTTCGCGATGGCTTCGCGCGAAGCCATCGCTCGCTGCATTCACTATTAAAAAATAAATTGGTTTAATTTGTTAGTGACATTATCCCTTGTCCAGCGCCAAGTTAGAAGAAAATCCCCCAAAACAAAATGTCAAAACCGCGCCATTAGGCGATGACGTACTTCAAAACAAACAAAAACGATGGTATCCTGTTTTGGTGATACCGCGTACAGGCTCGCCCAAATTTCTGTTTCTGGACAATACATCTACCATATGGAGCAAAAAATGCTGAACGTTTGAAGTTGCCAGAATGGGGACATGTTTTATTGTCATTGTCTTGGTTTTTCTCGGGTGATGGTGGTGGACATTTTCCTCAGACTGGAGCTAGTTGTGAGGGCTTGACTGAAGCAGCAAATGGAAATATGCAAAAGATATTGAATAATTTTATACTATGCGTATACTCCTTGAATTTTGATAAAAATGTGCTAAGAACAGGCACTGCGCTGTTGACTTTTGAACCACCCTGTCCAGTATGGATTTTGACATTGATCGCATGGCATAAATAAAACAGATGACGAGGAAGAATTTCCAATATTTGAAACAAAAAATGTACATTTTTTATTTAAAATACAATGCCTTAAAAGGCATATGATAAAAAGTAATAAGAAAATCGGCAATACATGCTAAAGTTGATTTAGTGGTGACGTAACATTTTAATGTGAATTTTGAGGGGAAACGCGGTAAGCGTTACCGATAATTACCATACTGGTTGATTACAAAATTATGACATCATGAGAACTTGTGTTGTTACACAGCGCATGCGTAACGAAAGTTCACCAAAACTAAAGCCTCTCCGAAACTGGATACTCCACGATACATAGCTCGGTCTGATGCCTCTAAAATATAGACGCTTCAGGAGTGATCCTATAGAGACATACAAAATACTCCATGACTACTACAACATTAAAGCAAGTAAGTTACTAAGGAAGTCCCATGTGGAGTCCACAGGCGGCCACACGCTGCATAAGGAGCAGTTTAGCTAAGACATTCGCAAACACTTATTTTCAAACAGAGTAATCAGTAAATCACCCCCATGAAAATCCCTGCCAGCCAGTATTGTAAATGTCAAGAAAATAGAGACTTGCAAACTCCAAATAGACAAACACTTCAAAGACTTAATGTACAACTTCAATTAGAGACAATTACCAACCAACAGCCAACAAATAATTGTAGTCATCACAAAGCTACATGTATACATCACACACTGCATGCTCTAGATACAATTGGGCAAGCAAAAACATGGAAGGGTGCAAGCTGCTCTGAGTGTAGGTGGCACACCACAACTAACGTTCAGAGTAGTGATCCATGACTGTAGGCAGAAGCCCCCCACCACACCCCACCAACATGACCACCTCGTAAGCAAGTCAGAAGTTGGTGCCCCAAAAATGGTGGACTTGTTACACTTTATACATTTTTCGAACTCTCGAGCAAAAAAGTCATGTGTTAAAAAAATACGATTTACAGGAATTTCATTCATAAAATCGATAGTAGTGAATATCCCGGCCGACGAATTTGTTAACAACCAATCACATTACACCTGCTCGTATTTGAGAGGCTAAGAGGTGTATTTTACTTGTAACTACTCCGCCAAACTAAGAAGCGACTTAATCGTATTCATTTCACTGGCGTTCAAGCAATTTGTCTCGTATGTCTTAGTCCGTGATGGATCATTTTATGTTTGTCGAAATCTAAGGGAAATAATGATTTGTTTGGATTGGGAGTTCATCGTATAATGTCGTAGTTTTTGCAGCGCATTTCTTGATTTTTTTTGTATCATGAAACATTTGGAATCCTAATTAAACATAGTACAAACTCGAATTGAAAAAATGATTATTTGTTGCAAAGAAGAAATTTAGATTTTCAAATTATTCAATCTTACATTGAACCCACAGAGCTTACGTCATGTAAAATTCATTGCTATCAAATCATATTTGCGGAGGGTCATCCTCGGCCGATTTGTTGGGATTTCACCAACACCCTTGCTTTCCCACGGCTAATAGTTATAGATGACTGTATTTTATGTCTCTAGTAGCAAATGGTTACACTAAATGATAATATTAAACTGTAATATTAAACTGCAAGTCAAGAACAAACTAGTTTAGGACAGTCACCAGATATTGCGCAATGGCGATCTTACGGACGTTTTTTTCGGTTGTTTTTTTATTTTCGTAATGGTTTTTAAACCGTCGCCATAAAAAACTGTGAGACGGTGTTAAACCGGTATATCTTATATCTCAGTATTTCGGTATAAGCAAAATCATATCGGTATGACTAATGGTATAGCTAAGATACCGGTATTCAATATTATTAGCCAGAATGGCCAAGTGAGCTTATGCCATGGCGACCGTCCGGTGTCCGTCCGTCCATCAACTTTTTTGTTTAAGCGACTTCTCAAGAACCACTGGGCCGATTTCAATTATATTTGGCAGGAAGTATCCTTAGGGCATAGGGATCCAAGTCTGTTCAAACAAAACCGATCGACCAATTTGGCCGGTGGCCATCTTGGATTTTGACTGATTTTAGGAAATGTCTTTAAAAATCTTCTCTGAAACCGCTTGGTGGATCGATTCAAAACTCATGAAATATCATATATGGCAAGAGCTGAACCAAGTTTGTTCGAAGGAACTTGATTGACCAAATGGTTTGGCGGCCATCTTGGATGAGCTAGTTTTCGTGAACGGATCAGGCTGAAATTTTGGGGATATGATTATGGATTAAGGGCCATTAAAGTTTGTTCATGGGAAGTTGGTAGGTAAAAACATGGCCGCCGTTGACCAATCAAATTTTAGCGTAATATTCAATTTTTTTATTTAATGGATTTTGAAGCCGAAATTGGTTTTCTTAACTCAGCTTACTTGTCAGTCAGCTGTCGTATAGCGATGAGCCCATCTGTCTTCTGTATGTCCATCCATCTGTCTGTCTGTCACCAACAATGGCGGCTCATTTTGTTATTTCTTGACGGATTGACACCAAACTTGGTCACAATGTTAATGTCGGCATCTAATATCTGTGTTGTGAAAATGAAACTGATAGGACATCAAATTCCAGAGTTATCACCCCTTAAATATTTGCAGTCTCATTTTCATAGGGCAAATACAGGTTTGTTCCCACCGTCCATTGATTTATCACCATGTCAGATTTTATTGCCGAAGTAAATATTAAACTCCAATTAACAGATTAACCTTTCCAATCCTGCTGACAAGTTTTTAGGTATGTATTATGTGCTCTGACATCTATGCTCTTAAAAATATTTTGAAATGTATTTTGATTGAAAGTTGTTGCTGCTTTGGGCGGCAATGAAAGTTGTTCCTGCCTAGGGCAGCAATGACTTTCAGTCAAATTATTTTCTAAATCAACTCCAGCTCACTATACCCCTGCTGCTAACTTGGTGATTCAGCCAGATGCGCATGTGTTAAATGGATTGGTGGTGGGGAATAACCTGCTATAAAAACCACCTACCTGCCTGTAGAGACCATTAGTAGTAGTGTCGGAATTAAAATGATACCACCTCCCTCAACTAACCGCCGTTCGGCGATCCATGACCATGGAAGGCTGTGGCAAATATAAAGCTCCCGTGCGGACCCCACTGTCCGGGAGAACCTCCTCAGGATACCGGCCAGTGGGCGGCCTCTCTCTCTTTCTCTCTCTCTCTCTCTCTCTCTCTCTCTCTCTCTCTCTCTCTCTCTCTCTCTCTCTATTCTGACTGGTATCCTGAGGAGGGTTTTCTCTCTGTGGGACACTTTTCTACCTATCCTATCCTACCCCACCTATCTCCTACCCCACCCTGTTGCTATTCCAGTCGGCTGGTGTAAATATATAACTGAAACTTGGTTTATTGCTATGTTATGAGAAGTTGCAGATCAAGTTCAAGTTTCAGCTGCTTCTATAAATTTTTAATGGATTTTTTGACTGTCAATCTGTAAAGATTTATATCACCAAGTAGGGGACATGTACTTACAGAATGCTTGTTTAAGAATGACCCCTTTCACCTATGCAAACCAGATAATCCAAATTTGTTATCCTGGAGCAAATATTCTGTTTAGTACTCTGAAATTAATTTGCAATGAAGCAGTTGCTCTCTTATAAAGTAACAATTCTAGTCAAATTACTTTCAAAATATTCCACAAATTTCTTATATGGTTGCTTGGAAATTGGTAGAAAGAGTGTTTCATCAGTGAAAGGTTAACCTGTTGATTCTAGAACTCTGGAGTATAAGATTCAATACAAGAACTATTCTATTGAATATGTTGAAACCAATTTGGCCGTAGCTGCCTAAGGCCTAAGCTCTTGCTGCAAACTGTTGTTGTTTTATAAGAATAACCGTTTAATACACACAGAATTAAACAGTTAAACAGCAGATATAATCTACCAGCCAAATCTGAATTCGGCACCATGGCACAAGTGGTCTGGTAGAAAAACTGTTTCCATGTAACCATAATCAATTACCGCAAAGAAATATTCTTTGTTTTAACTATCATAACTTTCCTATTTTTATGATTAGAAAGACAATTCTGGTGTTAAATTAAAGGCCCCATAGTCATCTAGCTAGCGGTAACATTTATTCTTGTTTTGTAAATAATTTGCATATAATTATGACATCACAAACATAAAAAAATTGTAATTTTTCTCATATCTTCACGTTTACCATAACAATTTTGTAAAAATTTGAGTTCTGGTTCGTATTCTGATAACTCAATATTGTCCCATTTATTAAAAAATATGTCTGGCTTATCAAATTGGTACATTGAATGGGATGTGTGGTTTGGAAAATATTTAATACATCATTTTGGAAGTCATACCTTAAAAGTCAGCCTAAATGTAAGCATGAATTTTGATGCCGCTCCAACCTCGGTAAATGTGATTTCTTCCGCAGAATGAATAATTGTATGAATGCAAGGACGATGTGTGGGTCAGTAGTGTAGGTCTGTTCATGTTCCATATCATTAATCTGTATCTGATTCAGAGGACGAGTCATCTATATTCAATTCACAGTTACTGCAGCTGATAGCACAACTTTTACATACATCAGAACACATAATATCTTCTTTCCGACGCCTGCATCTCCTTGTTGAACAATCTGCTTGTCACATACATTGTGTAAATGCGAGTATTGCCTCAGGTGCTGGAGGGAGCATCATCATACATGTACATGGCACAAAGTGCCCATCTTCATCGAACACCCAGCCATTATCAACAGGTGATACATTGAGGTACGGAACTGTTGCATGATTCCATATAAATGACTGATAAACTCGTTTGAGATGCAAACGGAAGCTATCCATTGTTGGTGGTAATTTCTAATTTTTTGCAGTTTTTTGCAAATAATTGGTAACGAACTACATCAAGTGATACATGTTTCTTTCCGCAATACAGTAGAGACACTAGTGTTACCATGACATCCTCGGTTTCCCGGTTGATGTCAGATGGACTGTCTCCGAAATGTAGCCCACTGTGTAATTCTTGGTGCTTTTCAATAAGATTCAGCCATTTTTGTTTGCCTATCCCACTGAATGCTGAGGTTGAATCGCATCCTTTGGCTGCGTGGATCGCTGGTAGCTTATAGATTATACTTTTTCCAAGTTGGGTCGCTGTGGTATCTCTTCTTTTGTTGTACACCTGTCTTTAGATACAGCTCTTTCAAGTCAAGTACCCGGCAGTATCTTGGACACATGGCTGCAACATCTGAGTCAAGACACCAATGAAATACCGGGTTGACGCCTAATTTATATCTCGCGTGTAAAATATGTAGAAACATTCGAAAATCGGCTTCATCATGATCTGACCCAAGCTCTGGTACTTCATCGTGCCCACCAAACACAACCTTCACTACTTGATTAATGTCATGGAATTCAACAGCAAGATGCACCTCACAACCAGCTTTTAATCTATGTTCCAACTTAATGATCCAATCATGAGAAAGGAAGTTGGCACGGTTTGCCTTGTTCTTTGCATTTGACAACATCTTCAGCCGCTGTTTTGGAAGTGGTGTTAGAACAGTTGGATTCTTTATCTCCTGCATCTAGATATTACCACAGTAGACCCGTTCACCTGATTTTATTGATTCCTCATTCGTATAATTGTCACCAACCACAACAATATACTGACATTTTAAACTCAAGACTGCGTCCAAGAGATGATCTGATAGCTCACCAAAAGTAGTACACTGGGCTGTGTCAGTACAAACCATTCTTAGCAGCATCATGAGATCAATGACACCCAATGTTGGCTCACTAGATGCTGGAAGTTCAACAGTGGCATGGTCCTCAAGCCAAGGGAGTATACTACTTTTCTGTGTCTTTCTAAGAGAACCATCAAGATTGAACAGCGAGAGTGGAACTGGCGCTAATTCATACTGAAGCAATTCCTTTATGTTCACATCACGCGACTGTCCAATAATTGCCAATTTGCTGAATATTTGGCGATCTCTATTTAATGACTTTATCACCTGTTTCCTTTTAGTAACAGCTCCTTTGTTCAGTGTAGTAAATGTGCAAAGATTATGCTTACTAATAGGATCATGAAAGTCTGTCTCACCCGTTATCAATCTATTAGTTACAAATTCCTTCATTTGTTCTAGACCATTTTCACGCACATTACACAGTGCCTCGCTTGCCTCAGGTGAATATACAAGTGATGTGGCAATATTTACAAGTGGCTGCCTATTCTCTGGGGTAATGCTGATGTCAATCATGAAAGGGTTCACCATTCTTTCATTAATAACACTGATGGTTTTCTGGAATGCAACTTCATCAGCAGCAATGCATCTCGTTGTAGCCTCTTTGTGGAGGTCACCACTATCAGTCTGATGTAACCCACTATGTTGCTTTGTGTTAGCGGTTACTGCTGCTTTTAGATGAGCAGTCAAATAGTATTTTGCAAGCGCTTCATCTTTAGAACACAGTTGCCGCAGTGTTTGTTTAGAAACGTCGCCCAGTCCTGTAAACGGCACTTTGGCCATCGACTAGAGCTTGATACACTTCCGGCTTCTCCCTCAGAAGTCTTGCTTCAGCAACGTCAACGCAACCCCAGCGTGCATAGTTTACATGTCCGCACTGAAAGTCAATTGGAATCATCTCCCCAAATGTTTCTATTTCCAAGGACTTGTTATCATCACGTTTTGCGGCAACGTAATCCAAAAGCAGCTGTGAAAAATCTGAAACATAGTTTTCCCAGAAAACAAATGTGTCTGAACATCTTTCACCTGTCTTCACAGATTTCTCCATTAGATAATGCAGATTTTGCACAGAATGCGAGAAATCTTCTAGTGCCTTTTTAGCCGCATCTCTGCACACGCCGTGTGCATGCTGGAGATCCTCAAATGCTGTGGTGAAATGTTCCGCTTTCTCCATGAACATATTCCTTTCAAGTTGTGAAACTTCTGTTGCTTCAATGGCATCAGCAAATGCCATCCATTTAAGCCGACTCAGTGCTTCATTCATCAGCTTATGAATTCTAACACCTTGATTGTATGCTTTGCCCTTCATAGCATGGCTAATTGTTGCTGATCCATACACGTTCACTTCCACAAGAATGTCCTCAAAACCACTTTCCCTGTAAAACACGACCTATGTCACCCATAAAATTCAATGCATGGTGCATGCCTCCCGTTTCAATATGATCACTGTCAAATTCATCTGGGTTTCTCCACTTAATCATCTGAGCATTGCAATATATAGCTTCATCATACATTGTGTATGTCCAATTCTGACCGAGTGAGCGAAATGCAGACTGTTAAGACGGACCATTCGTTATTTTTCAAAATTGCTATAAGAGTTATCATAGAAATTAAGGGTTAATCACTATTTTACAGAGCCTATATCACATACTACATATATTTTCAATAAGCTAGATAGCATTGCTACTAAAATACGTAATGTTGAGGTGCTAGTACACACCCGGACATTATAGGGAAAATGGAAAACGTTTGAATTCCTAGAAAAAGTCTATTTTCCATGTTTGTGATGTCATAATTCTAGAATAAGTGATCCCACCAATGAGTAACTGGCAGGAACGATTAGAGGGGGAATTATACTTTTCATTCAACACCAGAAGCATGTTTCTAGCTGTCGTGTGAAGAAAGTTATTCGCGTTAGAACAAACATATATTTGTGATAATTTTTTTTGATTACCATGGAAACGGGCCTGTAAAAAGATTTTTCACCACTTTCAGACTCTACATCCACCCTGGTGATAACCCACATAGACCACCGTAATAGCTGGTATCATTGGCATTTTTCTACCAGACGACTTGTGCTAACTCCTTAATTAGGCCTCTTCAGATTTGGCTGGCAGACTAATACCCTGTTTGACTGTTTCATTCTGTCTGTTGCATATATTGAAAATATGTGGAATCAGAATTTGTGGCTGATATGCTGAGCATGTACGATACCCCTGTAATAGACAAGTAATAGGCTATTACCTATTACTTTTCAATCTATTACTATTCCATTGTAAACTTAGCAATCTATTTCTGTTACTATTACTATTACATGGAAATCACTGTAATAGCATATTACTATTACTTTTACATATTACTATTACTCCATCCCTGCATACAGAACCACTTCTGATATTTTAATGAAGGTTGGTGTATGCCTCAGTTATGATGCGCAGATGTGCTATTTGAAGAATTCACGTTTATAGGTCCAGTGATTTGGGTGAAAATGAGCTTTTTAATGCAAAACTCACTATTTTTGTCATTTTCTCGTAAACACCATATACAGAATCGCTTAAGATAATTTAATAAAACTTGGCAAGTGGCTTCTTTATGATGGGTAGATGTGCTTTTTGAAGGATTCACCTTTGTTGATTTTGGATAAAAATTTGCTTTTTAATGCAGAAACTCACAATCTTTGTCAATTTTTTCATAAACACCACATCACACAGAACCACTTCAGATATTTTAATGAAACTTGGTGTATGTCTCAGTTATGATACCCAGATGTGCCTCTTGAAGAATTCTCTGTTATAGGTCCAATATTTTTGGTGAAAGGGGGATTTTTAATGCCAAAACTCACCATTTTTGTAAAGTTCTTCGTAAACACTATACCATACAGAATCGCTTAAAATAATTTAATGAAACTTAGCAGGTGGGTTTTATATGATGGCTAGTTTGTTCTTAAATGATTTTACTGTTGTCGCTTAATTAAGTCTTCTCAAAATGGGCAATATCAGTGACATTAGATTTAAAGACAAGAGGGCAGGCCACTCTTTCAAACTAAAGAAAAACTACTGCAGGACATCGCTGGGACAAAATTTCTTTGCTATGAGCAGAGGGTTGTTGATCCGTGAAATGCTCTACCAGAACATGTGTTGTCTGTTCCATCATTAAACAGCTTCAAAGCAAAATTTGACTGTGAATAGTCTCGGTATATATACAGCACATCAAGCTAGACCAAGTGTAGTAGGGACCAGGCGAAGCAATCACGACGGCCACAAAGCCTAGGTGGTCAACAGAGTGGCAATAGTATGAATGAGTGCATAGGTAAATCAGGGCTAAGTGTGGCATCTGGGCTAGTCCACTTAATGACTTAAAATGTGGTAAAGTGAAAATGTTACTTGGAATAAGGGCCAGGTGTGGTAGCCGTGTCAACCTTCAAACAAAAAGGTGGTTAAGCGGTAATGGTACATGTAATTAAATAATAGGGGCAAGATGTGGAAACCATGGCGGCCCACCAAAATAACAAGTAAGCGATAGGAG
This sequence comes from Chaetoderma sp. LZ-2023a, assembly GCA_034401795.1. Classification (NCBI taxonomy): domain Eukaryota; kingdom Metazoa; phylum Mollusca; class Caudofoveata; order Chaetodermatida; family Chaetodermatidae; genus Chaetoderma; species Chaetoderma sp. LZ-2023a. The sequence goes on along the minus strand of CM067370.1, from coordinate 86,077,987 downwards.
TAGTAGGGGCGAGGTGTCGTAACCATGTCAGCCCAACTAATAGCTTAAATGGTAATAGCTCAAATGGTATGAGTAGTAGGGACAATGTGTGGTAACAATGCCAGCTATGCCATGGCAACCGTCCGTTGCCCGTCCGTCAAATCACATCTTCTCCACCGGTTTGACCAATTACAACCAAATTTGGCTGGAATAATCCTAATCTGCTACCCTCTGGAAACTTTTTTCAGAATTTTGATTGATCAATTTTTTGGGTCAAAATCTTAGATTTTATTAAAAATCTACCGGAAATGGTCAAAATGCTACTCAGCTGCTTGACATATTTCAACCAAATTTGACTAGATGATACTGTTTTCAGAATTTTGATTGATCAATTTTTTGGGTGAAAATCTTTGTGAGATTTTATGAAAAGTCTTCCGGAAATGGTCAAAATGCTATTCCTCCTTAGCTGCTTGACATATTTCAACCAAATTTGACTAGATGGATTCTATGCTCGTAGGCTCTAGATCTTCATTTCAGAATTTGGATTGATCAATTTTTTGGGTGAAAATCTTAGATTTTATGAAAAATCAACCGGAAATGGTCAAAATGCTACTCCTCCTTAGCTGCATGACATATTTCAACCAAATCTGACTAGATGCATTCTATCGTGGTAGATTCAGAATTTTGATTGATCAATTTTTTGGGTGAAAATCTTAGATTTTATGAAAAATCTACCGGAAATGGTCAAAATGCTACTCCTCCTTAGCAGCGGGACATATTTCACCCAACTTTTTAGATACATTGTATGGTGGTAGGCGCTAGAACTTTTATTTAGAATTTTGATTGATCAATTTTTATTTTTTTTTATGGAAAATTTAGCAAAAATTGTCAAAATGCATCTCTTTCTTAACCACTTCAAGGGTTTCAACAAAATTGTGCTGGAATCATCCTATGTGAATAGGCTCCAGATGCTGTATTCAGAATTTTGATTGGTCAATCTTTTGGGTGAAAACAGTGAATTTTTTATGAAATATTTACTGGAAATTGTCAAAAGAAATCTTAACAAATTAGCGGATTTTAACCAAATTTGACTTTGATGATCCTACAGTGCTAGAATCTGGACTTTCTATTTAGAATTGTGATTGGTTGATTTTTCCGGTGGCCATCAGTTTAATGTAAAGATTCATGTATATTTAAATGCAAATGTTTCAAATGCTAATGGTCCAGGTGATCGTCACGTCTTGTTAGTCTTAGAAGCTTGATAGCATAGTAGAGTGGAAACAAATGAACCTACATGTAGTAGATGGCCAGGCGTGGCACCTGTGCCAGCGCAAAAATCCAAAAGTACAAAAAATAGACTGAGGTAGTAGTCGTAATTCATTCCAGTGGCAAATTAAAAAATATATTCGTTTATTCTGCAAACGGGCATGTTTAAGTCCATGGCAGATGCCATTTTTACCAATGTGTGGGATAAAGAGCCACGTTCTTGTGTCTTTTATATACATTTATCTCACTGTGACAATCTAAAGCAGAACATTATCAAACATGTGTCAAAGGAAATAGATTTTTAGCACGACTTTACGAAGTAAAACTAGCTATTGTGATACCCTGCACATTATGCGGCGGCGGTGGTAGCGTCCAATTTACGTTTAGCTCAACTTTTCTGTTTATATTTCATGTTTGGTTAATCAGACTTGACGCAAACTGGGACACATGCTTCCTTATAATGAAATGGTATCACACAATCATGTTGGGTATATAGGTCAAAGGTCAAGGTCATTGCTATGTATGGCTACTGTCTTTCGTCCGTCATTCATCCTTCAACCTTTTTGTCTCGCCTGTGAAGCAGAAAGCGAGACATAGGGATCACTAATTCCGGCGTTGGCGTCGTCATCCGTCATTTGTGCAGTTTTGGTTAAAACGCTACTAATTATTAACTGCTTGACAGATTTCAACCATAGTGGGCTGGAGAGACCCCATCGCGGTATGTTCAAGAACTTGTACACAGAATTTTGGTTAACCCATTTTTTTGGTAAAAATCTTAGATTTTATGAAAATTTTACCAAAAATTGTCAAAATGCATCTCCTCCATAACCGCTTGGTGGATTCTATGCAAGTTTGATTGGAATGATTCTATAGTTGTAGGCTCTAGAACTTCTATTCAGGATTTTGGTTGGTCATTTTTTTTTGTAGCCATTTGGATATTTTTTATTTTTCCATAACTATTTAAAAGGATACTCCTTAATTAGTGGCCTACTTTCAAGGAAACTTGGTTGGAATGATCCTATGGTGGTAGGCTTCAAAATATCAAATAATAATTTTGATTACTCAATTTCTTTCGTGACCATCTTGGATTGTTTGAAAATTATCAATCATGTCTACTGGTATTTAAATGCAAATGGTTCAAATACTAATGTTCCGGGTGAGCGTTACAGGCCCTTGGGCCTCTTGTTGATAAGGGTATTGATAAGCCTTTTATTTTATGTTTGAAGTCCAGCTTCATGGCTCATTGTAAAGTCGAGATTCATGGTTGCATAGCGAACACATTTCTGATTAAAAATGCATGATGATGGTGATGCCGATGATGATGCTGGTGGTAGCGATGATGATGATACAGAAACAATATGATAAAGTAATAAAATACACTTCGTGAATAAGGCGCCTATGGTGTATATATTGGCAATAATGTTGCTGAAATCTGTTGCTGCCATTGACAGCAGCTGCTTGCAGAAACATTCTTTTCCAAAATGAACACTAGTTGTCTTATAAATTAAAATCAGACAGATGGACGGGCAGGTGGGATGGGGGTGGGGGGAGGGCAGGCAGGCTGAGAGACAGATGATCGTTTTAATGATCTATAGCACTAATTATTCGTGAGCACGAATTTACAACTTACTGTTATATGTCTGGCCTATTACATTCAATGTAAACTTTGGTAAACCTCTATGTCAGAGCTAATGTCTATGTCCAAGCTAACCTCTATGTCCAAGCTAACGTCTATGTCCAAGCTAACGTCTATGTCCAAGCTAACCTCTATGCCCAAGCTAATGTCTATGTCCAAGCTAACGTCTATGTCCAAGCTAACGTCTATGTCCAAGCTAATGTATATGTCCAAGCTAACGTCTATGTCCAAGCTAACGTCTATGTCCATGCTAACGTCTATGTCCAAGCTAACGTCTATGTCCAAGCTAACCTCTATGTCCAAGTTAACGTCTATGTCCAAGCTAAAATCTATGTCCAAGCTAACGTATATGTCCAAGCTAACGTCTATGTCCAAGCTAACGTCTATGTCCAAGCTAATGTATATGTCCAAGCTAACGTCTATGTCCAAGCTAACGGCTATGTCCAAGCTAATGTCTATGTCCAAGCCAATGTCTATGTCCAAGCTAACGTATATGTCCAAGCTAACGTATGTGTCCAAGCTAATGTCTATGTCCAAGCTAATGTATATGTCCAAGCTAACGTATATGTCCAAGCTAACGTATATGTCCAAGCTAACGTATATGTCCAAGTTAACGTCTATGTCCAAGTTAACGTATATGTCCAAGCTAATGTCTATGTCCAAGCTAATGTCTATGTCCAAGCTAACGTATATGTCCAAGCTAACGTCTATGTCCAAGCTAACGTCTACGTCCAAGCTAACGTATATGTCCAAGCTAATGTATATGTCCAAGCTAACGTATATGTCCAAGCTAACGTATATGTCCAAGCTAACGTATATGTCCAAGCTAACGTATAATACTCATTAATTTAATCCAAATGGACCCAGCCACCAGCATCCGTCTTTAACAGTTTTAGCCATTCCCCACCCATCTTTATCTAAGCTCCACCCACACCTCGCTCGTAATGGGATTGATCGATCGCTCTCTGAACTCCCTGACTATTAATTTCCAGAAAGCTATACAGGTAAGCTGTTGAATATTTTGAAACTAACTTGACTGGGCGCTGTTGCTGCTGTTTATTAAATGGTAAAAACATACAATTCGTACGTGTCAGACTATTAAGCATTAAAGACGGACTATAGCGAGTTATTCATGATGTCATGATTATATTGTCATCCTACATGCCACGTAGTTGATTATGACGTCATGATAGATGGATAAACTTGGAAAGGTCCATTATGTGAGAAACCAAACAGAAGTTTCATATAAGGTATATCACTATATTGTAAAATGGATATAAGCTCCAAAACAGTGGATGGCTGTAGGGGTCAAAAGGTCAAAATTGATTTTAATGCAACCCATCCGAAACCGTTGGACAGACGTCAACCAAATTTTGCATACGAGTCACCCATATGATTGCAGAGTGCAAGAGGACAATTACATTTGGCTTCACCCCCAGCGGTGTAGGGTGTGGGTCAAAACCTCAAGAAATTGATTGTAACACAACTCGTCCTAAATCATTTGATGATTTTTCAAACAAATTTGGTATGTGAGGTACCCATATGATTGTGGAGTGGAAGAGGACATTTACACTTCGGTCAACCCCCAGGGGTTGGTGTGATTGAGTCAAAAGGCCAAAGCAGTGAATGTGGGGATTTCTGATGACGTGTCATCGACCGAGCAACATATAATATTTCATATTTATATCATATTTACACAGCAATAATGTAAATGTTCCCCACTACCGCAGATTTATCATTCTTTGTTCTAGGTCAATAGACAGTATGAGCTTCTGAACTGCGACCACCACAAAGGTGTGGCAAAGAAATTTAAACGAGATATCACACAGTGTCGTCCTGACATCACACATCAGGTATGAGGTCACTAAATATTGCAGTGACATTATATACGTGATAGCAGGGATCGACCATGCGTTTGCGAACCATTAGACAGCAGATTAGGAAATTGGTTACTTTTCTTGTCCAAATCTCAATTAATGTTTTCCAATCTCTACAGTCTCAGTCATCACCAGCTAAGTCTGTCAAATAAAGATTGAGACAGCAACAGACAAATTAGTTTCAAAATATTCAACAGCTTATCTATATGGACATATTTAACCCTTTAGAACTCAAACCAGTGAAAACAGCTTCTGTAGTGGTCTTGGGAAATGTCCATTTGCAGACTAAGAGAAAACAATTTTCACAAATTTACCACTTCAATGACTGGCTCTATATCCAAGCCAGTGATTCCAGTGATAAATTTTCAAAAATAATAGATTGGCCTGCATATGGGCATTTTTATGAAGAAATTTAATTTTCTTGACCAAGTTAAAGACTATTATAATGATTAGAATTGCAGGGCTACATGTAATTTGGCCAGAATAAAGCATTATATAGGTACATGTACATGTTACATTTATCACAGATAAAGATGATTCACCTTCTTTAATTTAAAATTTATTCAAAGATTGTCATTCACTACAATGCATAACTTACATAAAGGCTTGTACATTCCAGTAAATGACAATAGTTCAATAGATCATAAATTAAAGGCGGTGAATCATGCTCCACCAAAGCTTCACCCACCTTGTGATCGATCGATCCCTGTACTCTCTGAATTTCAATTTCCAGAAAACTATACAGATAAACTGTTGAATATTTTGAAACTAATTTGATTGGGTGCTGCTGCTGCCTATGGCCAGCTTAATGTTTGGAAAACAGTATCACAACAGCTACTATCAGTCAATTTACAACAGCATCAATCAGTAAGATCACTTTGCTAATATTTGCAAAATATCTCCAGGATAATGTATGAGACTGATATTTCTTCACCTATACTTTCAGTTATTCCCGCAGTATTTGGTCAGTCTGCATCGCAGCAATCAACCAAATCAATATTTGGCATAAACTGGCTGACTGCTGCAAGCCACCAGAGTCGGAAAATAATTTCACTGGTCAATAACTCAGGACCTGCTTAATATTATGAAAATAATTTGACTGAAAGTTGTTGGTGGCTACCACCACCAACTTTGAGACAAATTGTTTTCAAAATATTCAACCTATCCAGGGTTAAATCACATTGAAAATATAGTCTGTAGAAATTCAGCAGGCAGACAGTTAGTTTACATATTCACATGTCTATAGTATCTTACAGTAATGTGGAGCATTCTTCTTGGAATATTTGACTAGGAATCTTTGACTAGCAATACTCGCCTGAGCAACGTGTGAGGTTTGCGCTCAAGCCTGGAAATAAGGTGCCTGTCAAGGACATTGTCAGGCACCAAATTATCAAATGTCAGGCACAGTCTTGCCCTTCCCTGACATTTTGGCAGGTACAGATTTAAACAGTCCCAGTAGTTGCAGTGTGCAACAAAAGAGTCTGCATACAAATGTTGACAAAGCCATAAAATATGCATCTACCTTATGTGTATCATGATCATTATGACACATGTTTGGATGATTTTTGACATGTTTCTAATAAGCTCAAGTAAAGAACACTGTGAAGTAGAATAGTGTTGACTGCCAGCGAATTCTGGATGTCCGATACTAGTAGCTGGTGCCTGGCAAAGTGTTGGATACTGTTGAAAAAGTTATTTCCAGGCCTGTACGCTGCAATAGAACACCATCCTTGACACGCATCTCCACACATTTTCAAAGAATAGGCAGGAATATTGTAGTCATGTCCGTCCATCACACAATCTCCTCTGAAACCATTTGATGGAATTCAACCAAATTTGCATTGGGAGTTGCCTATATGATTGTGGATTGCAAGATAGATGATACTTATTTTAGGATTTACATCCTAGACAGAGTGGGGGATGAGGTCAAAACGTCAAAGTTGATGAAAGCATGGGTATTTGTCATGGTGCACCATCGACCGCACATTCTAGTTTCCAGATAATAATATATCTCTAACCTTGTAGGCTTTTAGCTCGCCTTCATGAAGTTAGAGTTGGTGTCAGCAGCTCCATCAGCTTCAGTGTCCATGTTGATTAAGATCTTTTCAAATGACAATTATATGAACAAGGATTTATCTGGATTCAACAAAACTTCACATATTTGTTCTATGCGATAATTACAACTATTTTGCCTAAAACAGAAATTGATTTGCCAAATCTGCCCATATGTTTTCTGGATTAAAACATTGGATCATGATTGGTTATAAAATGATCATGACTAGCATGTGTTTAAAAGAACAATTTCATTAATAAAGACATCCAATTTAAATAAAACTTTCTCAGATGTGTTTGTGTGTGTTGCTTAACTCTACTCTGCATCATAATGTAGTTGATTTAGAAGCTTTTTGGTAATTTTCATGCTTTGAACCTTAATTATTTTTTATCATTTGCCTTGTTGGGCAAGTGGAAATTGTACTGCCTGTTAATTCCACGCTGCTAGGCCATACGGGTCAGTCTTGAAGCCATGTCCTGATGCCTTCCCCCATTTGCTAATCCCATGGTCATTTTGATTTGGCAAATAAGTTTGCCTTTTAAAGATGAGTCTGTATCTGGATGTCAATCATATCTTGTGACATCATACATGTCTCCAGTTAAGCTATCTGATATCTTCTGATTTCTCATGTTTTATACACTTACATTGTTTCAGGGCATAATTTTTTAGGCGAGCTATCACTCTCACTCACGTAGCTCGTGTAACTATTATCCAAATTTAGATATCTTACTATTTAAGAGCAGATTTAATAGTGAAAATTTTAATTCTACTCGCAGAGTGATCACTCACCTATCACTGACCTTGGAGATCTTTAGCTCACCACAATTTTCTAGAAATGAAGCCCTGATTGTTTGGACTTTGGCAAGATACATATATACTGAATATTTAGTCCAGTGCATGCAAGCTAGGTAACATGCTGCATCCTGCGACAATATATACAGGCGATCTGTATAGTGTCTTCTGATGCCTCGTGTGATAATGGTGATGCTGTAACCAGTGTGGTGTTCATTAGCTCACCTTTACAAACTGAACATTGAATCATTATAACCTCCATATTGGTCAATACCATGGGGATCTTATTGTGGTAAGCACTTTTCCTTTTCAAGATCTGACTATTCAATCATAACTAATGTTATTATGACTAGTTGTATCCTCATACAGAACCATTGGCCATACTTTTAGTGTAATTTTGTTGTTTCATGGCTACAGTACACCTCAGAAATACGGTACAATGTTTCCAAAACAAAAACATTAGTTAGTAAAATTTTGAATGCAATGTAAGAAATGCTCTGTTAAATATTTTAACATAATTGGATTGGAAGACGGCAGTAATGTTTTCCAATCCAATTACATTCAAAATATTCAACAGTATATTTTATTTTTATTTTGAAACATGTTAAGTCATTTCTGAGATGAACTGTAGTTTGTTTTGAGCATGTATTGTTTTATGCACAGAGTCTGTTAATGCTGATGGACAGTCCACTAAACAGAGCCGGCATGCTGCAGGTGTACATTCACACAGATAAAAATGTCCTGATTGAGGTTAATCCACAAACTCGAATACCACGGACGTTTGACCGCTTCTGTGGTCTGATGGGTAAGCTGGCCGTGTTATATAATATAGATGTACATAGCACTGTAGACAACAGTCTTGCACATACTTGGTTCAGTAACTTCTGTGAGTTACTGAAAAAGAAATTGTTACGTAAAAATTTTTTATTATTCAAACTTTACAGGAATTCATAATTAACCCTGTACCACAGACCTGCCTGCCTTTTATACCCCGCCAAAAAATTTGGCGTGGTATTATGTAATGCCGTTGTCCATCCGTCAGGGCGGGCGGGTGGCAGAGTGGTTTCCGGATGATAACTCTGTTACCGTTTTTCGGATCGCATTGAAACGTCATAGGGTGGTTGGACTAGGTCTGGGGAAGAAACCTATCGAAATCGACGATGATCCGAAATCCAAGATGGCCACCAGCCACCAGCGTCCGTCTTGAAAATTGGTTTCAGGATGATAACTCTGTTACCGTTATCGCATTGCTTTGAAACTTCATAGAGCGGTTGGACTAAGTCTGCGGGAGAAGCTTATCGAAATCGACAATGATCCAAAATCCAAGATGGCTGCCAGCCACCTGTGGCCATCTTGAAAATTGGTTTCCAGATTATAACTCCGTTATCGTTTATCGGATCGCTTTTAAACTTCATCGGGTGGTTCAACTAAGTCTGAGGAAGAAACTTATCGAAATCGACACTGATCCAAAATCCAAGATGGCCGCCAGCCATGGACTGCCATCTTGAAAGTTGGTTTCTGGATGATATCTCCGTTACCATTTATCGGATCACTTCCTAGGGTCATTGGAATATGTCTGGTGAAGATTACTGATCTGAGAAAGAAATAAATATTTTCTGATAGCTGTCATTTATTAGTTTGTCATCATGGCGGGGTATTATGCGCCGCTTGCGGAGCTCTTGTTTGGCAATGGGGTGGGGCGGGAGTGGCCTGGTGGGGAAAAAGATGGGGTTGAGAAGGGTTGAGACCATATATATATATTTGCCTTTTCTTTCCGTTAATCAACTTGTTCATCAGGATTTGATTTCCGGATGATAACTCTCAAGTCCTCCTGAAGAGAGCATCACCAAACTTGGCTTGTGTGTTGTGCTGAAGAAGCATATTTATTTTGGGTCTAATTCTAATAATATGCCATTTATGGGTTAGTGAATGTCATAGGTGCAGTACATACTTGCACGCATAAATAAACGTGAACACAAATTTGTTTGAGAGCACCTGATTGGTCTGGGAGCCATCTTGGATTCATGGCGAAAATTGCTTTCTATAAGTTTGTCGGCATGAAGATGACAAATTTTACACTTGTTTTTGTCAGATAATCAATTGGCCATGGACCATCTCGGATTATTTTCCCATCAAAATGGAAAGGAATGTACAGCTCCCAATGACTTATTCTCAAGAACCAGAGTAACTAGATTTTTAGTGATGCAGTACATCATAAAGGATACCCATGGACACCGCTGAACCCCATCTTTCGCTGAACGCATGCGGTTAATCATGAGGCTGGGTGAACCATGAATTGATTCTCGTTACAAGTAGAATGCATTCATACACCCAGACTGGTTAATGTATACAAAAGATTCAAACTCAAGTCCAGACAAGAGTTGTATATCATGCTCAGTGAACCGTGAAAAGTAGGTCAGGGATATGCGACACAACAATAACCTACAATGCATCCATACACCAAGTTTGGTTACTATAAAAACCTCTTAAAACTACAGCCCGGACAAGAATAACCTCTAATGAACCATGGAAAGTACTAAGTCACTTGACACATGACACACCTTTAGGCAATAATGCATTCATATATAAAGTTTGTTTGCTGTATACAAAAGATTCTTGAAACTACAGCCCGAAAAAGAATAATCTCTAATGTTCTGTAAACCATGAAAATGTAGGTCACGCTGACCTTCTTTTGGTACATGACACTCCATTAGGCCATGATGCATCCGTATACCAAATTTGGTTACACTATACAAAATAACCGTGAAACTACGGCCCAGGCAAGACTAATCTATTGTTGATGCTACTACTCCAATATAAATGGCGCCGACTTCAACGAAACTTAGATTGACTAATTCTATGCTGGGCGGCATTTTAAACTTTTCACGAGAATTCTGATTAGTCAATATTTCCGGCGGCCACCTTGGGTTTTCTGTAAACTTTGGGAAATCAGTTAAAATACTACTACTCATTAACCACTAGGTCGATTTCAAGCAAACTTGTTTGGGGAGGGGGAACTCTAGAATGGTGTCCTTCAGAGCTTGTATACAGAATTTTGATTGTTCAATTTGTTCGGTGGCCATCTTGAATTTCCGAAAAATGGCTGTCAATCGTTTAAAACGATGTTCCTCATTAACTGCTGTGGTAATTTCAACCAAAGTTGGCTGGAAGGATCCTATGGTGGTAGGGCTCCAGAACTTCTATTCAGAATTTTGATTGGTCTTATTTTCTGGCGGCCATCTTGGATTTGTAGAAAATTTTCTGAAAATCATTTAAAATGCTACTACTCCTATATAAATGGGCCGACTTCAACGGAGATTAGGTGGACTAATTCTATGCTGGGCCTCTTCAACACTTTTAACGAGAATTCTGATTGGCCAATATTTCCGGTGGCCAACTTGGATTTTCTGAAAACTTCGGGAAATCAGTTAAAATGCTACTACTCATTAACCGTTGGGCCGATTTCAAGCAAACTCGGTTGGGGGAGGGAGAACCCTAGTGTGGTGTCATTCAGAGCTTGTATACAGAATTTTGATTGTTCAATTTGTTTGGCGACCATCTTGAATTTGCTGAAAAACGGCTGGCAATCGCTTAAAACGATCTTCCTCATTAACTGCTTGGGTAATTTCAACCAAAGTTGCCTGGAAGCATCCTATGGTGTTAGGCTCCAAGACTTATATTTAGAATTTTGATTAGTAAATTTTTGTGGCAGCCATCTTGGATTTTGCAAAAAAATTCTGGAAATCCTTTAAAACGCTACTACTCTAAATATAAATGGCCTAACCTCAACGAAACTTTGGTGGACTAATTCTATGCTGGGAGGCATCAACGCTTTTAACGAGAATTATATTGGTCAATATTTCTGGCACCCATCTTGGACCCTAGAGTGGTGTGCATCAGGGCTTGTATACAGAATTTTAATTGGTAAATTTGCTTGGTGACCATCTTGAATTTTCCGGGAAAATGGGTGGGAATCATTTAAAGCGATACTCCTCATTAACTGGGTGTTCCATTGGCCATCTTGTTCTCCGAAATGACATCACAGGAACTGGTGTACGGATCAGGCTGAAACTCATTAGATTTAATTTCATCGATAACTAAGGGTGATTAAAGTTTGTTCAAGAGATCTTGATCCTTGATAAAACATGGTTGTCATGGACCAATCAAAATTTTGTGTTTGATGGCCATATTGGATTTTTTATTGGTTGGATGGAACCTAAGGTTCAATCTGATTGATATGTGTAGTCATCATTATCCCCACATTTTAAAAAAATGTCGGAGATGATGTTATCGCCTCCGCCTGTCACGCTATCCTCCCATACGATTGGGTGGAATTAAATCAAATTTGGTATGTGGGTTACCCATATGATTCCGCTTTTGGGGGGGGGGGTGGGGGCATCAAATCAGTTGTAACGCAACTCCTCTGAAATCGTTAGACAGAACTCAATTTGATATCTGATTTACTCATATGATTGGGGAGTGCAAGAGGCCATTTAGCTTTGGCTCCCCCCCCCCCCCCCCCCCCCCCCCCCCCCCCTGGGGGGATTAAAAGGTCAAATTTTAACCGGCGAAAATTGATTTTTAACGCACCTCCGAAACCATTAGACTGAATTCAACCAAATTTTGTCTATGGATTACCCATATCAATGTGTAGTACATGAGCACATTTACATTTGGCCCCACCCCCAGGGATGCGTTAGGGGTGAGCATCAAATTGTAAAAAAGATTGATTGTAATGCAACTCCTCTGACACTGTTGGATGGAAATCAACCAAATTTAGTATGTCAGTTACCCATATCAATATGGAGTATATGAGCACATTTACATTTATCCCCCCCCCCCCCCCCCCAGGTGGTGGTGGATGTGGGTCAAAAGGTCATAAAATTGATTGTAATGCAACTCCTCTGAAATTGTTAGACAGAACTCAACCAAATTTGATATCTGAGTTACTCCTATGATTTCGGGGTGCAAGAGGCCATTTAGATTTAGCCCCGCCCCAATGGGGCGGGGGTGGGAGAGGGGTCGTCAAATTTTAACCTGCAGAAATTGATTGTAATGCATCTCCTCCGAAACCATTGGCTGGAATTCAACCAAATTTGGTATGTGACTTACCCATATCAATGTGGAGTGGATGAGCACATTTACATTTGGCCCCGCCCCCAGGGGTGGGGGATGCAGTCAAAAGGTCATGAAATTGATTGTAATGCAACTCCTCTGACACTGTTGGATGGAATTCAACCAAATTTTGGTATGTGAGTTACCCATATGATCACGGAGTGCAAAATTACATTTACTTTTGGTTCTGCCCCAGGGGTTGGGAAGTGGGGTGTCAAAAGTTCAAAACGGTGAACGGGGGGATTTGCGATGATGCGGCATCGACCGATCAATCTAGCTCATCGTTAATTTCCGACTAAATATTGATTGTAATGAATTCCCAATTTTGTATTGTATGTCTTGTTACTGCTAAATTAAAAGTATTACACTAATGGTTAAAATGCTAATTAATGGTCCAGGTGAGCGTTAAGGCCGTTGGGCCTCTTGGTATTGGATGCGTCAGTGATCATATTGCTACTATTGCATTCATCGAGCTGGATATACCAATGCGAAAATGTACCACCACTAAGTGTTGCATAGTCAACACATATGGCCTACCTACTGAAAAAGCTAAAGAGAATCAATAGGAGTTTCCTTCTATGCAGACCTATGCTCCAGCCAGATGGCAACTGTTCGTATGTGGAGATTTCAAATCCAAATGGGGTTAACACAGCAATGCTGACAAAATTCAGGTGACATTCCTTAGGTCCAGTGGCCTAATTGCCACACATATTGCTTTCAAACACCCATGCAGTTACCGGATAACATGGACAGGACACGTTGCTGTTTGCAAAGTCCCAACAGGCTCTAAGGTAGGCTTGCACGATTTTTCGATTTAATCGTGAAGTTGGGTTTATTTTTAAAATCACGATTTTTACGATGTAATTGATGAAAAGTCGGAAAATCGTCAAAAATTTCATGATTGTTTAAAATCTAAAGTGTGTACTTTTCCATCGCATTTTATCAGTACAATTATAATCGATCATGCCTGTGTTCATTGCGTTTATATCCCGCAGTGCCATGCATATGTCGAATAATTACTAATCACAACACAAAGCGCTACAATAAACAAGCTAACAATAGCGAGGTAACACCTTTGTCATTGAGAAAACCAGCTAGTTACTCCGTCGAATCGCCATATAATTTTCTTTCTTTCGCTGCAGACCCTGTGTCTGTCATGAAATGCCAAGTATATACTTAGTTGCAGAGTGTTAGGCAATCAGTGAACATAATTCTTTTTAATTCTAGAGTTAGCAATTTCAGGCAGTGTAATAATTCTTCCTCATTGATTCAGTTGTCATGTCAAATTAAAGAAAATAAAGCAACAGCATTCCAGATTGTTTGATTTTGAACTGCATTCTGTTCATTACTGTTAAATGTAAATCATACATTCTGAAAGCAGCTATAAACTGCACTATAGGATGAGTTTACACTGTTACACTCGTACCTACTCAAAGCTACCATCCTATGTATGTGGATTGTGCATTATCTCCCCAGGCACTAAAATTAGCGTCTTCGCGTTACTCTGGTAATGACCTAAACTCGTCCTACAAAAAAGGCTATAAGTGGAAGCTGATACATCATGTAATTTATATTTTTTTCTCGCCGACATTTTATCTCAAATTTTGATGAAATAAATAATGTTTATTAAACTATACGCAATATTTAGGCGGTCCAATTAATAATTTCACTCCCGCGATGATGGATATAAGGTGCACATTAAGCATAGATGTAGGATGGTAAGAATTCGTCGCATGAAAAGGTGTTCTAATTTTGTGCTATTTTTGTATCATTTATTTCAACTTTTTCTAGAAACAAGTCACGTTACCCCGGTTTATACTTTGGAGAATTTGGACCTACGATTTAATTGAAAATCACAATTTTTAAAAATAAAATCGATCGCGATGTTTCAAAGCAAAAATTATGCAAGCCTATTCTAAGGCTACAACAGCAGTCTTCAACCAAATAGACTTCATACTATGCAAAACAGAAGCAAAGCCCCTAATTCGGGATGCTTGTTCCTGTTGAGGTGCAGACCTCAATTCTGACCATAAGCCAGTCATGATGACCCTGCAGTGGTAAAACTATCAGTAGAAGAGAAAGCATTTTGGATGCGCATCCAACAAAGTGGACAAAGTGAAAACTGCACTAAACTATGCAGGGAACGCAATAACATTCTTCTCAACATCAGCGAATGCTTAAACGATCTTGCTATTCAACAAACAGACTCCATTGCAGATGAAATCACTGCCATGGATGACTGTCACAAAATGTTTTGGGCAACCCGAGCCCTGAGAGTTACGAACTACAGAACACTACTCACTGTACACAACTCTGAAGGATACTTTATCATGACTGACCAGGCCAAAGCCGATGCAATTCGAGAATGGTTCAAGGAACAGTACATTGACAATGATGACCCCTTGCACCCTGATACAGGAGAGCCCAGGCCATTACTAACACCACTTGAAACAGCAGACGTTGAGAACGCACTGAAAAATGGATGTGCATCTGGATGATAGCATGAGCAATGAACTATTCAAATACGCAAGTGACATTATCTCAAAACCGATCATGCACCTAATCAATTCAGCTTTTATGCACCACCTTCCCATCGATGCTGTAGGCCAAGACACCCTTATCGCGCTACCCGAGCTTAAGAAGCCACCCGGCCTCCAGCTAATCTGCGGCCCATTGTATTCCTCAACAGCATGCAGAAAATCCTATCCAATGCTACTCTATGCCGCATCCGAGACAATATCGATGCTTTCACTGGATCATGTTAATGTGGCGTTAAACATGGACACGGCTGTGCAGACATTGTATGGACTCAATACATGAGTATGCTTATGTAAGTAGTCATGTCTAAACACTGGAGTTTCCACAAAATGGGCATTGACATTTCATGAGCGTTCGGCACAATTAAACACTCAAAGATCCTAGATGTACTATGCCAGGTCAGGTGCAACGAAGATGAGTTACGCCTAGTGAGACTACTACTTGCAAACACCAAGCTAAGAGTGCGAGTCAAGTCAGTGAAGTGTGCAGAGTTTGAGTCGGTTTGTCAAATATTTTGTCACCCCACCCCCTAAAGAGCTACAAGTATAGTATGTACTTGTTTAAAGACTGTCTAACAAAGTGTTCAGCTAAATAAGAATTTCCCATGTGTATGAAGCCAGCATGTTTTCATACTCACTGTTGTATTGGATGCTGTTTTGTGATTTCAGTTCAGTTGCTGCATAAGCTAAGTATTCAGGCAGCCGATGGACCTCAGAAACTTCTCAAGGTATGTCATTTAGACGTACAGCAGTGTTGTCGATATGGCTGTTCGATTATGGAAATAAATAATCGATTATGATGTCTGTAAAATAATCGATTTAATCGGATAATCTATTATTTAATCTTGAAACTTTGGAAGTAGCAACTACGTAGTGAGGCATGGAAGGGAGGGATGGGGGGGGGGGGGTGGGGGGGGGGGGGAGAGAGAGAGAGCATAGCTTTCTTAAAATTAATAATAATAATAATAAGTAAAATAAAAAAATAAATGAACGAATGAACGAACGAATTGCTAAAACCCCTGATTTTCTATAAAAAATAATAGAAATACACAATTTCGTAAATTGGTTCCTAGTTAGGTTTAGATCACCTCAACTAAGTAGGCCTATGGAAATACTGCAAGACACTCAATAGGACAGGCTATATCACCCAGTCCTCTGGTTGGCTGAACTAGGGCTGCGCGATATACCGATACCATATTTAAAACCGATATCCTGCACTGACGTTTTCATAACCGATTATAAAAAATAAATATCGAAAAACCGAATATGAACATATTTTCGTTTTTTCGTATCAGGATTGTTAAAAATAAAAGATACTAACGAGCATGAAAAGCGTAATGAATAATAATGGCCATACTGTCCATTAAGCTACGTTCGGGGCAACTAATAATTGCGCATATTGTGTAACTCCATGTAACTCGCTGTACGCCGAGAGAAATCAAGCGGCGAATTAATTAAATAAATATCCACTCGTCTTTTCTCTGGTAGTCTCAGATAAATTAGCAATATAAAACACAATCCTAACGCGGGAATTTGTCATTGAAATTTGTATCGGGGAAAACATTTCTAAACAACAGCATCCATTCTATTTACATCACCGGCTAATTAACATAATGCAGTCGTCCCAAAACTAACTCGCCCGAATGCATAAAAATCTCGCCAATAAATATAATGCTGAATACATTTTGCTGATTAGTATATAATTTTAAATAAAATTATTACTCAAATCATTTTTAAAACGTTATCTTCTGTACACAATATCATATTAACTTGTGAAATTCGCGTTCGCAATATTACAGTTAATATTTACTTTAAGGCATGATTTCGTCTTCAGGCCGAATTGGAAATGAAAGAAGAAAGGGAGATAATTACATCATAATTAATTACAATCACGTGATTTACGTCTTTTAGCAACCTGTTTTGCTGATTTATGATTAATTTTGACAAAATAAACAATGTTTATTTAACTGTGCGGAATATTTAGGCGGTCTAATTAATAATTTCACTCCCGTGATGATGGATAAAGCTTAAAACGTTACAAATGTATCAGGGCGTGAAAATACGTTCTGTTTTCGTGCTATTTTTTATCATTTAAATTTTTTGTTTCATGTCCATAAAACCGATATTCGGTTAAACCGATATGAAAAGTCATATCGAAACCAATATGGCTGTAAGCCAACCCGCGCAGCCCTAGGCTGAACACGAGGAACCACCCCGCCCAGTATAATGAAGGATAATAACTATGTACACCGCTGTCTGGGGAAAAAAGGGGCCCGACAGGTGTGCTGAAAGGGTGGGTCCTCACCCTGCTATGTTTATACCGGACGGCTCCATTGTGCGGAGCTGGTGGATCCAGTGTGACTCCTTGGCCTTTCTCCACACTGTGGATTCCGGATCAGTCGGATCTGAGGAGAGCACTTGTATGATGCGAAAGCTCATGTGCGCTCTGGTGTGTTTTTTTTGGTTGAAATGTCTGGAGACTGGAGTGTCGTAGCTTTCATTTTTGTGGAGATTGGTTATGGATCTCAGATGTTCTTGGATTCTGAGTTTGAAGGGTCTCAGGGTTTCTCCCACATATTGTTTGTGACAGAGTCTGCAATTGAGGAGATAGACTACGTTGTGTGTTTCACAGTTGCCTATGATTTTGCATCTATGGGTCAAGTTGGTGTAGTTGCTTTTGAAGAAACATGGTTTCTCCATACTATTACATATCGTGCAGTTTCTTGTTGTGCATTGTGTGAGCGGATTCCGATGAGTGCGGGTCTCGTTCGAGCGTCAGGATCTTAGCAATTATTCTCAAGTGTTTATAACGTAGTTATTAGCCCCCCATTGTAATGAAGTAAGTTTGGAATCCATTGTTCACTCGTTCCCATTGGATAATGGTTTTAAGAAACTGGCTCGTATGTCCTGATTTTCAAGCCAGTAAAAAGGCGCCAATTTAATTTTAACAGTAATTAACTTTTAATTATATAGAGCTCACCCGTAGCGCTTATCTACAATGTTTGCCTATTTCCCAGCATTGGAAAAGCTGAATATTTTGAAAATCATTTGATTGCGGCTGGAGCAACAGTTTTACGTCAAATTAATTACAAAACAATCGGGAGAATTTATGAAAATTTGGATCCAAAATTTGTAAATGTACTATGAAGTCAATTTTGTGCATATTTTCGCGAAATGGCCATATTTTTTATTATGATAGAGATTTCGCTTGTAGTGCCTATCTATGATGTTTCCCTATTTCACAGCATTAAAAAAGTTGAATATTTTGAAAATCATTTCACTGCAAGTGAGGCAGCAACAACTTTAAGTCGAATTAGTTCCAAAACAATGGTCAGAATTTGTGAAAATTTGGATCAAAATTTTGTGAATTTACTATGAAAAAATGTCTGCGTTTGTCCTGCAAATGGACATTCCTCATGATCATGTTTTTGAAAAACAGTAATTCCTTTTTTTACACTTTCGCAAAATGCCCACCAATACTTCAGCCTATAGACTTCAAAGGAATTGCAAACAGTAAACAGTTGCAAACAAATGCTTCATATCATTGGCGTATCAAGCAATTACTTATGTAAACATTCGCATGCACGGGTTATGACTTTGGAGGTGAAGGCTTGAACGTCAGCAATATATGTGTATACAACTACCTTGCTAGAATAATCAAACCACCGATGCATTAGCTGTATTACAAAACTAAGCATTAAATTATTCCTGATTAAAATAAATAATCGATTTTTGCTCGATTAAATCAATTTTATCGTTTTTTCGATTATTTTATTTTACACTTGATTATATAATCGGCAGGAAAAATAACCAACTATCGATGAAATATCGATAAACCGAACAGGCCTAGTTGTCGGTATCACTTTGTTACGTATTGATAAGTGTATATGGCAAAAAGTGTATTATAGACCAAATGGACTATGCTACCAGTGCTATCAGGTTATATATTATGCTTAGAATTGCAAGTATTAACACTAACAATTACATGTCAGAAATGACAAAATTCTTTAGTTTCAAAATATTCAACAGCTTACCTGTATAGTTTTCTGGAAATTGAAATTCAGAGAGTGCACGATCGTTTGATCCCAACACAGACAAATCGTGCGGGGAGCTTAGCTAGAGATGGGTGGGGCATAGCTAAAACTGGATTCATGAATTATCATTGCTGATAGCTGCTGCTATTTTCAGATGTATGATCAAGTCATTCAAAGCCTGTTCTCTAATTATGCAAGCATGATTTACTGTCTTCAAAAAATCTATTTTCTATCATTTTGCTACATTATTTAAAATCATTGATTTCAGGTGATTAAGAACCCTGTAACAAATCACTTCCCGGTTGGCTGTCAGAAAATCGGCACATCATTTCATTCTGATGACGTTGTTGATCTAAAGACACTTGTCCCAAAGAAGGACCCGATTGTGTTTGTAATCGGTGCTATGGCACATGGATCTGTAAGTTGTAACATGAACTATTAAATTCTGTTTATTAGTCCCCTACCAGTAAAACTGGGGGGACTATAGTTTTGCACTCCGTCTGTCTGTCCGCCTGACTGTCCATCTGTCACAGTTGATTTTCGACACTTTTCGCGGTCATTCAAGGTATTCATCTGAGAATTGATATATTGCTTTATTATGAGAAGTTACACACCAAGTTCGAGTTTCAGGCATATGCGTCAATTTTTGATGGAGTTATTCCCCCTTTCGACTTAAGAAATACAAAAAATATCATCTTTCCGCACTTTTTTTCGCATTCCTTCAAGATATTTAATCAGAAAATCAGGGCATCGCTTTAGTATAAGGAGTTACAGAGCAAGTTCGAGTTTCAGACATTTTCATCAATTTTTCATGGAGTTATGCCCCCTTTCGACTTATGAAATACAAAAAATATTAGTCTTCCGCACTTTTTTCGCAGTCTTTCAAGATATTATACTGAGAATTGCTACATTGCTTTGTTATGAGAAGTTACAGAGCAAGTTCGAGTTTCAGATGATAATAGACGTAATGCTGATGATGATGATGATGATAGACATAATGTTGGATCACAAATACATGCCCAGTCTCATGTCTCCATATCAAACAAACTGAATCAAACAAACACGTAGTCACGACCAGTGTCGCATCGACATAAGGGGATTACCCACAGGCTCTTCCAGCTGCCTTGGCAACGCTCACTTGGCAGAATACTAAAGTGCCTACCATCTGCACCATGGCAGACTCTAGCATGTTCACAGGTGACACAGAGGATCTGGTGGTGTGGCGGGAACCATGGCCGCAGACAACCCAGCCCTACCCTTTCTACACCATAGAAGTGGCAGGCAGACTCAATTTCCTCACGTGGGTGAAATCGGTCGTAGATGTTTTTCTGCAGATGGTTGCGGAAGAGATTGTACTGAGGCTCGTCTCAGAAGTGGGCCCACTTGACATCTAATATCATGGCTGTCTGTGAGGCAACCACCACAGGTAATGAGCAGTAGTATAACCAGCATCCTCTATATGAAGGGTTAAACCGAACAAGGTGAACCCCTTGAGAAATATCTGTGTCATATCGAGCCCTGTACCATCCTCGATGCCGATCTTCATCCCATCTGGGGCAGGTCTTAGCTGCTTCACTCTACCACCAGCTCTAGCACAATATGGGTTGTTTGCGGACTTGTGAGCCCGACACGCTCGAGCAGCTTCACTGAGCCCTTCGCCTTCGAGGATTGCGACACACTCAACCTGTAAGACACCCTCCTGAATATTGATGGCTTCTTCTGGTCCATCAAAGGGGCGATGCAGCAGGAGCTTTCCTCCGGTGACCCCAATCTTATCACCCACTCTAACTAGGGTTGTGCCCTGTCCTATATAGGTCAGGAAAGATGTCCCCTGGTTATAAAGCTTCCGGACCGTGCCATCTTTCTTCATAACAGTAGAGAGGGGTGTGACCTCCAGGTCAATAACCGCTGGCGGTCTATATAGTGGCACCCACGCTCGCCAATTACCACCAGGTCCCGCGCAGTACCACACAGCGTCCTTTTCGAAGACTGCAGCTGTTTCGCCGGGGTCAACACCACACCATCATTTGACATCAGTGGGGCATGCTTCACAGTCGGCTCTAAGACATGAAAGCTGAGGTCAGCATCCAAGGTGTTAACATCCTCAACCGTGTCCAGTGACTGCTCTATCAGGGGGTGGAGGATGAACTTCTTCTTCGGGAAGTCATAGCAGAACACTATTTTGTCCCCATCCCTCTCTCGACACAGACATTCCTTCGAGGCATCCTTTAGGTCAGTGAGCAGATCTACACCATTTCCACCGACGGGATGGAGGGAGAATGTCTTGGACTGTGCTCCATATTGAAGGACAAATTACTTGCCATCACTTTCCTTAACCTTGGCAGCATCAATGTTGTACACGTACACGAGATCGGCCAGACCGGTCGAGTGAGCAAATATAGGCTCCATTATATATATATATATATATATATATATATATATATATATATATATATATATATATATATAATGTCATCAGACCATCTCTAGTTGGTAACCATACCATTCAGTATCGCATAGAATGGGTTCTCTTCAAGGTAGTTCAGCATTCCACCACGTACGTGCATGCCGATAAGTAAGTAAGTACCTACCTCAGCTCACTGACTGAAGCAGAGTTAGACGTGATAGAATACCGGCCAGGAGCCACCAGCAAACTGTCGAAAGTGATCAGCCCCAACATGTTCACCCACATAAATCACCTGTTTGACAGCTCCACCATTAGTCTATATGCGAGCATGGATGGTCTGTCGGATGTCCAATTAGAGTTTACGCTGCTGCTACTTATTGACCTATCCCCATCATGCCATCACATTAGACCTATCAAGCATTCGCCGAGATGTTGGAAAAGGAGATAGAGGAGCAGCCACACACCTTCTCTGGGATGCTGGATATAGCAGTACAGGAAATGCATTGTCGACAAGAAGGCGAGCGACTGCAGCGGGTGAGCTGGTATGAACAGAAGGCCAGAGAGGGAAGGAGACGAAGGGACTGCAACTCTGTCCTAGAATGGGAGAGCCTCATCCGGCAGGAAGAGGGCATCGTAGGGCCAAACTTGTATGATTTCTCGGATGACGAGTGTGATGAGTCTATAGAAGTCTTGCAGTGGGAAGAGGAGAAGTATAAATCCAAGAAAGCCTACCAATGGCGGGCGTACTACCAGGCGGACAAGGTGAAGTTCCAGATGTCATGGCTGCGAAAGCAACTGACTCCTGATATTATGCTGGATGAGGGGTGTTTGAGGGAGATATGTCTCCACACCAACAAGCTCGTTCGGTTCGCCAGGCTCTCCAAGATGAATCCCACAATGACTCGTAGTCAGATCCTACAGGTGATGCAGTGCTAGCATGTGTTTAAGACCTAGGTATACCATGGCTAAATCGAAGTGGCGAAAGCAGCCAAACTAGTCCCTCTCTGACAGCTTAGGAGGGTGGTACAGTACATGGCTGGTGACTCCAGCAGATTGACACCATCAAACAGAATCTCATTCATGAGACAGAAAAGTACAGCAGAACACGCAGGCGATATAAAACAGTGTACAACAGTCTAGCACGCACAACCACAGCTGCGGGTATGATTGGAGCCAGCGCTGGTGTGGCCGGCATTGCCACCCTTGCTATAGTGGTGGGTGCTACCGTCGCTATCCCGCTCAGTGGAGTGACTTGCCGCTACTGTCCTGGCCACCAGCTTGGCGGTTGGACAGC
The DNA here is from genome assembly GCA_034401795.1 of Chaetoderma sp. LZ-2023a. Taxonomy (NCBI): domain Eukaryota; kingdom Metazoa; phylum Mollusca; class Caudofoveata; order Chaetodermatida; family Chaetodermatidae; genus Chaetoderma; species Chaetoderma sp. LZ-2023a. The sequence goes on along the minus strand of CM067370.1, from coordinate 86,054,997 downwards.
GTCAGATCACAAGGAAGCTGGAGAAGCATGCTAAGTATGTAACACTGGCACAGAGCAGCCTACGGGCTATCGACGAGTGTGTCAGCAAAGCTCTTGAGGATGGGCAGGTCAGTGATGAAGAGTACCACCATATATTGAAGCTACAAACCCTGTACCGCACAGAGAAACCCAAAATGCGCCAGCAATACCTCACGGACACGGAGGAGTTAAAAAACGAGATGCTGTGGCGGAGCCACATCGAAGATCTCTACGGTGTCAAATAGTATGTTGTGTCTGTGGCTGGAACAGCGGCTTTAAGATGACTACTATAGATGGCCTTCCCGACGAACCTCACAACAGTCGGAAGACGGCGGCATTCTCAATTGATCCACACTCAGAGCCCGCAGCGCTGGTGCAGAATATGCATATCACCGGAATCAGTCAGGACCATCCAGAGGAGTGGAAATACTTTGTCCCACACACAACCTTGGGGCTCACACCAGCAGGAATCGTTTGAATCGATCAGTCCTTAGAAGCATTATGTTATTGTCTCCTGACAGCCCAGACCAAGCTGTGCCACTCCATAGATGGGGTGAGTGGAAAAGAGGTGCAGGCCCTGTTCAGCAGTCTCATCGAGGATATGGTGATCATTGCAGACCCTAGCAGCCTCATTGCCAAGTTCCAGCAAGCCTTACAGAAGGTCTGTCGTAAGCTCGACTTCACTATATCGCCACACCTACGACTTATTCCGAGCAGTATGATCATGAATGTCGAGGATCTAAAGGTCAGGGGCTACAATAACATGATAGTCGAGGGGAATTCGCCAGGTGTGCACTTTGGGTTTAACACTAACATCAACGCAGCTGTGCATGTCGTCCCGACACCCATGACACCTAGGTCCCCATGGTCTCCTACGAGCACCAGTGCTACCGTCGTTCAGACTGTCGTTCGGCCCGCTGGAACAGCAGGGGTGCTGGATGACAAACGGCGACCCGTGCTGACGCCCACCACCCCGCCCGGCAGTGTTAGCAGGACGATAGCCCTACGAGTGGTGTCAGGTCTGGCTATTGCTGTGCTCGTCACCAGTCTTCTCCACCGCTAGTTGATCCTGCTCGTAGAGCAATAGTTCATCATGACTCCGGTACGGGAGCCATGGCAAATGAGATTGCCTGAACTAGCTTGGCCTGCCCAACGGCCCCCAAACACGCTGTCAGCATACACACCCAAGGACTGTATGGTTCGGTGGTACAGCCTTTTTCCAGCTTGTAGTAGCGCAGAGCCTTATTCATCTCAGTCGGAGGATGCCATGGATGCCTGCGACTGCTGGAACACGTCCGACAGATACTCCGGATCCTTGTAGAATCTCTTAGTATGCAGGCGCTGCTTGACGATACTGGCGCCCATAATGAGGTATTCGACGAAGCAGATCTGCCCCGTACCAAATCCTAGGTAGAGCTTCACAGCTGTCAGTTCCTCTGGTACCTCAGCATTAGAGAGCTGGGCGAGCTCGTCTGGTGACTTCGTCTTATAGTCCTTCAATTTGGTGCGTAAGACATCATAGAGTGCTATGGATATTCCCGAGTACCAATCTAAGCAGCTGACATATATACGGGCTTAAATGATGATGTCAACGGTACAGATTGTAAAGCAACTCCCGGAGAGCCAGGCGAGTTTCCAGAAGGTGGAGAAGCTGCTCAAAAGCAAGAACCAGAATTTACTGACACAGGCTAAGCCCCTGGCCATTCATGCCACCAGTAACGTGGCCGCGAATGTGGCTGTGGTAAAGATGATGGGTGGTAATGAGGTTATTCCTTCTGCTGGAGCCGCTACAATGGCGAGTACGGTTGTCGACCACTGTCTAGGAATAACACATCCCATCCCAAAGATCGCTATCGGTGGTGCCTCCTATGCTGTTGCCGCCAAGATTATGGGCGAATGCATCCCTCTAATGGAAGCCGCGGTTCTAGGCTGAGATCATCGTGGCCTATGTCTAGCTTTAAGATGCTATACATAATGGAAGCCTGGCAGGTTCATGAGACAACAGTTGCCTACAAGGCATGGTGTGCTGTTCCAGTCGGTAGCGCATAGTCGATCCCGCAGACTGAGGATTTCCAATACCAAGAAATGATGGCTAGCCCATAAGGCATGCCCCTGTAGAGAGGGCCAGTATCCGGAGCATTGTTACTTATTTCCTTGGCCCACCGCAGGGTCTACCTATGACCACCTATTCCACAGACGATATGACTAGGTTTAAGACATATGTCTACATCAACAATGTCTCTGTCACTCACAGACCTAGAGAGCAAAGAGCTAGATGTTGCCCCTATCTCCTTCCTAGACTTCGATGAGAAGGGAGAACCTCAAGAGATCCGAGGTACCATTCCAGCCAGAGAGCTCATCTGAAACACTGACACGGTAGGATAATAAGTCATCAACCAGGCCAAGACTGTATACAAGGGGATGGGCATCAAAGAAGGGCAGTGATGCGAGGTATGCTTGGAGTCGATGAGGCTGGTGCCATCAAGGTTATGGCCGAGTCCTACGCACAGGACCTGGTTAAGGATCTCCTGAAACCACGGAGCTCATTCCAACAAGATGGGTGAGAATCTCAAGGTAGGCAGCATCGGCCTGAACCATATCACAGTGGATGGCCAAGTGAATGCAACAGCAATGTTCCAACTACCCGAGGTGAAGAAGTCGGGATTCTTTGGCCTGCCGTTTAAAATCACATAATAAGCATGGCTGCTCAAGCTTGCATTATACAGATACTTGAGGTGCTAGACACTGCGGGCACTGACACAGGCCCTCTGCGTTTCCTTCTCAGCTGTTGTTGGGATTTCATGCTTGACGCCTCTATCGCATCCTTCATATCCGCCGGCGTACAATGCTACCCACACAGCACACAAAAGAGCTGGTACAGGAAGTACTGCCATTTAGTCTCCCAGATATAGACGATGCTACGGCTGAAAAGCTGCTGACCATCGTTCATATGCATGTGCAACATGTCAGCACCATACAGCAGTAGACCAGATGATGCCGGTAAGGTGGTGCTGATCATTGCCCGTCAGGACACAGGAAAAACATCTTGCTGCGGGCCCTGCTCGTCGAACATCTTCAGTCTCAATACATCCTCCTGGTGTCCGACTCCGCCGCTGAGACGGTCGACAATAACGATCAGTGGTACAATGGTCCAATCACCAATATGCACAACCTGCAAGCACTGATGGAGAAGCTGCTCGCAGCTCGACTAACTGAACGACTTGTTCTAGTTATCGATGACCCCGCGATGGACCAGAAGACAGTCACATACCTCGACAACGTCACCAGACGCATTCGGCAGATCACTGTTTTCATCCTCTTTCAGAAGTACGCCCGTGAAATATTGTTAGATATCTGGCACAATGCGAGGCTCCTGTACTTTAGCTCGAAGTGTGGTCGTGCCCTGCTTGAGACAATATACGACAGCCTGACCCTCGAGAAGACGAAGCAAGACTTCATCGCAGGCGTGCAGAAGGTTGCAGATCTATACCTCTTCATCTTCAGCAACAAGGAGACAGGTGAGCTGTCCCGTTTCAAGCCTTCTCTGGAGAAAGCAGAAAACTTCAGCTACAAGTTGGATCCTGCCAGGAAGCGAAAGCGTTAGCCCAGGAAGCTGAGCCGTGACAGTAGTAGTAGCAGCGGGGACACTTTCAGGGTCGAGAAACTTTGTCAGAAACTCGAGGAACTTCGTCAGAAGCTTGAGAAACTTTGTCAGAAGCTTGAGGAACTTCGTCAGAAGTTTGAGGAACTTCATAAGCTTCTTGAGAATGTTTCTGAAACTTTATCCACTGAGGATCAGATGCTATGACTCTTCTTCTGAAATCTCTCGTGGAAGACTCACTTCAGCCATGACTTCTTAGCATCTGCCTTGAGAACTGTTTTGATGAGATAATCCTGGTAGTTCTTGATGGAGAATATTCTAAATGCTGCCTCGTCTCTCACCAGCTGCTCGCGCTCTCTTTCGTTGAAGATGTGCTCAATGGCCTTGTGGCTGGCAGCCAACCCCTCTCTATCTTCGGTGTGACCAGTGGCATGCCCAGCTTCATGGCCCTCAGTCAAGGCTGCACCGATCTCTCGGAAGTAATCTGTGGCCCCAGCCGGTATAGCATCCAACATCCAGTGTTCATCATCAGTGTGGAGGCTGAATGCGTCAGCCCACCTCCCGACTGTTAGTAGATCTTTGGGATCAACCCTAGCCTTCTGGAGAGCTAGAATTACAGGACTCGTAGTGGGTGCCCTGGGGAGATCTAGTGACCTGCCCTGGTCGGTGTCAAGCTTCCGGTAGCACATCTGAGTCAATAATTCCTTCATACTACGTGCTGGTGTGGTCTCCTCTATAGCAGTCAATATCTCCGCATCAGACGGAGGTGGGACCTTGGCTCGCTCGTGGATAATGTTGACGTCACGAAGTAGTCGTCGAACCCTGTCAATCGGCAGCTGTACTGGTTTCTTCTTGGAGGGTGATACAGGTTTCTTCTGCCCTCCAAATACGATATGCTGGAGAACTTTACCAAACATCACCGTTTAAAAACCTGTATATACAGACGTTTAAACATGCAGCAGTATGTACAGCATCCAGATGGGGCAGTTGAACCTGCGGCCTCGCACCACACTGATCCTCGGAAGGACTGTCTGACAGTCATTCGACCTAGTATCCATGATGCGAACCCTCTATCCACAGCGGGGAAGTTCATCGACTTCACCCTCTCGGGACAGATCCATGAGATTAGGAGCATGACGCTCACGTTCAAGCTCAGGACCACAGAGGCGAAGAAGGTAGAGCTCCGCAGGTGGTGAGCAGGTTGGAGATTATGCAGAGCAACAACACCCTGGACACCACCTATGTGAATGATGAGTACCGGGTCCTGGCTCCACTGGCTCATAGACCTTCCTAATACGCTAAGAGCAAAGGGTACTATGCCATCAGATGTAATGACGGCTTCACACAGAATTCGACTTACAACCAGACGTAGAAATACCTGTCATGGTGCCACTCTTCTCCCTCCTCGAGAACACACGTGAACCTGGCCTTGATGCAGGACAAGCTGTTCCTCCGGGTGTACGTTGAACATCTTATGGAGTAACAATGACCTCTTCGCGACTTCAGGTCTGTCATGATGAGAATGACCAGAAACTAAAACGTGCAGGCTCTAGACAACGAATCCTACATGTAGAGCGAGAGCATCAGCAGGTCCAGGCCACGGCTAACCAGCATCTAGAGTTGACATTGCAACGAGGTGCCTCAGACTGCGCAGCTGTATCAGTCTTGGTTCAGAAGGGAGGGGTGGTCCAGGAGGTGGGGGAACTAGACGACTTCAAACTTGTGGTGGCTGGGACCAATGTACTCTGTCAGGTGCGCGATCTGGCTGATTGCTGTCTCTAGCGACAGAAAACGAAGTCATATGCCCTACTCTGCCTGACCATTGGCGACGAGGATCTCGAGTTGGCGCTCGAATGTCAGTGCCACCTCGGAGGAAGGGACATCCCGCCTAACCATGGCAACCAGCTCAGCTTTCATGTTCGGAACCTGCTCGGAGAGCGAGAGGGCACTCGCTCGGAGAGCGAGAGGGCACTCGCTCGGTCAGAGTAATGGTGCTGTACTTTGGCCACACACACCACTGGTATTCAGCTTGAATGCGCATAGAGAATAACTCCAGCAGCTGGCCCAGTTACCAACGCTGGTACAGCAGCCACTACTACTATGGCCTCTGCCGTCTTCTGACCTCCTAATGCCTCATAGTCGAGCGTCGCCTCGGAGAGCTTTACAACTTCGTAGTACTCATCGAGACTCGCATCAGCGTCTTGAATGTTCCGGGTGGCTTGAGCCCTTTGTTGCCTTCAGCGTGGCTCCTTTCGGTGCATATGCTTGAGTGCCTTGCTGTACTCAATCTTCTCTTTAGACAGCTTCTCCATCGCCTGGTTATGATTTTTTCTCTCTACCTCCAACGCCTTATGGTCAGCGAAGCTGAGACCCCAGTTCGCCAGCGCAAACACGCCTGCATTCAAGACTCCAGATGCCATGTCTATACAGGTGATTTAAATTCACCATATAGTCAGCAGGAACTACAAGCAATGTATGAACCGGAAGCTTTTGAGGATCCAGTTGAGGACTAAGATGAAGACGACTATGATGAAAATGAGGACAATGATGATGCCTATGATGAGGACGCCTATGACGAGGACTATGATGGTGAAGATGTAGAGCTGGAATCCCGCTGACTAATCCACCGAGCCAAGGGAATTTATTGTACGTATGGTAAGGGCTCTCTTGGCCCACTAGCGGCAGTTGGGGCTCTGATTACTCTGTTCATGACGAAGGCTGGCGAGACGGTCTGCAAAATCACCAACACTGCTCTCCATGGAGTTAAGAAGATCTCTGAGACTTTTCCGGCCATTGCCTCGGGGGTAGGCACATTCTTTGGCGTTGCCAGTCCATGGCTCCTGTATGTTGCGATAGCACTCGCAGTCATCTGGGCTGCCGAACATTTAAGACGTGCTATATAAGATGGCTTTTCTGTATGACCTGGTCAAGTCCCTTAACTGGCAAGCCTTTGTCGATAAGCTTCCTTTCAGTGATGGTGCCAGCGCTGCAGAGATTAGACAGGTATTCGAAGAGGTGTTTAGCCGCGGGGACTGCTGTCGGATGAAGGACGGTCATCTGTTTGTCTGTCTATAGTTTGCCCGAGCTGTATAGGAGAGGACAGGAGTCGACGTCAGCGATGAAGTCTGAGAAGTCGATGTCGCCAGTAGATACAAGGCAGCAGTGCCTCTCACGGATAAGTCAGCAGGTCAGGCGAGTATCTATGAGGACCAACAAAATCCCCTCCAGTGGCCAGAGTTGCTGCAAGTGGATGAGGGTAAGGAGTTTAGAGGTGAAACTGCGGCCCTCATGCGGAAACAGGGTGTGACGATTAGGCAAGGCGAAGTGGGACATCACCGTGCCGAGGCTATCATCGAGCGGTGGAACCGGACACTGGCAGAGAGGCTGTTCCCACATCAGTATGCCCAGGAGATGGCTGTCCCGACTGGCGGTCATTCCAGGGTATGGGTGAGAGGGTTGCCCATTATGGTGGAGATATCTGAGGTCACTAGGCTGATAGGACAGAAGCCAGTCAAGGCCATTCAGCGATCCTCTGTGGCCAAACAGTCGGAACGACTATGCTCTGTTCAAGAGATATGCTCGGAGGATAGACTTCCATCCGATTCCCAGGTTCAGTATTTGTATGGGCCTGGCGAGTTGGAAGGTGGACGTAGGTAGGCGACTGACCCGAACTGGTCGATAGATGTACACAAGAATGACAGGTATGTGGATACGGCTGGACAGCCTATGCTGTACTACCTGGCATGGTCGGAGAGCAGTCCCAGGCGGCTGTTTGTATGAGAGGAGCTCCAGCTTATCCATACAGACACCCAGCTACCTCCACTGGGAGTGCTTACGTCGAGTGGACATCCTCCAGATGGTGTCCACACCGATCCCTGACTGTTGGTTAATGTCACATGAAGCTCATACATTACCCAGCAGCTCTTTGACATCGATTGGAGTGATGGTGTCCTTGTGACCATAAGCCAGGGTGTGAATACCATCGGGAGTGATCCATCGCTTTGTGTCTGAGGGGCTGAGACTTGTCTTGTTTTTGTAGACCCCGTAGAGGTGGTGACTCTCACTTCGCAGCATGTTCATACCATGGTGTAAGACCCTTCGCTCGAAGAGGCATTCCTTGTACTGCTCATGACGAATCTGTCTAACCACAGCCCTGCGCACACCATTTGCCTTCTTGACTTCCTGTTCATCCGACCGCTTGATGGAGTACATCTTCGGGCGAAGGCCAACAAACTCCTGGATTGGCACACTGCCACACTCATCCTTCATCTTGCCCAGGACCTTCTTGTTGGCAGTTCTGTGTAGCAGGTTTGTTACTAGGTAGTCGCTAGTGTCATAGCGGTCGCTCCTCACAGCCATATCAGCATAGACATCCTCAGTCTGGATCTCCAACAGGAAGTTGTCTCTGTCAGTGTACAGGAGCTCACAGTGGGCACCATATAGTCGCTTCAGCTCATTGTAGTAGAAGTCATACATGAGGTACTTTGAGAGGTCCAGGATGGACATTCCCACATAGACAGGGTGGTTCAGCAGCAGGCTCGTCTTGTACATGTGGCGAGCAGCTAGATTATCATCGAACACCTTCGCCCGGGAGAAGTTGGGCTTGGCTATTAGGCGGTGCAGCTTGTCCTCCTCGGATGACCGCACTAGGTTGACATCCACTCGCTTGCGCAAGTTCTCCATGGTCTTACCGACAGCGTTATTCATCAGCTTGTAGAGATCCTTCTCAAAGTCGCTGTTGGCCTTCTTACAGAGCTCTGTGTTGAGTCGGATGTAAGACTCCATCCACGGCGACTGATTGAAGCATAGAACTCTGTGAACCTTCTTCAACCTCATACCCAGGCTGAGGTAGAGCTTCAGGTTGTGGTAGTGGAGAATGTACCATTCTTTGTCTCTCAGGTTATGCACCAGTTTTTCTGCTGCCGTCTCCGCTATCGACTCACCCAATGCACACTGATACTCTGAGAGCCACTCTCCCTTCACCTTCATCTGTTCAGGCATCAACGGGTAGGCATTGTGCATGTCATGGAGCTCTTGTGGGTACTCAAGGTCAACCTCTAGGATGTAGCCCTTTTCATCATCATCGGGATGTTGTGTAATCTCTTTGATATCAAAGTCCTCCACCCACTCAAACCCCCCAGTCGGTAGGTGTTGGCTCCGCCATAGCGATTGTTAGCGTCCATATACATGATGTGGCTTGTCGGATGTTGTGGATTATAGCCAGCTATGTATGGGTTGTTTGCCTTAGAATAGCGTTTGCTGACCATTGATACACCACGCCTAAGTCCTTTCTCTATGAAGAGATGCATATCGTAGTCAGTGAGGAGCTCCAGCTCCACACCTGTCTTCCTTAGAAGTGCATCCCAGCTCAACCCCGGGCTCGTGTAATAGTGTGCTGGGTCCAGACGATACTGCTGGAGGCATGTGATGCGGAAGTTCTCGAAGACATCTGCAAGGAGCAGAGTGTCAGACCGCAGATAGAGGTCATGATAGTCTCTCATGGTCTGGCAACCGAACTGGGCCCAGACAGCATGTGCGTGGTTGTAGTCGCTGTCAGATATTCCCTCGCCAGAGAGTTTACTGTAGAAAGCAGCTTGAGGTGAGAGAGAGGTCTCATTGAAATGGTGCCACCCATCCATGTGCTCATAGGGGTATACACCCTTGCGGAGCAGGAGCTCATGCTTGGCAGTGTTAGGTTCATACTGTTTTGTAAGTGGGAACGTTGTGGAACTAGCTACCAGCTTGTCAAGTGATGCTGGGAGGAACTGGGCCGAGTCGATGAACCGCAGCCGATGGAGGCAGAAGGAGATATACTTCTCCATAGTGTTTGGGATGCAGTTGATCTGTCCCTCTGTTTGGGAGATGGCCTGCATGAAGAGGTGAGAATCATACCCACGCAGGTTGTGGAACACGACCGGGATGGTGGTGGTTCTAGGGTTGAGACAGAGCTTTAGATTACACACATTGTGTGCTGCTCCCCGGTAGATACCAGTGATGTGGCAGTGATTTCTGACACTGTCCCCATCTAATGGTCTGTCGCACACATGGCAACTGACCGCGGTTTTATGAGCTCGCCAGTCCTCTCTAGCCATCTCCATCAGCCTAGGGTGGGTGAGCACGACCGTTATCTTCTCTTCCCGTGCCAATCGATCCAGGAAGTGCTTAGCTGCATCTTCTTGTTACAGCACTGGTGGTTCACTGACACCGTCACAGTGGACCACAATGTATGAGAACCCACAGATCTCATGGTGTTGCGTTTTCTGTGTGCTGCTCTGAGCCAGATTCGACTCTGGCCCCTCAATCTTGGTTGTTAGGGCTTCAAAGTCAGCATAGATGATGAATGGCACCTTGAGTTGCTTGTGGTGGTTGGTGAACTGTAGCATCTTCCTGTCCTCTGTAGGCATTCTTATGCACATTGGTCTGTCACTGATGCTGCAGCACTCCGGTTTGTGCTTGATGAGGTCTTCGCGAGAATAACAGTGGAGACACGCCTCGCAGAAGTGCTTTCTCCCTTTATACCAACTCTGATCATAGAGCAGACGATTCAGGTCCTTAATCCAGGTATAGTGTTGCTTGCCACCCTTCGCGATAAGCAGTAGATTTGTCCTTGGAATGACGGGATCAGCCCCACTCAGATGCAGTGGGTAGACACCCTTGTCATGTCCGAATACATTAATGGCCAGGCCATTCTGCCGCTCAACACGCTTAAGCTGTTGGAGAGGGGTTAGAGAGTCTACACCGCTGAAGTCAAGCGTGTTTTAGTGACCTAAATACTTCGATGTCCACTGGGGATTACTGTGTGCAGGATAAGCAGCAGCCAAGAGGTCATCATTGTTCTGGACATTAACCACGGCACGTTTTCGCTTAATCAAAGTGGGGAGATCGATGTAGGACCCACCACGTAGTGGTTGATATCTGGCGATGTTGAGGTACAATGCATCAACCTGGTCGACAGCCCAGCCAGACCCCTCGCGGGTGTAGTTCTTAAGGCCTTGCAGCACCTTGGCTTTGGCCTCCTTCACAGCCATGCTAATATCGCTTGCCTTCAGGATGGCATGCTGCTTAGACCAGAACAGGGGATTTGTGGTGACCTGTCCCGTCATTATTCTTCTTGTGGAGGGTGATCTTAAGAGCAAGGCAGAACTTCACCCCCGTTCAGGTCGAGGACCTCTTCCACCAACTTCCTCTAGATCTTGTCCAGGTTTTTATCTAGGAAAGCTGTTGGATCTTTTTCCCCATATCCAGGAAGTTCCCATCCCCGCAGAAAGTTCTGGATTGCATGTGGGACCTTCACAAATCATGGTGGTATGTCCCTCATTTCCTCGATTATAGCATCAAGAAACCTGTCGCTCTCCTCAACTGTGAACTTGGGTAGGGTTTCTAGCTCTGGGTGGGTGGGGGGGGCCTTCTCGGAAAGGAGAGCTGGGGTGGCTTCTCTGGAGTGGTTGACAGCTTCCTGCAAGGGGCTGGGGTTGGCTTCTCGGGAGTGAGAGCTGCCATGTTCTCGGCATACAAACACGTAAGTGGTATGGCTAATAAGCCCCTGCTGCAACAATCTCGCCAAATTTTGAAGTACTTCATCAATGTCCATAGCAGACGTGTGTACCTATCCAGTTGCATTTCTCTAATATGGGGATTTTATGTTCATGTTAACACCGCAGATGTATACCTATCCAGTTGCGTTTCTCTAATCAGGGGATTTGATGGTATCACATGCTGATGGTGGCCGGTCTGAGGGGCAGACATACTATATACATACAGACGGACAGACACAGACAGACCACTAAACCGACAGACAGACATTCAGTCACTAGTGTGCTACGCTATAACACCGCCTCGATAAGACGTTATGTCCTAGTTATTAGCCGCAGACCTACTAATAACTGGCATATTACATCATAACTGTTCTGACAGCCCACCTCCCTCCTGTAGCCGCGATCTGCAGCTCCCACCACCCTCTGTTCTGAAACACTTATTTTATAACTACTTAGTGTATGATCGCACACTTTCTTCTGTTACAAATTTAAGTGAAATCGGACTACAAGTTTCCAAGGTATCCATCGATCCAGAATTCTTCTAGGGGTCTTTTATAAGGATCACGGCCAAAGTCTGACAATCCTCTTGCATGGCAAGTTCATTCTGTGTTAAAATTTGAGCCAAATGGGATCTAGTATTTGAGCTATAGGTGAGAATAGACAGACGGACACATGCACATATGCACACACACAGACAGACAGACCCGATTGCAATACCCTCGTCCCCCTGCCAGGCGATGGTCTTGATGCTGAATGCATGTATAAATACACTGTAGTATTGATATACGTTGCGTCATAATGCTATACAAAGCATGGTGACCGGTCCTTGACAGTGTAGCAGTAGAAGAGCTGAATACAATTAAACATTGTTTCATTATGTCCAGACAGTTGCAAAACTTAACCTGATATGACGATGTCCCTGCGCTGCAGATACAAGTCAGAATGATATGAATGCCATTATAGTATTGATATAGATTCAAGAATAAAACTACTATATATAAAGTTTGGTGACCATGAGCCTGACAGTTTAGCTATAGCAGAACTAAAAAACATCGCCACCACTGTCAATCCCATTAGCTCCTCTTTTTCACATCAATAGTATACTTACCACCCTGATACTCTATGATATTTCCTAACTATCGACCTAGCTTCAATAATATTCAGAATTAAAAAGAAACCTCCCCCACTGGGCAGGTTACTCAACTGACAGTCCAGCGGATGTGCGGCCCAAACTCGCGCATGCGCAGGGTTGTCTGAACCTCTTCCTAAAATGACCTGCCATTGGCAACATGCTTTCTAGTCTTGCTTTTGCTTTCGATCTTTTTGAAGCTTTAAGTTGTTCTGCAACTTGATTTTGACTATTATTAGTGTGTCTGATGCTGCCAAGTCGCCGGAGGATGCTCCCGGTCCTAGCCATCAGGTGTACTTTAGTCAATTTATTGATAAAAAATTTGCATGTTGACTCGGATGGTATTTCCGGATTTTGTGCTAACTTGTGGATACGTCTTTATTAGGCTAGCTCTTTTTTTTGGGGAGGCCTATCTATACACCTGTGCAGAAGTTAAGCACCAGCAAAAACAATAGAACGTAGAAACATGATGGTACAACTAGGCTGCCATACTTTTTGTCCCCGCGTTAGCTGACATAATTCCAAGTACGAAATGCACATGCATGCATGACTTCACGCCGCTTGATGTCCGTTATGTAAAAGTCCAGTTTGAGGTGTAGAACATTACATACAGATTTAGGCGACAAGATTAGGAATTTTGTGTTCATGACCGTGGTTTATTTGTACAGAGAGAATTAGCTCTTGATTGTGAACCGCTATGGCAAGACGAAGGTTAAGTGATCGTGTGAAATGGCAAATCATAGGCATGCATACCACTGGTATGTCATGCAGAGAGATTGGCAGACAGCTGAACATTAACCATACTGTAATCAGTCGTTTGATTGCAAAACATGGGCAAACTAACGAGGTGAAGGACAGGCCTAGATCTGGAAGACCGAAGAAGACTACTGCCCGTGATGATCGAGCCCTAGTACGCCTTGTTAGGAGATCTCCATTCACCAACAGCAGAGTGCTCAGCCAGCAATGGGAAACGCGCAATAGAGTGTCAATGTCTACCGTCAAAAGGAGACTGTATGCTGCTGGCATGAAAGCTAGGAGACCTGTCAGACGTCCTCTCCTCACTGCACACCACAAAGAGGAGCGTCTGAGGTGGTGCAACGAAAGAAGACACTGGAACATGAGATCCTGGAGACGGGTACACTGGTCCGATGAAAGTCGGTTCCTGCTTCATGCCACAGATGGTCGAACTCGTGTATGGCGGTCCAGACGCACGGCGTACGACCAACGTAACATCATGGAAGAAGTTCCATTTGATGGAGGTTCCGTTATGATATGGGGGTGCATCTCATTTGATTGTAAGCTGGATCTGTTGACTGTACCTGGAACACTAAATGGACAAAGATATCAAGATTCCATACTGGATAGAGTTGTGGTCCCTCATTTTGTAAATCATGCACCTGGAACCCACCCTATATTCATGGATGACAACGCCCGACCACATCGTGCTAGAGCTGTGCATGAATACCTCCGCCAGAATGCCATCGAAACCCTACCATGGCCAGCAAGGAGCCCTGACATGAACCCTATTGAGCATATCTGGGACATTCTGGGAAACATGGTGAGAAGGAGGGATCCTCCTGTGCAAAACCTACAGGAATTAACAGACGCACTCCATCTTGAATGGCAACGAATACCACAAAAGCGTATCAGTCGGTTGGTGATCAGCATGAGACGTCGTGTCCAGGCCGTCATCCAGGCACAAGGTGGATATACCCGGTATTAATAATGACAGTCTCAAACTCGTGCACAGATGTTAAACTTCGTTTTCAGACACCATTAATGACAATCTAGCCACGTGTGTCAACTGTAGGGCAATAGTTGTCAGTTGTGTCAACGTAACCATATTCAGGCCTCGTTTTCAAGTTCAAACAAAAACATACAGTGTTTCCCCACCATCATAATCAGCATTCCTCTAGTTGCATTATTACCTCTTGCACTAAGATGGATGGGTACATAAATGTTTATGCTATTGCTTTCTTCATAGCACATGAATATACCCTCGCATGTGCGTAAAAATAGGGTGGTGCTTAACTTTTGCACAGGTGTATATTAGCTAACGCATGTTGTGCTTTGTATTTTCAAACACATTTAGCTGATTTCTGAACTGTATCCTTTTATTTGAACAGTATTTATATTTGGTTTTCTGGGTCCATCTAATTTATTATGAGTTTGCAGAGGGAATTATTACCATACGAAGTAATTTTTCCGCATTCTCCCCCACCACATGGTTTGGATTCAGGATCGGGTATTCCTGTTGTTGTTCAGCAGACCTCACTCGTTCTTCAGGAGTTATCTTCTGAGGTTAAGATTGGAGGAAAAAAAATTTTATTATTTAAAATTTTTTTTTTAGAGATTTTATGACTGAGTGTTGTGCTATTTATCTCTCTTGATGGTTTGCATAGATTCATTGTGTTTATAAAGTTCAACTACTAATGAATCTTTGTAATGAGCTGAGGAGTCTAAAATCGCCTCTCAAGTATTCAAGTTCAAATTCTAATGTCTCCCTTGTCTTCTTAAAGAATAAGAAGTTTTTAGGATTTGTTTACCTTTAGTCAGGCCCATAGTTTTTCTCTATAGCCCTGGCTTATCTTTTTCATCTGATGGTCAAAGTTTTCTTTATGGAATTTATTAGGCTTCTGCAATTGGTTTTTTGGTTCGTCATAACTAAAAAACTAATTGTTTCCGTATGTGTCGTTTCAGAGGGTTATTGAGAACAAATGCCCTTCCTGCCACCATTTCGTGAAGGCCCGCTTTTTCCCTCAGTATGTGCGAGCCCTTACTAAATTGCCATGTGTGTGAGTCGTGGCCAGGGGGCCCATGAGTGACCTTTTCCGGCTAGGCCAGCTAGGAGTTGATGGTCATCCATAATGTATCCCTCGGCTTGCCGAGAGTTACCGTGAGGAAGGCCCTGACCATGACATGCATTTAGCCCCCCTATGACGCCATAGATCTGGCTCCTGGAATAGCCACGGCGCTAGCCATGCCGGCCCTTGTGGGTCCGTATGGCTTCCTTGGCTATCCAGTAGTATCTTCAGCTCCGGCCATTACCCCACCAGTGAATGTGGGTGAGGATGACGAAGGCCCTAGGCTCGTCGAACATTCACAGGTGGCCACCGAGGAGGACTGGCTGGATGCTTGCCAATGGCTGGTTAGCGTCAAAACGGAACTCCAGGTGGATCCACCGGCCTCCAAGCGGGACCAGCGCCCATGGTTGGGAGGGAAGCCGGTGACGAGCACCATGCCATCTCTGCCTTATGTGGAGCATATCGTTGATATGTTCGTTGCGGCAGAGACATCCATTCAGCCGAAGGGATGCCTTGCGAAGGCTCCTCATGAGGTGGCGCGGCGCTGCCGTATCAGTTCTGATCTATATCAGAAGTACGGCGTTGTCCCAAAGCCATGCACAGATGACCGTGCGGCTTTGGGCGAAGACATGCGGCCTGGGTCCCAGTCTGACACGGGACCCTTGTGCACTAGTGCCCTGCGCAACACAAATTCCGCACTGGGGGACACGGAGGAAAGTACGAGAGGAGCCATATCGGCTCTCTCGCACATTTCCCAGCTGCTACAGGGGGTAGTAGCAGCATCCATGGCCCGCCAAGCTTTTCCTCTTTCAGTCCAGAGAACCATCCAGGATGGCATTAACCTGGCTCTGGACTGCATGATTAGATCCGTAACTTGGAGTTTACGGGCGAGGTGCACATTTTCCCTTGACAATTTGTGTCCCTCGCAGGATCTATACACTCCGCTTCTTCGGACGCCGATGGCAGGTCCAGGGTTGTTTGGAGGTGAATGATGCCTGCACCTCAACAAACCGTAAACCTGTGAACAACCAGATGGCGCTGCGAGAGCAGTTTGAAGTGCTCCGCAGGGAGCGTTTTCGAGCAGCACCTCTGCCTTCCACCCTCAGCAGGCTAGAGGTGGTGGTGGCCCTACCAGAGGCCAACCACCTATGCAGCGTCGACCACGGCAATGCCAGTGTAAGCCAGCTAGGGGGAGAACACAGGCTCCTCCAGCGCAACCCGCCAGGCAGCCCGCGTACCGAAGTGTGCATGGCACTGGTAGAGGAGCGTGGGGTTCTGGTCGTGTGAGTCGAACCTGATGGGTCAGCTCTCACAAAGATCACACCAGTGCTTCTAGGACAGCCACCAGAGACAGGCCATCTCTTGCACTTCTCTGGTCCACCTCAATCCTTAGGTGCACCCTTGGCAGGCCGTCTAGCCTTCCACATGCAAGAATGGGAGCGGGTTACTCGGGACCGCTCAGTCTTGCGATGGCTTTCAGTCGGTTACCATCCAGACTGGATTTCAAATCCCTATGGCGCCTGTCTCTGGTTCCGATCTGGACTCAAAATCCAAGAGATCCAGATCAACGGTTGTGTATAGAGGAAGAAATTCAATCTGTCATACTAAAACACGCAATTCAACCGGCACAAAAATGTCTGGGTTATTCAACTGTGTTCCTAATGACAAAAAGCACTGGAGGGTGGAGACCAATTCTCAATCTCAAACCTCTCAACAGGTTTATCCTCACACCAAGTTTCAAAATGGAAACTGTAAAAATGGTGTTAGCAGGATTGAGGAGGGGAATGTGGACAGCATCAATAGATCTAAAAGATGCCTATTTTCAAATTCCCATTGCGAAGAGCTTTCATCGGTTCCTGAGATTTGCATCTCAGGGCCGCCAGTGGGAATTCAGGGTTCTCCCGTTTGGTATATCGACGGCTCCTCGGGTCTTCGCTCGAGTGGTCGAAGTTATGATGTCATACCTCAGCAGGCATCACATAGCAATCCACACATACATAGACGGCGGCCTATCCAGTTATTTCTCATGTCACAGTGGACCCAGAGTACGGGTTTCCTGGACTCAAAGGTGTCAGTGTTGGAACCTCTTATTCACCACCTTCAATGGTGGATGAAGAGAATGAATCTCCTGGCGGTGGTGATGTTGTCACCTCCCCACCTTCAGTTAATGATGTACATAGATGCATCAATGATGGGGAGCTTGCCTGGAAGAAGACACAGTATCAGGGCTTTGGAATCTGGATCAGACAATAGAACATATCAATCTGCTGGAAATGCGAGCAGTAGTCTTAGCCATGGAACACTTCCTAGAGAAGGTCAAGGGCAAGAGTGTTCTGGTTTGATCAGACAATACAACAGTAGTGACTTACATAAACCGCCAGGGCGGAACGAAGTCGCCCAGTCTGTATGATGACATGGAAACTGCTTTGTTGGTGCCTAGATCATGGGATTTCCCTGAAAGCAGTTCATATTCCGGGAAGGCTAAATCTGTTAGCAGACTCATTGAGCCGAAGGATGAGCATTCCCACGGAATGGCAACTAAATCAATGTGTGGCGGACCATCTGTTCAACAACTGGGGCACGCCGCCCAACATAGATTTATTGGCAACGAACAAGAATGCGAAGACATCTCCGATTCCAGATCCGAGCACTATCGCAATAGATGCGCTAGCTATCGGCTGGGAGGGAATGTTTGCATACGCATTTGCACCAGCAATCCTGATTCCAAAAGTTCTCCAGAAAATCAGGCAGCAGGAAAGCCAAGTGCTTCTGATCAGCCCAAATTGGCCAAGACGATCATGGTATATACGGATCTGCTGGCCCTTCTGGTCTGCAATCCTGTTCCTCTGCCTCAGAGGGACAACATAATCTTCCAGGGCAAGGCCTTGCACAGCAACCCGTCAATGTACCAATTGACTGCGTGAATGTTGTCAAGGAATCAGCCGTTAAGGAAGGCTTTTCTGAGCAAGCAGCCATGTTTATGGCTAAAGCCAGAAGGGGGTCAACTTCGAGAGCATATAATTATAAAATCAACAGATTTGCTGAATGGTGCTCAAAAAGATGCATCTATTCAGGTAGTGTCCGATTTCCTCTAACCTTTTTGATGCCTATAGCCTCAAGCCTAACTCTATTGCTGGCTACAAGTCGGCTTTAATGTCAGGTATCCCTTGCTTGGCTAATAGGGGAAGTGCTGAAGTATGTAATCTAAGTACTTTAATCAAAGGCGTGAGTAATCTTAGACCAAGGAATCCTCCAGTGATTCCATCTTGGAGTTTATCGTTAGTACTTCAAGTATTAGCGGATAAACCGTTTGAACCACTAAGCTCCATTTCCATGTTATGTTGACTCTTAAAACAGTTTTTCTGATTGCCCATGAAATACATGCTTTGTCAGCAGAGCCAGACCGTTTTGTGGTTACAGGGAAGTTAACTTTATGGCGAAAAACCAGTTTGAAATATCCTGGTTAGCCTATTGTTTTACCCGCTTTGACTAGGTTTGATCCTACATCAAAGGCTTTGTGTCCTGTCCGTGCATTAATACGTTATAAACAACGTACAGAGGAATGGGAGACAGACCCTAGTGCTTTATGGCTATCTTACATTGAACCCCATGGGAGAGCTTCTAAAGATATCATTTCTAGGTGGATTGTGGAATGCATCCAGCATTGCCACAAAGCCGCCACGGGAAAACAAGTTGACATGGCCAAGGCTCACAGTGTCTGTGGTGTAGTGACATACACGGCTCTGTTTAACGGAGTGCCGGTGGATGATATTATGTCGGTAGCACAATGGCACTGTGAGTCTAGTTTTACAGATCATTACCTCGATGACCCATCTAATCCGTTTGCCTTATCGATTTTACATAAACGTTAAACTGTCTATTTTTGTAAATAGTGTACATAAGGATGTTGACTCACACACAGTGTAATTTAGTGGGGGAATCCCCGCCTTTCTGTACTGTACCTATCATCGCCAGCGGTGATTAAAGGGAATCTCGTCAAAATAGGTTAGTCCTATATTTGGTGATGGTAATTTTTTGTCACGTTCTGTATTACTTACTAAAATGGTGATGGTTTGTGTTCTTTGTGGTTCCATCTGAGAGTATACGAAATGAAGCTTTCATCCGATGTCTTATATTACTTTAACACGAGTACATAGAGAGCGTATAGGACATTGATGTAATCGCTCGGGGGAGCGAATGTTAAACGGTCATTACTCTCAACATCGGTCATGTTATCTGATGTCCAAATCATTTCCTGATTGTGTTTACATAGGCAATTTCAGATGTTTTTTGTGCTCCAAAAGCAAAAGAGCTTGCTCTTCCAGGGATTAACCGGTCTTCTGACCTTCGCCTCCCTCCCGCCGAATTCTCTTATGAATTCTGGCTATATCATAGAGTATCAGGGTGGTAAGTACACTCTTGATGTGATATAAACGAAATCACAGATTTCTTTTTTCACGAGAGAGTTGATACTTACCACACTGATACGATCCCGGCCTCTCTGCCCCACAGAGGTTCGGTCTTTCGGCGTTTTATGTTGCAATTTTGTCATCCAATATTTGGAATAGAATGAGACAGCTTCGCGCATGGGCGAGTTTGGGCCACACATCCACTGGACTGTCAGTTGAGTAACCTGCCCAGTGGGGGCGGTTTCTTTTTAATTCTGAGTGTTATTGAAGCTAGGTCGATATTTAGGAAACATCATTGAGTATCAGGGTGGTAAGTATCAACTCTCTCGTGAAAAAACCATGATTTCATTTATTCTCAGATGAGATAAAAACATATGTTTGAAGCTTTCCACTGACATAGGTTAGATCTTTATAACGAAAATCAATTCACTGGAAATGCTTTCAAAATACATTGAACATAACCTCTTCTACTTGACTTGGGTGACCCAGTAAGCAGATAGTTATCACGAACGAAGTGTGCGTATATAGATAACATGTACGTATGTGTAATGAGGAAAAATCAACAGAAAATGAGACAGGGAACCAGGCTAAAATACATATACCATGCGACTGAGAAAGCTTCATTTCCGGTCGCGAGCTTTCTTTTGCTTCCGGTTTCGGCTTATGATATAGCTTTTGTGGTTTCTTCATGGGCCCCCATTGCATTATGGGATATGGTTCTTCATTAGTTATTTTAGAACAACCTACTGCGCATTTTCAATGTCCAAAATTTGTGTGATATTCTTATTACGAAATAGCATACATTTACTTCAGAATGTAAAATGGTTAAATCATCTGATGCAGACCAGATACAAGCTTTATTTATTCCTATTTATGCATCTGTAAATGCAATATGTTTGGTTGACTGTCTCGTATTATTTTTAATGCTGATGGCTGTGGAAAGTCATTGTTGTCAATGATAGCAGGAAATTTAAGGCCGGGTACCACATGATTCGCTCCCAGATGGAATGTACATTCATGTATTTACTCGCAGACATGCATTAATTCCCGTTTTTTGTAGCTTATGTCTGGATAAACGCGATCTAAAAATTCTAGCGGACAACATTTCATTATGACGTCATAGTTACTACGGACTTGTTTGTATTTCCCCAAATAGCGAGGAGCACCGCGATACGTCGGTACAAATTTTATAACGTTATTGGACTGGCACAACTATTTAATAGTGCAGGCCCCTGTAAAAGATGCAATAATGCTGTCGTATATCACTGACAATGGACAGACGCATTGTTGCGAATATCATGGACTGGATTTACCAGAATGCCCTCCATGCATGATTAAAAATTAGCTTCGAATGTACTATACATGGGCATATGTATTTAGAACATTTCGACCCTATACAAATTCATCCTATTTATTTAAGCAATAAATGGTGTCTGCGTTCACTTATAGGCAACACCTATTTTCATATTATTCATTGGTTAAAGTAATAATCATGCTTGTTTTCCTGTTGTTCACAGATAAAGACAGACTATGTGGAGAAAAGTGTATCATTAAGTAATTACCCACTATCAGCCGCACTAACCTGTGCTAAACTCTGCACTGTGTTTGAGAATGAGTGGGGAGTCTGGTGACTGGAGCCGGGCATCAAGAAATGACTGAGCGTATTCTGAGTTTACACCATACTAAAATGCTAGTCAGGACTGCGGATACTTCCGAAGTCGCTTTTAATGGACGTTATAAAAGCACTGTATCTTACTTTATATTGAAAGAATGCCATTAGATTTAGAAATTGAGATTGTTCCTTTATGAAGACTGACTATTTGGTCACCAAGCAATTTCACGCTATGCACGCTAAGTATGATAACAAGTATTCTCTTGAGTATTTTTCATTTAATTTGTCTATGGCAGAAAATAAATCAAAACCAGCCTTTCTGCAAACTGCCTTGAAAGGTAGTAGAACCAGGGATTTCATGACTGAGCAGGTTAAACCATTACACTATGTATATCATAGATAATATTTATTAATCTTATAATTAAATTTCTGATGATAATTTTGAAAGGTCTAGGATTAGGCTGTCTTATTCAACAACAAGCCCCATGTAGTGAGTGTTTTTGACAATATCCAGCAGTTTCAGAGTATACTCAGCATCCTGACTACCCATGATATATGAAATCATATCCTACTCATCCTCATAAAACATGAAAAGGAAGGGTGGGAGGTGATGGTAGAGAGGGTGGAGCAGGACGAAGGCCCTTGTCCAAATTGGTTAATGCCAGTGGGGTTGATGTGGAGCTGGTGATATCCAGTATGTCTCTTTTTCCCCCTCCTAAATGGAGTGCTGGAAGTGGCATCAGAGTCCGCTCTCAGGACATGTATGGTGCGAAAGGAGACATGTGATTTGTCGTGGGTGGGAAGGTTGAAGTGGAGGGCCACTGGAGAGTCCTTCTTATTGCTGATATCTCTTGAAGTGTTCTTATATTCTGAGATGGAATTGTCTTTTCTCTATGACATCATGCTTGACCACAGCATCAACCCAACAACATAATCTGACCGTATAATGAAGTTAGCGACTAACGGCATATACAATATACAAATCAATAGCATACTTCTATGAAACACGCAATCACAGTTTTAAAATCCTACAGAATTTCACAAGACATTCTTCAGAGAACAGTAATCATTTGGACCCTGCGTCCAGGTCATCACGCACTTGTTCTCCCTGTAAGATTTTTTTCCTCAAAAGGCAGTGACTGCCACACAGCTTAACGATGACCATGCCTTAGACCACATCTCTTTCATGCCGTTGGCTAAGCCACAAGCACTAACGTTGCCACAGCCAGATCGGTCATCGTTGACAATCAATTAAAAAAAAATCCAGCACCATTCTTGAGGAGGGAGCCATGGCTAAAGGCTGACCATAACCACCAGGCATCTTTGAAAACCAGTTTCAAACCCAGTATCATCATGGGCACAATATTGGCTTCCACCAATCTAGCAGGCATTTCCAAACCTATTGCTGTGTACATGAAACAGACTACTACTACTGAGTCCATAAGTACAACACCAGGGCACAATGTCCATGTCACAAATATCGATCAGCAATGCCTGTTGAAGAGCCAGAACATTTCTAATGCTATGAAATATGCAGCATCTTCACGCAACGTTTCTTTCACCTCCAGGCAAACCCGCTGCAACAGAGCTTCTCTCTCCTCCACTTATCACACGACCTGTTCCCAGGGTCAGGCCATCAAATGTGGACTGTGTAGTGTGTCTTAATTAGTGCGTGCAAAAACGACATCAAACTTGGAGAATTCTTTAAAAAATTTTTTTTAGAAAGATCAAGAAGAGCCCTACCAAAAGGCACTATCAGGGTATTCTACATCTTTCCATCTATCAGAACAGCCACTAGTGTATATACAAGACATTAATTTACAGCTGCTTGAAATCAAGGCTACGTTTGCGAGTATGTATGTATGGCTTGCTTGGCGATTCTGGAGTTCTTGGCCCACCATGCATGAGTCAACTGGGCTAGTTGGGTTACATGGAATATGGTGTGAGTGGGCTGGAGGATGACTGGCCGGGTCCACGGCTCATCCATCTCTCCTAGGTTGCCACTGAGTAGGACTGGCAAAAGCCTGCCAATGGCTTGTAGATGGTAAGCCAGATTTCCATGGGAATCCGTCGGCTCAGACACGGGTCCCACACCCGTGACTGCAGGTCAAGCCATCAGCTAATGCAGTACCATCTCTGCCGTATGCAGAACATATTGTGGGCATGATTTAGGTTGTAGTTGTCCTTTAAGCAACATGGCAAACTCACGAAGAGCCCCATGAGATGGCACGACGGTGCCTTATCAAGGCTGATTTATTTGGCTGCATGGAGAATGCCCATCCCTGGGCTCATTCTGTAATGGGCCCCCCTGTTGCACAGGATATGCGATGGGTGGACATGGCAATCCGTGATTCGGAGGAGAGTATGTGAGAGGCTCTCAGCCTTATCTCACATCTACAGGGAGTAGCAGCACCCCAATCATGGGCACCAGCACTGATGCCAGTCCAGTTAGCCATACAGGATGGAATTAATCTGTCACTGGACTGTCTGATAGATTCCATCACCAGGTTGTTCTGGGCGAGGCAAAGGTTAGCTCTTGACAATTTGAGTTTGTCGCAGGAGCTCACCAATAGGCTTGTTCTGGCGCATATGGTGGACCCTGGTATCTCCAAGAGATGGTCGAGTTGGTACAGAACCAATGGGCCATAAAAGGACAGTTCGCTGTCTTGAGATGTGAATGTGTAGAGCAGGTCCTCGTGCCCAGCAGGCCAGCGGTGGCCAGGCCATGGGTCAGTCACCTACAGTCAAAACGGCTGTGCCTCAACTGTGCAGGCCAGAAGCGGGGTGGTGGGGGGAGAGGGGAGGGGGGAGGGAGCAGGCTCCGCTAAACCAGGCAATTGGCATCCCATGGAGGACGTGGTGCAGGCAGAGGTGGATGTGGATCTGGGTGTGGAATCATGCCCGAGGGCGCGATTTCTGTGAGATTGTGGTATGTTAGCATTCTGGTATATACAAATTGAACATAGCTGCTGAACAGCCTTTCTGTAGTGAAACACATGCCACATATGAGTATTGCATAAATATTTGTTAAAACATTCTGTCAATATATGTACATTGTGTATAGAAATTTATAGAATAAAATAAAAAGCAAAGATAAAAAAAAAGACTACTGTTGTTTTTATAAAACATTTTTAGACAATATTAAATAGGCTTGATTCTCCCTCCCTTCCTCCGTCCCTTCCTGTTTCTCTTTCTCTCACTAAAATCTTCAAATTCTACTTTTAATTCACATTTACATACATGGTCTAGTGCATATAGGTGACATTATGTACAAAATTCAATTGCACTGATGCTATTTGTAGTGTTCAGGTTGTAGGTGATAATGTGCTCCAAGTTTGAGCTTCATGAAATAATTAAAAAGACTACTCATTAAAGGTCATATTTGGAGAAATCCATTTTATGTACAATTTTGCAAGTATTTAAGGCATTCTTGTATACTAATTAATAACAAACCAGCTGTGTGTGTCTAACGTTCACCAAATCGATAATATTAAGCCGCGAAGTCGGCGTATGATCGAATACATGAAATTACGTGATGACTTACCTCCCTTGATTTTTAGCTCTTCAACATCGATAATGACGTAATAGTGGAACAATCTATTAATACCGTAACGTTGAATACATGCAGCTTCGTTCAACTTCAGCAGGAAATAAGTACAGTTTGGTTGCATTTTCCCGTTCAGGCAAAGATAAAAATAGCTTTTTCAGGTCTTATGCCAATAAAAATAATAGAAAGTTATATGTTGATTGATTTTAACCCTAAATAAACAACTGACCATAGAATCTAATGCGCGCTAGCGGAATGACAGTTTTTGTAGTTGAATTAAATACATGTGCATACATAAAACAGACACACGTAGGTCAGCTAGATCTTTCTTATCTGTCTAAAACAAAAATTGTGTGAGATCTCAAGGCATTTTCTTTAATTCTGACATTTTTGCTGCGGCTACATGGTTTAGGCCTGGAGGGTGTGTGTGTGTAGTTAGAATCACACAAAAACGGCAACAGCTACGAAAAACCAATGCGGCAGATTTTTCTAGGTTTTATGTTTCCAGGCATGTTTGAGAACACGATTGCTTCAATGGCGATTTTGGCTCGATAGAAATGTGCGTGAACAAAATTAGCCTGTAAATGACAAGAAAATTTAATGTACAAGTGTGTAAGTTTTTAAAGCTTAGCATATACCACAGGCCTTTGAATTTTCGTCCATCCATCCCTCTACCACATATTCCCCCTACTATATATAATATACACATGGTCTGAAACCTTCATCTGTGGGTACCATTGTCAGAGAGCTGATTGGTTGGTTTGTTGTCAAAATCCGCTGACATCATGGTTCTGACTACAAACCAACCAATCAGCTTTCTGACAATGGTGCCCACAGATGAAGGTTTCAAATGCCTGTGCATATACATACTCATTATTTTCGAGACCAACTGTTTGTAGGTTTTATCAGACACCCTTCTGGTTTTACCTAACATGCATAGGCCTGTGTTACTAGTATGATTACAGTTGAATATGTGAAGAATAATCGATATTACATGACCGTAGCAATGGTTGGATGGTGGGGGCGGGTGGGAGGTGTAAGGGGTGGGTGGGGGGGGGGGCCTGCCAGTTGTGGAATTGACGGGCCTGCATATTTTCACGTTGATGCAAAGCATATTATTTTGAGAAATTACCACTGGGCTTATTGAAAATCACCACCGGGCGATAAAACAAGCATTCCGTGTGATGGAAGCACATAAATAGTGGCAGATGAACGAATTCATAGGAAGACTGACATATCGGTAATCGATCGTCCCTTTTTCAGTTCATGCGGACGTCAATGAAAGCTTATAGTAAACAAACAATTTTGACAGTCTTCGACGCGTAAGCTATCCAACGTAAATTTGTGCACTCTTAATAAACGTAGGCCTATCCAAATATGGCAATTTAGTTCATCTTACCCACCTGTTATAAATTATCATTGTCACGCTTTTTGCGCATCTTCACTCATATATGTGCATTTTCAGTATACGCGACAATTGTACACACTCAGTGCCAGCATTTGTCTCTAGTACGTAAACCTACAAATTACTCCAGTAAAAGTGTGGGAGAGTGAGTGTCGTTATGCGTAAATTTAAATGTTAGCTGTATTACATTCAAAGAATCCTCGCCCACATACATATAGGATACGCACGCATGTGTAGCCTGTAGGCCTATGTTTAGAATGACAGAAAACATAAGTGGCAATGTGTAGGCCCTACCACGGATATTTTGGCATAATTTTTGCAACTGAATGCAGTATTATTTGCTTGTTCAAGTAGGTTAATCACGTAGCCTATGAGAACTCCACCACCACCCCACCCCCATCCCCCACCCCGGCCACTCATTGCTGGCATAATGTAGGGATACATCTGGAAAATCATAACAGATTCTGCTGAATTATAGGCGCGGTTTGGATACAAAATAGATATATTGTTTATCAAATGGAATGCAGAAAATGACTTCGCATAGCATCAGAATTTTCAGGGAGAAGAACCAGCCCGCCCATATCTCCCCAAACGGCCATTTGGAGGGGACACGCCCTCACTCACAGACCCTCTCCAATAATGGATCAACTCATTAATAAAATCCTAGATCTGTGCTTGTTGGCCATCCCACCAATACTGGATGTAGCAAGATGTAGTGTCATAAAAATACAGTATCTACAGAATCACACATATTTTCTCGAAGCAGATCTCATCTAAAAATGGGGTTTTCGTCCCCGAGATATTCATATTTAAATATGGCATCGGCGCTATTATAACCTTCTGACTAATGTCTACCAGGAATATCATTGAGATCATTGCCTATTTCAAAATTCATTGCTAAATACAATAGAATGAAAAAGTTACCCTGGTTAAACAGTGTTGCCTGTATTGGCTTTGCCGAGTGGTTGTTCCACTATGACATCACATCTGCTTGGAATTCAAGGGAGGTAATTCATGACGCGATATTCTAAAGCTATGTACTTTATCGGCAATAAATATAAAAATATGCCATGTATTAGCAAATTGATAAGAGCTACATGATATGGAAGGACTGGATATATTATAATGTCTTAAAATACACTCCATATATGACCGTTAAGCACTGTGCCAGGCACATCAGACTAGGATTGTATGCATCTGAACTTACATGCAGAAACCAGATTCAAAGCTGTGGTAACCGCTAGTCTGTTGATAATGGTAACAGGATTCAAAGGTGACACCTTTCACTGTCTACTTGCTGAATTTCTACAGACTACATTATCCATGGGTTTTAACTCTGGATATGCTGTATAGTTTGAAAACAATATGACTGAAGGTTGTTGTTGGCTTAGCCACCAACAACTTTCAGTCAGTGTTTTCAAAATTGAGAGGACTGTCTGGTGGCTTGCATAAAGACAGTTAAAGACCAACTTTATTCGTTTACGACAGGCCTTCACAGGACGTGATGAATGGCATTTATGTGTGAAGGTTTGTTGTAATTTAATAAAGTTAGTCTGTGGAATAATGTTACTCACACATCTGTTGGTCAACATGGTTGATAGCCATCTTGAGCTTTCTGAATTTTCCAATAAATTTGTATACCCTGCCAATAAATTTGGCGGGGTATTATGTAATAGCGCTGTCCGTCTCGGCGGGCGGGCAGCAGAGTGCTTTCCGGATGATAACTCTGTTACCGTTTGTCGGATTGCATTGAAACTTCATAGGGTGGTTGGACTAGGTCTTGAGAAGAAACCAATCGAAAACAACGAGGATCTGAAATCCAAGATGGCCGCCATCCACCGGTGGCCATCTTGAATATTGGTTTCCGCATAACTCTGTAACCGTTTATCGGATCGCTTTGAAACGTCATAGAGTAGTTGGACTAGGTTTCAGGAAGAAAGCTATCGAAATGGACAATGATCCGAAATCCAAGATGGCTGCCAGCCACCGGTGGCCATCTTGAAAATTGGTTTCCAGATAATAACGCCGTTATCGTTTATCAGATCGCTATGAAACTTCATAGGGTAGTTCGACTACCTCTGGGGAAGAAACCTATCGAGATTGACAATGATGCGAAATCCAAGATGGCCGTCAGCCACCGGTGCCCATCTTGAAAATTGGTTTCCAGATGATAACAACATTACCATTTATCGGATCGCTTTGAAACTTCATAGAGTGGTTGGACTAGGTCTGACGAAGAAACCTATTGAAATCGACAATGATCCAAAATGCGAGATGGCCACCAGCTACCATCTTGAAAATTGGTTTCCAGATGATAACCCTGTTCCCATTTATCGGATCGCTTTGAAACAGGGTGGTTGGACTAGGTCTGGAGAACATACCTATCGAAATTGACGATGATCCAAACTCCAAGATGGCCGCCAGCCATGGGCTGCCATCTTGAAAGTTGGTTTCTGGATGATATCTCCATTACCATTTATCAGATCACTTCCTAGGGTCATTGGAATATGTCTGGTGAAGAAACTTATCAAAATTTACTATAATCCGAAATCCAATATGACCACCAGTCAATGGCAGCCATCTTGAAAATTGGTCTCTGGACGATACCTCCTTGACCGTTTAACCAAGCGCTTTGACACTTCATAAGGATGACTGGTCTGATGGGTCGGAGGAAGAAATAAATATTTTCTGAAAGCTCTCATTCATTGGTTTGTCATCATGGCAGGGTATTATGCGCCGTTTGCGGAGCGCTTGTTTAAAAGATGACTACAGAACCAACCGGATCAAATTACCCATCTCTCATCTTTTATCAAACTTCGCTAGATATACACTAGTGTATAAGATTCTGATCTTCCTAATTAAAAAAATTGTTTAATTACTGTGTTGCAGGTGACTGAACCAGGCCTTTGTTGATGTTATAACATTTTTATATATGGAGGACTTAAAGCTATCGTAAGCCAATAATACCTGCAAATTAGACTAAAAGGTTAATTCTCATAGGTCTGCCACTAGCAGTCACTCTGACTGCTATCGAGTTGTGACATCAAATTTTCCCTTATAGACCAGGTAATACATGTTAGTTGAGCCCTGCTCGCCAAGTCACTAGTTTGCAACATGCTAGCCTAATTATCTTTCAAACAAGTTGACTGAAAATCATTACTACTTATATCAGCAACACCTTTCCATCAAATTATTCTCAAAATAATCTAGCAGATAAAAGGTGTCGGCAGCTAAAATTTTGATAACTATCTGAAAATCATTGCTACAACAACTTTCAATCAAATTTTTTCCAAAATAGTCAGCAAAGTAGTAACACTTGCTAAAGATATTTTGAGCGATTTGATTGATAGTTGTTGCTGGCTAAGGCAGTAACAATTTTCTCAAATGGTTCTCAGAATAATCAGTGGACTTCAATATTTTAGCTAACAATGTAAGGAATGTAGGTAGACCTATGTCATATGCGTAATCGAGGTACAATGTGAAATATATTTCCAAAGACCAGTAGCTCAGCCTGATATGACTGACATGCAGTGATTAGAAATGACATGACTACCAACTGGTTGACAAAGAAATTAACACAAGTATAGCAGTTGTTAGCATATTTCACACTAGATCTTGAGAACATATACGAGTATGTCAAATGCCTAACTAATTTTGCATACATGTGTTAGCCTGGTAATGATTATTCTGAGAACAATTTGACAAAGTTGTTGTTGCCTTAGGCAACGACTACTGTCGATCAAATTGCCCGAAATCTCATCAGCAAGTGTTATTACATTGGTGATTATTAGCTTACCTGGCTTTGGAGGCCAATTCAGCTTCTGCTGTGGCAATTTGACCAGCGTCTATCTTTGATTTTGGCTGCATTTTATACCCCAGCAAAAAAAATTGTGTGTGTATTGATGGTGGCGGAGTGCTTTCTGCGTGATCAAAATTGACGATGATCCGAAATCCAAGATGACCACTGGTTTCCGGATGATTACTTCGGCACCAAGTTTGTTTGAGGGAAGTTGATTGGCCAAATGCTTCAGTGGCCATCTTGGACGAACTAGTTTTCACGAAGATGACTGCTCCAGAACCACTGAATGGATCTGGCTGAAATTTGGGAGATATAAATAGGGCCTAAGGCCCATTAGACTTTATTCAAGGGAAGGTGATACTTAAAGAAACCTGGCCACCATGGATCATTCAAAATGTAGCGTGTTTGATGGCCATATTTGATTTTTTTTTATTTGTTGGATTTTAAGGCCAAAATTATTGGTTTTATTGTCTCGCCTGCGAAGCAAGATTGAGACATAGGTATCACTTTTCCGGCAGCGGCGGCGTAAACTTTTAAGTTAAGTTTATATCTCAGCAATGCCTGATCCAATTGGAATCAAACTTGTGTGCATGGTAATATACATTAAAAGGAAGCAGCATGCTGATGCAGACACCATGAGGTCAAGGGGGGGGGGGGGGTGGGTAAAAAATCAAGGTATAATCTTTGTTAAAATTTTACGTTACGTTTTTGCATTAAACAAAAGTTATTGCCTTATATCTCAGCAATGCCTGATCTAATTGGAACCAAACTTGGGTACATGGTGATATACATTGAATGGAAGCAGCCCACCGATAAAGCGGTCATGACCTCAAGGTTATGGGGTCAAAGGTCACCATATGTATGGTGAAGAAAGTGGTCATGACCTCAAGGTTATGGGGTCAAAGGTCACAGTATAATCTTTGTTAATATTTTACGTTAAGTTTTTGCGTTAAACAAAAGTTATTGTCTTATATCTCAGCAATGCCTGATCCAATTGGAACCAAACTTGGATACATGGTGATTTACATTTAACGGAAGCAGCATGCTGATGCAGACGTCATGAGGTCAAGGTTATGGGGGTCAACGGTCATGGTATGATCTCATAGAGTGGTTGGACTCGGTCTGCGGAAGAAACCTATCGAAATCGATGATGATCCGAAATCCAAGATGGCCGTCAGCCACAGGCGGCCATCCTGAAAATTATTTTCTGGATAACCGTTTAGCGGATCGCTTTGAAACTTCATAGAGTGGTTGGACTTTGTCTGCGGAAGAAACCTATCGAAATCGATGATGATCCGAAATCCAAGATGGCCGCCAGCCACCAGTGGCCATCTTGAAAATTGGTTTCCAGATGATAACTCTGATATCGTTTATCGGATCGCTATGAAAGTTCATAGGGTGGTTGGACTACCTCTGGGGAAGAAACCTATTGAGATTGACAATGATCCAAAATCCAAGATGGCCGTTAGCCACTGGTGGCCATCTTGAAAACTGGTTTCTAGATGATAACTCCGTTACCGTTTATCGGATCGCTTTGAACCTTCATAGAGTGGTTGGACTAGGTCTGAGGAAGAAACCTATCGAAATCGACAATGATCCGAAATCCAAGATGGTCGCCAGCCACCGGTGGTCATCTTGAAAATTGGTTTCCAGATGATAACTCTGTTATCGTTTATCGGATCGCTATGAAATTTCATAGGGTGGTTCGACTACCTTTGAGGAAGAAACCTATCGAGATTGACAATGATACAAACTCCAAGATGGCTGCTAGCTACCGGTGGCCATCTTCAAAATTGGTTTCCAAATGATAACTCCGTTACCGTTTATCGGATCCCTTCGAAATTTCATAGGGTGATTGGTCAGCGGCAGCCATCTTGAAAATTGGTTTCTGGACGATACCTCCTTGACCGTTTAGCGGATCGCTTTGACACTTCATAAGGATTGCTGTTCTGATGGGGCTGAGGAAGAAATAAATATTTTCTGATAGCTCTCATTCATTGGCTTGTCATCATGGCAGGGTATTATGCGCCGTTTGCAGAGCTCTTGTTCAACATTAAGTTTTTGCGTTTAGCTAAACTTCAGCTTATATTTCAGGCTTGGTTAAGCCTATTGCAACTAAACTTGGCTATGTGCTTGCCTATAGTATTAGGAAGTAGCATGATGATAATGAGGTCACACGGTCAAAGGTCAAGGTCAGTGTGACCTTGATACAAAATTCAATGTTAAGTTTTTGCATTTAACGAAACTTCTTAGCTTATCTGTCAGGATTGGTTAATCCTATTGGAACTAAACTTGGATACATTGTTACCTATAATGTTAGGAAGCAGCATGTTGATACTGAAGTCACAACATCGAAAGTCAAGGTCATTCTGCCCTCTACAAAACATTATTCTTCAAAGTTAATTTTTTAGGCTTATTTAAGTTGTCTGGTTATATTTTGGGACTGCTTAACCCTAATGGAGCACAACTTTGGTACATGGTTGCATATGCCAAGAGGATACAGGATGGTGACATGGAGACCACCAGGTCAAAGGTCAAGGCTATTCTAATATTGCTATTTGACCTCTGCTTTTTCAACCTTAAGTTTTTCCATTCTGCAAATCATTTATATTTCAGGTTCGGTTAATTGTATTGGAACTAAACTTGGATACATGGTTACCTATAATGTTAGGAAGCAGCATGATAACAGGGAGGTCATAAGGTCAATGCCACTGTGACAAACACGAGACAGGCGAGACATTTAAGTCCGCGGAATTCTTGTTTAGTAGTGATTTCAAAATTGTCCACTTTCTAGACTGTCAGATAAGAGTTGGCAGCCATCTTGGAATTTTTCTGCCAGAAACTCCCATACTAGGCCTAAAGCACAGGGAAATTTTAAATCTCTTCTCGAAAACCACTGGACTAATTTTAAATGTAAAATTTTCAGATTTGGTAAGACACATTCATGTTTTTGTTGCAGTTCTGGCCAAACCTTATATTAGGCTTCTCGTTATAGGCAATGACCTTCCTAGTTGAGATGCCTATATTCTAGATGAGCGGCACACGCCCCATGGGCCTCCTGTGTTGCGAGCAATTTGATTGAAAGTTGTTGCCATAATGATTTTCAGTCAGATCATTATCAAAAATGAGCTGGTTTCAATTTTCTGCTAGATTATTTTGATAACAATTTGACAGAAATTTGTTGCAGCTATAAGCAGCAATACTTGTCAGTCAACTTGTTCACAAAATAATTAGCCTAGCACATTGCATACTAGCGATTCAACGAACATGGCTCAACTTAAATTTATTACTGGGCCAGTTCGGTATATAAGGGGAATTTTCTACAACTTGCTAAAAGATTGCAGAGCAATCTTGGTTAAATTTGGTTAGCACCAGATCTCTGCATGTTTTATTAGTCTAATCTGTTGGTCTTATTGGTTTGTGATATCTTTAAACTCATAGGGCCAACAAATGTATAAAACATTCATATTTTGACCCACATAGTCACGCCCCAGGGCATTATGAATTACTGGGTGTCAAGAACTGAAATTTGAAAGCAAATAGTTTAGCCAGTTGAACTCCTGCACATACATGCTCAAGTCCCAAGACCTAAAAATACCAAAAAATATATAATACCGTTTAGCACATTATGAATGAATGGTTTCTATTTTATTAGTTTGATAATGATTACTAATTCTGCGTGTGGTTGTTTTTACTCGGAAACTTTCTCCTTTAAACTTATTATTCTCAGCAATGAAATTTGGACCACATCTAGATTTCTGCTCAAATCAACGCCAAATTTCTAGTACCCATTGTGGAATCATGCGCTATTCAACAAAATTTGAATCCAGCCAATGATTTTTGAGATACCATATTTTCCCTGCCTAAACTGCCCATAGTAAATGTATGGGGAGTTTCAGTATGGATCCTTTAATTGCAAATATGCTTATAGTTATTGTCAGATCAGCACCATTTGCTTCTAGAATTTTACCCGTAGGATTTCAAATAGTTATGTTGATTTGCGTGTCAAATGTCAGCCCTTATGTGTCATATAATGCCATGGTTTTTGTGTCAGAAATGAACTCCCATGATGAAAGAAATTACATGAACATATTAACACTTGAGGCCATGACACCCCTTACAGTCAAGGTGACTCCTTTAGACCTTGGTGTTGAAAACAAAATCATTCAAAATGGATGCCAAATATTTTTTGGTCCAATCAACTTGGTCAACTTATTTGTTATAATGACTTGATTTAGTTTGAGAAATACTTTTGAGAAATCTGGAAGTGGCCCCATAGGAAATCTATGGAAGCGATATTTGAAGTAAATTTTCACCAAATCTGTTTTACTTACTGACCTGATGCTTGGTATGTGTCTATCACACTTGAACACTTAAATCTGTTTCAAAATGAAAGTTGATGTCCTCGACGTTTTCTGAGATACAGATTCCTAAGCAATAATTTATTACTATTGCTAAAGTTCATCTTTCTAGGCCAGTGATGCAGAATTTTGTACAGAATTGGGCAGCATCATTCTTAAGTTGAATCATGGAATAACATCTTAGCAGTTGTAAAACCTTGTCCATAATTGTCACCTCATCTGGCTTTTCTGACAAATTTCATCATTTGATTAACATTTCAGGGCCAGCCCTGGACTAGCTCTGTCCAAGTTATTTATACTGTTTGTGCTGTTTGTTCAATAACTATTAAAATCTAAGAGCATCCCATTTTGTCTGAATAGATTCTTAAAGAAACAATGACTAAAATCATGGACAGGATAAATATCTCAATTTATTTTCATATTGAATTGTGTATACAAATCAGTTATGAAATAATATCATACAGGAATATGTTTTGATAAGTAATACTAGAGTTCTGCTATAAAATATAACATATTTGTCATTCTAGACAACACCAGCAAATGGAATACAATACTGTAAGGAGACTGTAGCCAAGATACAGTGACATTGACTTTCAAATATGTAATGATGTAAATTTTCTGCTAAAACATTCAATATTAAAACTCAATATTATTTTTCTTATTTATTGATAAGAAATGAGCTGTAGTCAGGTACTTTACATATGATTCATTCTGGTCCTGGAATGTCATGGAAGTTGGGAGTTTAGAACCACAATCTATAAATATATTGGAGATGCACATTTTCAGCTCACCTTGCCAGAATGGCCAAATGAGTTGGAGCCATGGTGACCATCCGTCCGTCAACTTTTTCTTTAAACGACTTCTCAAGAATGCCGATTTCAATTATAGTTGTCAAGAATCATCCTTGTGGCATGGCATAGAGGTCCAAATTTGTTCAAACGAAGCCGATCAGCCAATTTAGCGGCTGGCCGTCTTGGATTAATTGTGGCTGATTTTTAGACATGTCCAAAAATCTCCGAAACCGCTTGGGGGATCGATGCAAAACTCATGAAACATCATCTAGGGCAACAGCTGAACAGTTTGTTCAAGAGAACTTGATTGGCTAAATGCTTCGGTCGCCATCTTGGAGTATATAGTTTTCTCGAAAACGACTTCTAGATCCACTGAACAGATCGGGCCAAAATTTGGGAGATATTATTAGGCACTAAGGCCCATTAAAGTTTGTTCAAGGGAAGTTGATGCGTCAAAGAACATGGCCGCCATGGACCAATCAAAATGTAGTGTTTGGTGACCATATTTCTTTCATGTATGTTTTTGTGTTTGCTGATTTCAAATTTACTCGTTTCAAAACTATCGGATAAACGGTTTGGATCATTTTCCCACTAAAATCTCCAATACTAAATCAAGAGGATATTAAAAATATCTTCCACAGGCCAATTTCCACAGATATGCCTGAAATTTGGGAAGTATGATTTGGGTGTAAGGGCCATTCAGGTTTGTCCAAGGGACATTAAAAAACATGGCCACCATCGACCAATCAGATTTCAGTGTTTTGGCAGACCAATGAAAATCAAACTTGTTTGTTGATGGATTTTGACAAAGTGCCAAAATATATATTTGCATGGGTGCAAGATGCGTCTTCACGCTCTTGAATCTGATTCATGGATCAGGTTGTTCAAATGAAGCTGATTGGTCAATTTGGTTGGCAGTCATTTTAGCTTTTGCACTCTTTTCGAGCTCCAATTTGCGTTTTTAAAACAGATTTCTCTGTTCATGTCAAATTCTTTAGGTTCTAGATCTGGTTAAGACATCGCTGACTTTCCGAAAGTTTACGTCAAATCATAATTATAAAAACTAGATACAAAACCCCCATAGCCAATGTTCTAGGTGAGCGATGCAGGCACCTTGCGCCTCTTGTTTGTTATGACTTATGGTCTGAAACTCATTTCCTATCGTATTCACAGTGTATTACAAAGTAGTCCTATTAGCTAGGAATAGTTTCTGTATATCAGCAATGTATCTCAACAACAGCACCATTGACCAAATGAACATGTTATCATTTAACCAGCTCATAAAAATATGACCTGCCTCTGACTGTTGCACTATATGGTTTAAATAAGATTATACAACTGCACCAATAATTCATAGATAAACTGGATGTAGAACTTTCTCTTCCAGCCATTGCCAACAGAACAAGCACAGAGTAATACTGTCTATGATGTTTGGCTGTGTATTATCAGGATCATATGAAAACCTGCTACTTGCTAGCTAATCACTATTTTAATTCATAGATGCATTTGATTAGGTGCTGGCTTATAGCAGGTTAAATAATGGATGAACATGACCTAACTTTCAAGCTCAATGAGGTTACCAAGGGAACATTCTGTAAATATAACTTGTGACCTGAAATTACACGGGAGCATGAATGGTCATTTAACAAACCTTTGAAAGCAAAAGACCAAATGTGATAAATCATTTACAATTTAAGAAATATATTGAATATTTTGAAACTAATTTGACTGGAAGCTGTTACTGCCTATGGCAGCAAGATCGCCCAGTCAAATTTGTTTCAAAGTATTCAACAGCTTAACGGTATGGTTGCCTTCAAACTGAGACACTAGGACTAACAATTGCTGCTAATATTGCTTTTACAAACTTGAATGGCTGGAAATTGCAAGACATGAAAAATGTTAAATGGTTATATTCTCCTATTGTGATTGTACATAGCATTCATGGAATGTAAAAATAAGCACGTGTAAATATATGACAAAACTGAGGCTCACTAATAAGCTGAAGTTTACTGACAACAATTGTTTGTGGATTTTTTCAAAATTCAGAAAATTAACATGTCTACAGATGTATAAATGAACAGACAGATAGAAATTATCAAAAAAAGCTCAACATGAATTTGACTAGCAGCCTGGGCGAGTCTATTTTATCAGTAATTTCCAAGGCCATAAATGATAGAGCGGTAACAGGACTTGGTAATAGCCCAAGAGGTATAATCTTCACTTAGACTAGATTCAACTGTGATATTGCAAATTATCCTATACTATATCTCTTAAAGCACGCGAGCACGCTCACACACACTTAAGCTTGCAGGCGTGCATATACGACATTCATAGATTTGCTATTAAAATGTTAGTATATTGCTAGTATGTTGCAGCTGGCAAAATTATGCTTTATGGAAGCTGTAATACCATTGTCTTGTGGTTAATTTAAATTGTTAACCATCGTCTATACTACACACATTTGTCATATAATGTTTAAATGATTTGAAATGGAGCAAGAATCTCGTATTAAAATAAGAGAGTATGACATATGTAAGCAAGAGACGGAATTTTCATATCTATAGTTAGTCATCAAAGAAAGATATTTGAAAGTTTACCGAAGCTGCCATTGCATGACATTACACCCAATATCCAAGATGTCATTTTGGCTCAGGTGTAAAAGCAGACTAGTAAATTATATTCTTGTCACAGCAATAAAGCTGTGTACCTAAACCTAAGCATGATTGCATAACAATGTCACTAATATTGTACGTTTAAATCCCAATCAATTCAGAACATGAATATAATGTGAGCATGCTGGAAAACTTGAATATTTTGAGGTAAGGTTGCTGTCCTGAGCATTTAATTTCAAAATATTTAACAGAGTTTTTATATTGCAGCGGATATGGGCTATGAACTCAAGTCAAACCAGTCTATAATGAACAGCGTTTGCGCAATCAAAAAGATGTCACCAAAGAGCCAGGTGCTAATTAAATTCAGCTCATTTGAGGTAGAATGATGTCAGATATCACTGCGCAAGGAGACAGGATGGATGCATTCTCAATGACAAAATAATGTTATGCTCAAAGGGTAATTGGAGGGTTCTCAATAAACGAATGTGTCTGAAAGTCAGTTATATCGAATGGTCCTGTCACACTATTATTTCAATACAAAATTCTTACTCCATTTATAATTGATTTTTAAAGCTATAAATGTGAACACCCTGACAGTTGGAATCATCTGTACCCAAAAGAGACAAAAAGCGCAGATATTTTATGCACTATATGTGTATGTTCATACAGTCTAAGCGATCATAATTTGAATTCCGTGGATAGAAGCTTCAAATATTTTTAAATATAATATTAAGCATTGCGAAGATATTTAATCATTTTTACCATCACAGACCAGAAATCACAAGGTAGGTATGATGTACAGGGAATGTTCGGCTAAATATTTTGAAACTAATTTGATTGCCATCTGTTGTTGCCTGCAACAGCTTGCCAGTCAAATTAGTTTCAAAATAATCAACAGTTTTCCTGTACAGCTGTCTTGAAATTGAGACACTGAAATTTCAAGGGTTAATGAATCCAGATTAGTTGGTGACAAGATATTAACCAGAAACATCTCAGATCAGATCACTTGACCACAAGCAAGGAAACAGCATGAAATAAGCGAAACTGTGGTCAAGTTCTCACTTTCACTTCACTATTGCTCTGCATTGTGTCCTGTTACTTAATCAAGGGGATATAACTGATATATTGACAAACTATACCAGTTCAACTGATAAATTGCCTAACGAATATATTTAAATTAAGGAAAATCTTTCAAATTTGCTGTTAATCCAATAACAAATTGAGAAACTTAACATATGTCAAGTAAGTCTACATTGTATAGGCTCGCTTTAGTGTCATAAAATGCGGTATAGCACTATCCCATAACATACAGTAACAAGGAGCCCAAGGGACTTAACTTTCTCATGGCCCATTAGCATTTGAACCATTAGCATTTGAACAGATATATTACTTTAACCCTTTAATGGTCATACCGGCCAAAATCGGCCTCTGGTATGGTCTTGTGGAATGTCCATTTACAGGCCAAACGAATACAATTTTTGATTACCACTGGAATGACTGGCTCGATAACAGAGCCAGTCATTCCAGTGATATATTTTCAAAAATTATATTCCCTTAGCCTGTAAATGGACATTCAATAAGCAGATATTCAAATTTTCTGGACAAAATTTAACCATTAAAGGGTTAAATTCAGCAATAACAAGATATAGAAAACAAAACTGGAATTCAGTACAAACAATATTTATTGGGAAATTAATAATGGCTGCTGACCAAACAATCAGATTGAACCTTAGGTTCCATCCAGCCAATAAAAAAAATCCAATATGGCCACCAAACCCAAAGTTGTGATTGGTCCATGACAACCATGTTTTATCAAGAATCATGTTCTCTTGAACAAACTTTAATCACCCTTAGTTATCAATGAATTTACGGTCCATACAGCAGCTCCTGAGATTTTCCATTTTCGAGAAGGGATGTTCTGGAGCCAATCACCACAGGGTTCATCTCACCCAACTTCCATTGAAATTCAACAAGTTCTTGAGAAGAAGTAATTTAAAGCTGTTCCCATTCATTTCCTATAGGATTTCTGGAAGTTATGAAAATCCAAGATGGCCACTGGAAAATTTGACCAATGGAAATTCTGAATGTTATTTACGGAAACTATCACCATAGTAGCCTTCTAGCCAAATTTAGTTGAAACGCATCGTGCAGATAAGGAAGATATGAATTTTGACATTTTTAGTACATTTTTAATAAAATTTACGATTTTCACCCAAAAAATTGACCAATCAAAATTCTCAATATATGTTCTGGGAGTAGACCACCATAGCGTCGTTCTAGCTGCTAAGGAGGAGATGCTTTTTAATAATTTCCGGTAAATTTTCCACAAAATCGACAATTTTCACAAAATAAAAATTTTTAATAGATTTTACTATAGTCTAGCATCATAAATTCTATTTTGACAATTTCCGGTAAACTTTTCATAAATCTAGGATTTTCACTCCAAAAATTTACAAATCAAAATTCTGAACACATGTTCTGGAGCTTAGCCCCATAGAATCCTTCCAGCCAAATTTAAATGAAATCCAGCAAGCGGCTAAGGAGGAAATGCATTTTGACAATTTCCGGTAAATTTTTCATAAAATCGAAATAGAAGTTCTGGAGCCTAGCACAATAGAATTCTTCCAGCCAAATTCAGCTGAAATCCACCAAGTGGCTAAGAAGATACATTTTGCCAATTTCTTGTAAATGTTTCATAACATCTGTGATTTTCACCCAAAAATTTACCAATCAAAATTCTGAATAGAACTTCTGGAGTGGA
The DNA here is from genome assembly GCA_034401795.1 of Chaetoderma sp. LZ-2023a. Classification (NCBI taxonomy): domain Eukaryota; kingdom Metazoa; phylum Mollusca; class Caudofoveata; order Chaetodermatida; family Chaetodermatidae; genus Chaetoderma; species Chaetoderma sp. LZ-2023a. The sequence goes on along the minus strand of CM067370.1, from coordinate 86,014,613 downwards.
CCATATTATCGTTCTTTTAGCCAAATTTGTTTGAAATCTATCAAATGGCTAAGGAGGATATACGCTTATGTGTCTAGCCAATTTCTGGTAAATTTTGTATAAAATCTAAGATTTTCACTCCAAAAATTGACCAATCAAAATTCTGAATAGATGTTCTGGAGTTTACCATGAAAGGATCCTTCCAGCCAAATTTGTTGAAATCGGTTAAACCTTTAAGGAGATGCTATTTGACGGGCCAGGTGAGCTAATAATCTTTATTTAGTGAGGCTACAGCATCAGTTAATTGATTTTCTAGAGGCAATCCCCAAAACAAATGTATATGTACAAATACAGAAGACGTAGATAATTATTTACATATAAATAATACATTGTCAAATAATATAAAAACACAAGATGCGCAGTCAAACAATTATGCACGCATGCATCCGCACGCACGCACAAACTACTATTATTATTATTATTACCAACAACACCATTCACGCACACTCACAGAGTATATTACTATATACATATATTCAACAAGTGATCCATGTGCACATATGGCCTTGAGATGTTATCATGCAGATATGCATGCATGCATTTACATTTGTGTGCACACGCTCACACACACCCATTTCTAGCTAAACTACATCCATGTTTCACACGTCTTGGGATTGATCAACGCATAAACTCCCTGAATCTCAATTTTCCAGGTAAAGTGTTGAATATTTTGAAACTAATTTAACTGGTGGTGTATTCAAAACCAATTTATTAGTCTGCGATCAATCAATTTTGTGCTAAAGCTATATCCATAATCAGGCGCTAGATAACAGGAAATGAACACCGACTCAGAGGGGGCGGTGAGGGAGCAGAGTACTGAGGAATGTCTCTTATTTAAGTTAATGAAGTTGATAGACGTATGTACAAGGAATGATTATGAAACAATCTACAGCTTTGCTTCGCACTCACAAAAACATATCTTAACCATTTAACACTTATATCAGTCAAAACAGCCTCAGGAGTGGTCTTGAGAAATGTCCATTTGCAGACTAAGAGAAGATTGTTTTTTTAAATTTACCGCTGGAATGACTGGCTTGATAACCGAGCCAGTCATTCCAGTGGTAAATTAAAAAAAGGTCTTCTCTTGGTTTGCAAATGGACATTTTTAATGAGAAAATTAAATTTATTAAAACAAATTTGAGGGTTAAAGCATTAACATGTTTTAATATTAATTTCATTTATTTCTGACAAGATTACAAACATAATTTATAACCAAACTAACACGACTACAACAACTTTTACTCAAATCAATCATGATTTCCACGCTTTCAGAATGAAGTGTGAAGAAACATGAATATTTACTTCTAAGCTTCTAGTTTCACCACAGGCTTTATATATCAGCATGAACAATGAACGATTTAAAAATGGGTATTCTAATATATGTGAGTTTAATTATGCTATATGTGGAGATATAACCGTATACATGATAGAAAGAGAGTACAAACAAGACCGCTAATATAATGGAAATGCAGCCATTATTTATTTTTATTTTTTTTAAACATGGATGAGTATTTAATCATATTTGATGAAATACTATTGCATAAGTCTAACTAGTGCTAATCTCTATCCCCCCCCCCTCCATCCATCCCATTTCTCTCCCAACTTTCCCTCTCATTCTTCTTTCTCACACTAATAATTTCCCCACCCTCTTTCTATAATGATTAGGTATGTAGACATTTCAATGTGTAGATTGAGCACATATGACATTCCTATGGACAGCAAGTCATGTGTTTAAGAATATCATATATTGAAATAAGAGAGCATCATTAGCTTGATCTATTCAGATTTAAGCGTAATGCTTTTTGGAAGACCACCTGCTAATGTGACATGTGTGTCATCAAATACACTGTTATTTACTGGCAAGTAAGCATTTCCTATAACAATTCAGGTGTATTAAGAAACCGGTTATCTGTAATGAACACTGCTTGGTATTACCTTAGCTAATCATTTAACCCTTGAAAGTTCAATATCTCAATTTCAAAACAACTATACATGAAAACTGTTGAATATTTTGATACTCGCATGACTAGAACCTGTTGTTGCCATAGGCATCCACATGTCCCAGTCAACTTAGTTTCAAAGAGAGTATTCATTACATCATGAATAATAAGTTGTTTTTGATGTGTAATGATGAAGGGGATAAGAGATGTTGGAGAGCAATGACAAGGGCTCTGATAACACACAGCTGTACTGATATCACGAAACGCTGTAGTCCTCAGAATCATCATCTTTACCTAGTTTAGGTATACATTTTGAAGTAATGAAATGACGACCATCAGAACATAGATATCTTATAATGTTCTCATCACATGGAGCACAGTCATGATTCTATTACAGAGCCTGACACATGCAGCATATCTGGAGCTGGTGATGGGCCTCTAGGATGCATATGTATCCACACATACAGCAGGAAGCTCACAGACATTAGCAGAGGAATAATGGTCATATACCATGGATTTGTATTTGTATAATAATGATGTGTGAATCTCAGAATGATGCTCCAACAGTCAATACATCTAAACACACATCACACACCCTGACTGGCTTACTCAGGCCAAATTTAACAATCGGAATGTCTTTTGTGGAGCATTTGGAACACAACAATCGACCACAATGGCGGCTGAAAGTAAACATAATTAATATCTACATGTATTTAGCATTAACATTTCTAAATTAAAATTAAACATTAAACTTTAATATGTGTACTAAAATACCAACTACATTGAAAACCAGGATTCTGCCTCCACATCAATAATACTGTTTAATAATTCATCAATGTTCAAAGTCATTTGGTAGAATAAAAAGAACGCCGAGTTTGGTTAAAATATGTAAAGATGATGATCTCATAAACCATGATGGTAATTGTGATTTCTGCAACAATTTCAACTTGACTGAGATTTGACCTCTAAATAAAAAAATCCATGTGTGTTTTATACTCTCCCCATTGACAAGGAGGTATGGATCAGGAACTGATTTCTATGCCAAGCTCCCAATGACATTAGCTTTTTACCACTATATCAAAAGGTCCCATCATCTCCGCATTACAAGACTTATAGTTTTGTAATAATTTGCACATATTTGAGGTATGGAGCAGAAATTCATTGTTGTTCCAAGTTCACCCCAAGTTTTGACATTGTCGTATTGAAAACCAAATGGAACATTCCACTGATCAATAACATTATGCTTATAATGTTTCCTACTGATGGGAACACAAACAATTGAGCAGAAACTAATTTTGTACTAAGGATTAAACGAAATCACGGATTTCTTTTTTCACGAGAGTTGATACTTACCTCCCTAACATTCTTTGATATTCCCAAATATCGACTTTCACTCAATAAACACTCAGATTTAAAAAGTTATGTGTCCCTACTGGGCAGGTAGTCAGATGACAGTCCGGTGGATGCCAGCCCCAACCTCGCGCATGCGCAGACTAGCACTTCCTCTGACTAATTTATTGGCTGACACAATGCAACTTTAGAAAGCCTGAAGACCGAGCCTCTGTGGGGCGGAAAGGCCGGGTCCGTGTTAAGGGAGGTAAGTATCAACCCTCGTGAAAAAATTTACTTCAAGGGTATATTTACCGTCCTAACACTCTTTGATATTGCCAGAATTCATGAGAATTTGGCGGGAGGGAGGCGAGGTCAAAAGACCAGCTCTTCCCCATGCGCTTTTCTGCGTTTAAGGCACTAAACTTCTGAAATTGTGTGAAAATACAACCAGAGAATGATTTGAACATCAGATAACTCAACTGATGGCTGAGAGAAGACCATATGTCATATGAGCTCCCCACCCACCTACCCCCCTTTCTTGGGAGGGAGACGGGATGACCTCAATGGCTGATACGCTCTCTACGTACAACTGCCTTGTACTATAGGACATTAGACGAAAAAGGCTCCATTTTCGTATATGCTGAATAATGAACCACATAAAACACGTACCATCACCATATTAATAATGAAGGGTCACGTGGCAAAACAATCAACAATGAACAACACATAAACAAGACTGACCTTGTGAATTGCTTGATGCTGTCATCATCTTCCCATTGGTGAAGACTGATGCAGTCCAGACAAGCGGTTGTTTACGTTGATAAATATATATATATATATAAAATGAGAGAACCTCATAAAAATATAAGGCGAGAGTATTCGAGGTGTCACAGAGGTAATGGTCGGTGAAACTTGACTGACTGGGCTACCAACATAATGTCGTCCACAGGGACCCCATTAAACAGGGTGGTGGAAGCACTGAGCCTTGACAAAGTCAACATGTTTACTTGTGGCAGATTTATGACAAAATTGAAAACATTCTACAATCCACCTGGAAATGGTGTCCTTGGAAGCCCTACCATGAGGTTCAATATACGACAACCATAATGCTGTTGGGTCCATCCGCCATCCCTGGGTACGTTGTTTGTACCTGTTTAATGCGCGGACTGGACACCATGCCTTTGAATTAGGATCATATCTAGTCAAAGCTTGTAAAAATATGGGTTGACCTGGATATTTCAGACTGGGTTTTAACCAAAGAAATTTATCCTAGGTAGAAGTCTAAGGTCTTCCTCTGTAATCACATAACGGTCTTCCTCGGCTGATAAGGCATGAATTTCGCTTCTCCACCTAGCCGAGGCCGCAGCAAAAATAAAAATACAGTTTTAAGAGTCAACATTTTCATAGAAATGTACCTTAGTGGTTCAAATGGCTTATCAGCTAATACCTGTAGCACTAGTAATAAACTCCAAGATGGAATCACTGGGGGATTCCTTGGTCTTAGATTGCCATGCCTTTAATTAAAGTATTTAATGTACTTACTTCATCACTTCTCCTTTTAGCCAAGCAAGGGATAATTGTCATTAAAGCTGACTTGTAGCCAGCAATAGAGTTAGGCTTGAGGCTATAGGCATCATACAGGTGACAGAGGAAATCGGCTACTACCTGAATAGATGAATCCATTGGATTAATACATTTTTTAAGCACCATTCTGCAAATCTGTTGATTTTATAGTTATATGCTCTGGAGGTTGATCCCCTTCTGCTTTTGCCATAAACATGGCTGCTTGCTCAGAAAATCCCTCCTTAATTCTTGATTCCTTAACAACATCCAAGCAGTCAATTTAAACATTAGGCCTTGGAAGATAATATTGTCCCTCAAAGGCAGAGGAACCGGATTGCAGACCAGAAGGTCCAGCAGATCCGTATACCATGATCGGCGTGGCCAATTTGGGGTGATCAGAAGTACTTGGCACTCCCGCCTGATTTTCTGAAGAATTTTTGGAATCAGGATTGCTGGAGGGAATGCGTATGCATACATTCCCACCCAGCTGATAGCTAACGCATCTGTTGCGATAGCGCTCGGATCTGGAATTGCAGAGACGTCGTCGTCATCTTCGCTATGTTGGGTTTCCCCCCAGTGGTTGAACAGACGATCCGCCACACATGGATTTAGATGCCATTCCGTAGGTAAAACACTCATCCTTCGGCTCAATGAGTTTGCTAGCAGAGTTAACCTTCCCAGAATATGAACTGCTTTCAAGGTGTTCCAAAAAAGCATCTGTCTCATTTGTCTGCACAAATTCCAGAGGGCTGTCAAAAGGGGAGGCAACACCCACAAGACCTGTGTCAGCCCCAAGTCTCAGCTAGGGCAGGCCAGGAGAGTGCAAAGAAGCTACTACAACTTCTAATTTTGAAAAGACTATCAGTATATCGATTAGATTTTCAAATTTGAATGAGTCTAATGTCTGTTGCAATGAATAAGATACTCTTGAACCAGACTGTTTACTTAATCAGCCTGGTATTTCGACTGTAAGTAAATTAATATTAGTCACTTAATTTAAGTAAACACATTTTCTGAGTGCTTGGTCTTTCTTGATCATCACAGAAGCTCCGCCCAATCCACGGTCGTTCACAGATCATGTGCATCACCATTACTCAGTGCATGTGGAAGAACCTTGCGATGTATGCGAAATAGTGGTCGGATGTGGCTTTAGTCAAGATTCAACAGATTGGTGACGGCTACCAGACTAAGTGCGCTGGAGATATCGCGAAGGTAAAAATCAGTAAATGACGACTCGGCATGCCATTGTGCTACAGACATCACCTCCTCTAAAGAGCCACCCTTATAAAGGGCAGATGCTGCTGCTATTGCGCGGACTTGATGGGCATTCGCACGATCAATCTGCTTTCCTGTTGCGATTTTATGCAACATCTGAATAGCATCGACTATCCAACGAGAAATGGTGTCTTTCGAGGTGCGAAGATGAGGGGCTTTGAGACATAACCACAGAGATTTTGGGTCATCTCTCCACTCCTCAGTATGTCTCTTATACATTTTCAGACATCTGACAGGACACCACGCAGAAGCTTTCTCGTCGATGCTGCTGCAACCAAGAAAACTGACTTAATAGTTAACAGTTTAATATCTATAGATCTAATTGGTTCAAAGGGAGCATGCCCTAAAACCTGTAGAACAAGAGATAGATTCCATGCTGGGATAGGAATTGGCTGTCTCGGTCGCAGATTGCTCATTCCTTTAATAACTTCATTCAAAGTGTCATTCTCCACTCCTTCAATGGCCAGACTGGGAACGACTGAAGCTAATGCAGACTTATATGCTGCTAGGGTTGAAGGTACAAGTTTGTCAACTTCGTATAAATGACAGATAAAATCTGCTACATGTTGACCAGATGCAGAAAAGGGATTAATATCTCTTCCCTTACACCACTCTGCAAATTTGTTGATTCTATAATTATATGTCTTGGTGGTTGACCCTCTTCTGGCTGAAGCGACAAACTTCGCTGCTTGCTCAGAAAAGCCACCCTTAATTGCACGCTGCTTGATAACATCCATGCAGTCAATTGGAACATCTTCGGTCTGTTGTGGACATACAGACCTTTGTTCTGAGAGATCAGCTCCCTTCTGTCTGGAAGAGGGATTGGATTGCAGACCAGAAGGTCCAGCAGATCCGTAAACCATGATCGGCCTGGCCAATGAGGGGCGATCAGTAGTACTTGGCCTATGCCCTCTTATATTTGCCAGAACTTTTGGGATGAGAATCGTTGGAGGATATGCATACGCGTACACTCCCTTCCAACTTATCGTCAGTGCGTCTACTGCTAAAGCTAGCGGGTCCAGGATCAGTGACACGTATGTGACCATCTTTGCATTTCTTTTCATCGCAAATAGAACCACATTTTGCTTCCCCCAATGTTTGAAAAGAACTTCCACTACCGATTGGTTGAGCTGCCACTATGACGGCAAACAGTCCTTCGATTGAGAGCATCCGCTAGGATGTTCAATCTTCCTGGAATGTGTGCTGCCCGAAGAACAATATTCGTCTCTTGGCACCACAGCAGAAGGTTCCATATCATCATACACAACTCTGGTGATCTCGTCCCACCTTGGCAGTTCAAATAAGACTCCACTGTTGAGTTGTCTGTCCTTACCAGGACTATCTTGTCTCGGATTAAGTTCTAAAATTTTCCAAGTGCTAATGCCACTGCTAATAATTCAAGAACATTGATGTGTTGCTGTGCATTGGTCCGATCCCATTCTCCTGACACTGACAGATCGTCCAGTACTGCTCCCCAACCCGTCATTGATGCATCTGTAAAGATGGACATCTGCGGTTGAAGAGGTTGTAGAGGAACACCTCACAGGAGATTCTGTTCTGATAACCACCACTGAAGATGAAATATCAATGGTTCTTTTACTGGAATCCTCAGAGATAACGGATCCGTTCTCTGGGACCAGAATGACATTAAGTACATTTGAATCGGCCTGCGCCTGAGTGCCGCATAAGGAACCACAGTAAACCCAGTATTCTGAGAAATTGAAGCGCCATCGGATAGGCTCCTAGAGAAACTGACCCCAGTACTGCAATTAAACTCTTGACTCTGCTCTCCGCCGGAAAAGCTACACAGTCCCTGAGATTGAAAAATATTCCCAGATATACAAACTCCTGGGATGGAGTCTATTCTGGATTCTCTACATTTACAATCCATCCTAGGTCCTTTAATAAAGCCAGGACTACCTGAAGATTGTTGCGCAGAGTGACTGGATCCCCCGCCTTCAGCAGCCAGTTGTCTGTGTAAGTATGAACAGCTATGTTTCTCTTGCGAAGATAAGAAGTCATGGCAAGAACCACTTTGGTGAAGACCCTCGGTGCTATGGTCAGACTGAACGGTAACGCATTGAATTCCCAAACATTGTCTTGGAACGCAAAGGGAAGGTATTTCTGAAAAGGAATTGACATTGGAATATGAAAAAATATGATCTATCGATACTGCCCACATGCCTTTTCTCAGCCCTGTCATCACCGCTACCACAGTCTCCATCTGAAATTTTGGTGAGAGAATGGATTTGTTCAGCGGTTTGAGGTTGAGAATCGGTCTCCAACCTCCAATGCGTTTCGGAACAAGTTATCGAATACCATTAAAATTCGACTAAAGGACGCAGATTTTTGTCAAATTACATGTTCTAGAAAGGGGGGTGCATCCTATAATCGAGAACATTCCTTGAGCACATTTTTGGGTCAAAATTTTCTTAAAAGGTCAAAGATTATACCATGGAAATTGAACTAAATGTTACCCTAGACAATTCGCGCCGCCTGACGACTATGTTTAATGTATACTGCAAAAACATGAAGCGGAAGTGAAATTATTAAATTGGGGCGCCTAGATATTGCTTATTCTTTAATAAATATCACTTATTACATCAAAATGAATCCAGAATTTGACATAAAATGTCGAGTAAAGGTACATGTATAAATCACGTGATTCGCCTCCAGTTGCAAAAGATCTATTCTAATTAGAGCAAGTACTCGGATCTAAATATTCTGGACTCAGAAATTGCTATATATCATCATTGCGCGATAGGAACTGAATGTTCCCGTACCTGTTTGATAACCAACTCCTGTTAGAACATAAGATTACACAGTGCCTCCAATCGCAAAAGAGCCAGATAACCAACTTCTGTTAGCTCATAAGATCACACAGCACCTCCAAACACAAGAGCCATTAAATTCTGTTTCTGTCAAATGATTTCTATATTTTCAAGGAGACATTTTATACCAAAATTAGATTGATTTTGATGTAATAAACAATCTTTATTGAAGATACACAATATTTAATAATTTCTCTTCTACCATGATAATTTTTAGTCATACATTAAACATAGCACTGAGTGATGGTAATTTTTTCCGCCAACGATCTAGTGATCACCCTGGCCAGGCAATCTTGGGACAAGCGCATAGTTTCCCGGATATCTCCGGGAGCAGCCTCTGGCACTTCCACCACTCAGGTCAGCATACCCTGCAAGACGGTACATCCATGCCGCATCCTCAATGAGAGTCAACTCATTGAAAGGATCTTTGTTAGTCTGGGAAACCAAGGGTCGAGAACGTTCCTTGGCTTTCCCGGCTAATGGCCTGTTCAGTGCTTCTCTTTCCCCGACTGAAAGCCGAGGAAGACGAGCGTACTGATGATAGGCCTACTCCGGAACGCGGACCCTACTCCTTATCCCCTTAGGAGCCTTGGGTAATGAATAATCTGGCTGAACCAGACGATACGCTGCGACTTCCAACATGTCAGAAGTCTGGGAATCCATGGGCAGGGTTGGCATGGCTGAAGAGCCCCTTGACAGTGCGCTAGCCGAACGCTCTGACATCCACTCTATCGCCGGATCGTGCTGAAATCCTTGAACTGATGCCAACCCGAGATGGTCGGCCATCCAGCCAAGGACCTGCACCAATTCAGCCTCGGTGCAAAAGAATGATTCGTCCATCAAAGGACTACCATTCTCATCCTCCTTCTCACCCTTGGATGAGTAGGCCACCGACGATCCATGCTGGGAGCTATGGACCAAACTTCCAATACGAAGCGGATCTGTAGCCCGACTACTTGTGGCTCCAGTATCTAGCGAATCGCCAGATATGGATTCACCGCAATCCATCGGCTCCAACGGCAGAAGATGGAACTCCGAGAGGAGCCGTCATAACCGCCTCCGTGATGCCAGTGGGAGCCGTAAAACAGGACTCCAATGGCAACGCGGCCTGAGCGAAGTCCGGGTGAAAGATGCCCGACGGAACGTCGACATCGCCACCCGGCCGGCAAACCCATACAAAACCTGTTGGTGACCCGCGAGAAGTACTAGTATCTGCCAAATGAGAAAGCTCCGGCTTGCCAGTCTTCCATCAGGAGGATATCTTCCTCCTCCGCCATCGTCTCTTGAGCCAAAGCGGGAGGAAGGCGAGGTGCTTGTCCCACTGCAGAACTGGCCGGACCACCGATGGGTAGTCCTGCATCATCGGGATCGTGGACTGGAATGACTCGAACATCGCCTTGAATTGGGCTGCCCAAACACTCAAGGCCTTTTACTGATGCCTGATCCACTTTGGCCGCCTTGTCCCTCGCGATCCTCTCCAAACGCGCACGCCAATCACGATCGAACTCCGCCACCAACTCCGATGACCACTTCGCACATACATCGCAAGGACTTCCAACCTTGCACTTCGCGCAGGCAACAAAGTGATGACCGGAGAACTTCCGTTTCATGAAGCGGTTGCAGCGCTGAGAGAGCGTGTCAGAAGGGGCCTTGCCTTTCCCCTTCACTTTCTGCGAACACAGAATACGAATTAAAGAGCTGCACATGATAATATGATGATGAGCAACACGCACAATTTACTTGATTGTAATATAAATCACTTACAAAACATTAACTTTCTCTTAAATTAATGATAATCAAGTTTTAGGCAGGAAATATTTGAAAATTTTTTGAGTGAAATTTTATAAACACGGCTTGGAAATTAACTAATCATTAGAAGAGCCAAGAAATAAAGACCGATTGCTACTAACACCCTCGACAATGAAGCGAGATTTAAATATTGGCCTAAAACAGGATGCATAGACATGCCAAGCCAAAACTAAACGTTAATCATGGGAGCTGCCATCTTGGCTACGGGCGCATCTATCTTGGAAGGAACCGAGTCGCAAGAGAAATTAACCAAGTACACAGATAAGATTAAACAGTTAACTTGTAACGGAGCGACTCCAATTCTAGATTGATACAACCTGCCCCTGTGATGACTTTCCCTTTCCTTCCATGAAGCCAGCAATGGATAACTTCAAACACGCTGAATTCCATTAAAATTTGCAGTTTTATGAGCTTAAACACATGCGACTTGAGAAGTCAGCAAAATAGACGAATCTGACTGTGATTGGGAATTGACTAGGTACCTGGGGCTATGGTGATTCCCGGACACAGTATGGGCAGGACCATGGAGCGTGCAGAGTTTTAATTGGTTTTTTTAAGCTAGACTAGATAATAGACCATATCATAATAGTACATCTGCTAAGTATTATTCGAAGTAGAACCTGTGATCCAGGCACCAGCAAAGCAATTTTCATGTCATCATACAGAGACTGGGTGACTTCGTTCCGCCCTGGCGGTTTATGTAAGTCACTACTGTTGAATTGTCTGATCGAACCAGAACAATTTTCCCCTGAACTTTCATTAAGAAATGTTCCAGGCCCAGTACTACTGCTCATAATTCCAGTAGATTGCTATGTTCTTGTGACTGATCCAGATTCCAAAGCCCTGATACTGTGGTTTCTTCCAGGCAAGCTCCCCATCCCTCCATTGATGCATCTGTATACATCGTTATCTGAAGGTGGGGAGGGGTGAGTATCACCCCAGCCAGGAGACGCTCTCTTACCATCCACCATTGAAGGTGGTGAATAAGAGGCTCCAATACAGACACATTTGAATCCAGTGGTCCTGTACTCTGGGTCCACTGAGTCATGAAAAACCACTGGATAGGCCACCTGCGTACGGCTGCCTGTGGAATGACTGGTGCCAATGAAACCATCAACCCCAGCATTCTAAAGTAAACCCATGCCAGGACATGATGACTGTTGCACACTGACTGTATTAATGAGATGAGTACTTGTACCCTCTCCTGAGTAGGATAAACATATCCTATCTCTAGATCGAAGAACACTCCCAGGTAAACAAACTTCTGGGACCCTTAATTTCCACTGACTGCCCTGGAATGCAAACCTCAGGTACCGGCGAAAACTCGTCGACATTGGAATGTGGAACTATATATCTTTCAAATCTATTAACGCTGTCCACATTCCTTTCTCCAACCCTGCCAACACCGATTTCACTGTTTCCATTTTGAAACTCGGCGTGTCTATGAACTTGTTCAATGGCTTGAGGTTGAGAATTGGCCTCCACCCTCCAGTGCTTTTTGTCACTAGGAACACGGTTGAATAGAATCCTGGACAATTGTGTGCTGGTTAAATTGCTCCTTTTTGCATTTATTTCCTCTATACACAACCATTGATCTGGATTTCTTGGATTTTGAGTCCAGATCGGAACCAGAGACAGCTACGATGGCAGGCCTACTATCCAGTCGGGAAGATACCAGACTGAGTCATCGTAAGACTAAGCGGTCCTGAGTCAACCGCTCCCACTCTTGCCTGTGGTGGGCTAACCGCCCCCCCCCCCCACTGGTCCACCTAGGGGGAGAGGTGGACATGAGCAATGCAAGAGTGGCACTGTCTGGATCCAGAAGCACTGGAATGGTCCTTACTGTGGCAACCAGCCCATCAGGCATGGTTACCACGACCAGATCCTCGCAGCCACAGCCCGCACCTCGGTGCTGGCCGGAGTGCACGTGGCTATGGCCGGTGCTGCGCTGGTGGCTGGCCTCTGACTTGGCCACTGCCACCCCATGCCTGCAGGGGGTGCTGCGCGAATGCTCTCTGCGGAGCTCTCCAAATTGCTCATGCAAAGCCCTCTGGTTATTGACCAGGGTTACCGTCTCCTGGAGATGCCTACATCCCTCACCTCCAAAGAGACCAGGACCTGTCATAGGCGTACACAGAAGCCTATTATACAAGTCCTGGGACGGCCACAGGTTGTGTAAGGCAAACATGCGCCACGCCCGGACACTCCTGGTCACAGACCGGGTTAAACGGCTGGCGCGATGCGGATGCAGTCACTGCAAATCCTTCGTGCACAGTGCTCCCGTGTCAGATCGGGAGCCTGGCCGCATATCTTCGCCTAGCACAGCGCGATCATCCAAGCTCGGCTTAGTCCCCACACCAAACCTCTGGTATTCACCAGGTACGATGCGGCATCACTTTGCCATCTCACGAGGGGCCTTGGCGAGATGTCCACTCACCTTAATGGATGTCTCTGCCTCTGTAAACATATCAACAATATGTTCCACCAGCGGCAGAGATGGCATCGCGGTAGTAGTCGGCTTACCTGCCAGCCACGGGCGCTGCTTCCGCTGGCTGGCTGACTGATCCACAGCAAGATCTGGCCTGATGTTTATTAGCCATTGACAAGCGTCAGACCAGCCTTCCTTTGTGGCCACCTGTGAATGCTCGACTAGGCGCAGGCCTTCGTCATCCTCTAGAGCATTCACAGGTGACTGCGTGGCTGGAGGAACCGATACTCCTGGCAAGCCAGAGAAAGCATGCGGGCCCGACAGAGCAGGCATGCTAAACACACTGGCTTGACCAGGAGCAGGCGCTGTGGCATTGCGTAGGGAATGAAAACTCGCCACACCACGGCCCTGGCCAGAACCAGCTACACCATTGACAAGCCGAGGTATGCGGTAATGCTGGCAATCGGATCCAGCCCGGCCTACCTTCTGCGCCGTGAATGCTACTCCTGCGTGAGTAGACCCATGGAAAGTGTCGCCCGTGTTCCCCGCGAGGGGTGCACGTACGTCAATTTCCATGGCCACGGCGTTATAAGGAGAACCCAGCAGATAATCCTCTTCTTCCTGGCCAGAAAGATTATACTCTAGGTCAGCGAAGAATGCTAACCCAGACTGGCCAGGAAAGGTACCATCATAAGAGGTAGTGGTACCTGTAGGGCGCAGATAATTCTGGGAACCCGGTAAGCAGGAACCAGGCTCCAGCGACACCTATCCATGAACAACCAGCGCGGCAAGCCTGCTGCCAGTGTCCTCATAGTGGACTGCCCCTCTAATGGGGCCACCTCTGAATCTTGGATGAAAACTGGTAAGTCCCTACAGAGCACCGATTCAGAGGTGGGGATTATCTGCTCTGGAGCAGGAGAAGAAGACCAGGCTGTGCCATGAGAGGCGAGCGATTGCTCGCGCTCGCCTCCACACATGCCTGGGTGATTTCAGACGACCTGTTAGTCGCTCGTCATAAAATCGGTTGATCAGTATATAATTTTGTTATATACATTTGCTGATAAATGATGTGAGTGACCACTAACACGGGCATTGCTAGTTAACCCCCAACAGAAATAGATGAAATTAATAAAAATTCTGATTTTAACAACGTATTATAACGTAATGGTTTTCATTTTGTCCTAGAGGGGGATACGAGAATTGCTATTATCTAGAAACATTGTCGTGTCAAAATTAGTAATGCCTATATCGGCCGATCAGTGGCAAATGCGATGATAAAATGTATTAAATTATCACTAAGCTACTAGTAGAACATCGTGAGCGCGCTTGCTAGACAATACAACACAATATTTAATCATTTCACATCTTGAATTGGCAAGTTTTTAAGGATAAAATGGAGGCGATAGTCAGAACTGAGAAAAATATATTGTTACATATGCTCCAATTCCGTGACCGACCGTGTAAGAGCCTGTTTTAGATAAACTACCACAGCGCGTAACGGGTACACGGTGTATAACGCTATGTAGCCTGGTTCCCAAATAAATGACCCGGGAACCAAGCTACCGTAACGGGTATGGTGTACCTACAGTTCTGATTGCATTAACTTCCTGGTTAGTGCGCTATAAAAATATGCGCATGCGTGTCAAGATATTGCCATGGTTTGCAAAATAGTACCGCCATTTGGACAGTTATATGCTAATTCTTTTTAGATGCACGAAAGTGTATGATCATGGCGCGTATTATTTAAGATGTACGACACATTAATCCTGTATTACACTCACAAATTTAACGAGAAAATCGTATTTAACCTTGACTGCGCAAATGTATTCATACGGGTGATTTGCCGATTACTGGAACTACACAGCAAATTACACGTGGTGCCTGGTTCCCCGTACAATACAATATTATAGCGCTAAAAGAATTGATAGCGGCTCCAATCTAATTATATCATATACATGTACCATATATATGACAATTTATACTGTAGCAGTTGTGAGCACCACATAGCTCTCCTTAAATTTTTCAGGCGAGTTATACGAGACTCCCCGACAACTCGCCTGGCCAGTTTCGAGCGAGCTATTCGCAGCTCACCTGCTATTTACTCATGGCAAAGCCTGAAGACAATAAAGGATTTGGCTCAGGGAGCATGCCGCGAAGCAACTCTGGGATCAAATCTTTTATTGTCTTCTTCATCTCTCCCATCATCTCAAGACGAAGGCTTCCATATTCATGGTGGATGAAGCCTTCCTCTTAGCCTTCTTACCAAGACCTCGCTCCTTCTCCTAGGCCTGTAATGACAAGAAGATATTTGTTATTTATTCCCCCCCCCCCACTATTTACATATGTCACAATTTAACAATGGGCCACATGGACTATTTTGAAAACAGAGGTGAGGGGCGAATCTATGTTTGAGAAACCTTCCACAAGAACAACCCGCTTTCTGAGAAAAAGGCCATAAGACGAAGACAATGAGTATTTTAGTTAATGAATTAGTAAAACTCAAAACCAAAATAAAGAAAGAAGGCTGGTGGCCATAAAGACCACTACACTAACAGATAAACCAGTGTTGGACAAAACTTTATGATATTAATAAAGGTGCAAGGCTGATTATGATGTCATAACTTCAAAAATAAGAAGGTAATCCGACTTGAAAGAACATCCAGGTGTAAGGACGAATTGTATTCATAATCCAGAACATAGTAACTGGAAAGGATAGTGATACAAGCTTTGCAAACATCAGATAAACAGTGATAAATTGGCAGCAGATTTTAGAAAAAATTCTAAATATATTAAAGTGCCTAATATCATAACTAGAATACCTGCGTCTTTAGCATAGACAAACCATCCGATCTGATGAACTGGATGCTCTACCAATCTATATGACCTCTTAAATCTCTCCACCATTAAGGGAGGGAAGAGGACCAAGAGGGCAAAGTGAGATCTTATGAGCCCTCCCACTCACTGGGCATAGATTTTGCTTAGTTCTTTTCTAACATTGTTAGTAGGAAATGGAACCTTGGTGGAGAGAATAACAAACCATCTGAAGATGTGTTTTCCCTTGCTCAATCATAGATAGATACCTGTGAACATAAACACAAAGCGAGATTAGATTTCATAGCGCCAGATAGAAATAAATCAGTTTTTTAGGCGCTTGACACGTCTAATCGCAAATCGCGGAAACACATTACAACGGGATTAATACACTAAACTAGACAAGTATGTATTTGAATTCACCTGATAACTTGGTCCTTGGCCGCCCTCTGGAGACTTTCCATGGTCAGACATTATCCTTAGGTGATATTCTTCCAGAAATTGAGAGAAACTTAGCAGAAAACTTGTATAATAAAGAAATGTATGTGTCTCTTTAGCCAATAAATTGGAAAAGAGGAAGTGCTAGTCTGCGCATGCGCGAGTTTGGGGCTGGCATCCGCTTGACTGTCATCTGCCTACCTGCCCAGTAGGGGCACCTAACTGTTTTTAATCTGAGTGTTTATTGAGTAAAAGTCGATATTTGGGAATAGCGAAGAGTGTTAGAGAGGTAAGTATACTCTTGAAGTGAAAAATGACATCTCACCACTAGTATGTGAATGTGTGCATCCAAGATTGCATCCTACAAGATAAGATAATTGTGACACATAGCAACATTTAAATTACCAGGTTTTCCAATCAAATGTTAGTTTTGTGCTTTGGACCAAATTATCCATGTTTTTGTTCAAATACTATCAATGTTCCATGTGAGGCTGCCACATTAGGACTCTTGTTTAGCTTTGCTCTGAATTTTGTTATGTTTCTGGATTGTTTAATATACATGGACACATTGCCACATATGCTGAAAGTATGCGGCACAATGACACTGTTGTATCTAGATCTATCTTAACTATCTTTTCAACATTACATTTTTGCGTTTAGCTCTGTAGCGATCCTTGTGGCTATTGCCACAAATTACATGTTTTAGTAAGTCACCACTCAGGGGATCAATAGACAGACTTCAGTTACTTGGTCAATTAAATTATATTAGGCCTGTGACCTCACTCAGACTGAGTTTTATTGTCTTTACTACACATAATCAGATTCACTCAGACACTTGCCTCCTAACACTGTGGCCACAATTACTTCCATGACTCACTACATCCTTTCATCTCTTTGCTGAATCCTCTATGTTTCTTTATTTCTAATGTATATGGTTTGGTACTTGTGCCTTCTGGTATATTGTAGACATGATTTGACATAATAGTTGACATGACAATAGCACCTCTCTCAGTTGTGTTGCATTTTGTTAGTTAATACAGTAATGTCGGAAAACGGAAATGATCACAACAATTAAACTGAATCTAAATGGATTATCCTTGGTCAATAGGTCGTGTGATGTCAAAGTTGGTAGGAGTACTCTAGTCTATTCAGGCCAGGGTGAGTTCAGGTAATTTAACTCATTCAGTCCCAGACACATGGCAGAGATAGCTCTCTGTTTCCCCCAGCCATAATCAGACAACAGAAAATAGGGTTCTGTCACCCATTCTCCCATAATGTAAAATATTGCTCCTATTGTGAATTGTAGAGGAATAAAACGAAAGTGAATGGTATACAAGATATGTGAATGTGGGTGTAATAGTCCCCTAATTACCTAATTCATTAATTAATAACCATATTTTGAATTCGGAATAGACAATGCCTACTATGGCTGATTTATCGCCATTTTGGCTGTCAAATCTTACAAAATTGTTGATATCAGTGGCCAACATCTTATCATGTGACAGTAAACAATAACTGGAGGAAATCCAACTGATCCTTTGATAAAGCTATTACAGCGACTGCTTGCATTGCAAAAAATCTGTCTCGGACAGCCATTTTGTTTTACGCATTCTTAATAGGTGATCAGTTGTCAAAATATGATTTTCCCATTAAAGTCCAGATGCCAAAAATTAAATTAGAAATATCTCTTGTTACATCCTGCATCAAATGGGCTTAAATCCACAAAAATTGGCATTACAAATAATCATCAGACTTGTTATTCATGGGGATACAATTCCGAGTTTGTGATTATTTGTGATTATTGCAAAGCCCCAAGTTATTAGAACTGTTAGGGAACAGAATCATTTTCGCGGCACACATCCTAAACCACTTCTAAAAGCAATCATGTCAATCGATGTCTGGGGTGCAAGGATGTCACTGGTACCAAAATGCTTCAGTAAGAATGAAATAACACGAGAAATGTGGTCGCAACCGTGAATCTCAACTTTACTACATTGCAATGAACTATGAAGTTTGACTTCTACTATGATTTTACAGGAATAGAGATCTATCTATACACCTATCAGTGACCATGGCCTGTGACCGTCTAACCACAGCCACTGTGTCATACCATCTCATTTTAACGAAGCATGTGTTCAAGGTTGAGTCCATTAATCTTAAGCAGATCTGAGATACAAACAGATAAGTTGAGTTAAATACAAATTGTTAATGTTGAAAAAATTGTTTTACCAATGTTGGAAGAATGTTGGCCTCTTGACCCCAAGGTGTTATTGTTTAGAATTTGTCATTATCATACTGAATTTGACCGTTGATACTTTTATGCCAAGCTAACTATGTCCTGCCAGCTAGTGATCAGGAGGCGCTTACCAAAATTTGGTCCCTATGTGCGACATAAACTGCTAAGCTGGGATAAACCCAGTGTTAATGTTGAAAACTAAGTTTTCCACTGACTGTGACTTTTGACCTTTTGACCACAAAGTCATCGTCTCATGCACTCTCATTATAAGGAAGCATGTGTTCAAAGCTGGGTCCAGTATGACTAACCAAAGATGAGATGTAAACAGCAAAGTTGAGTATACACAAAATGTTAATGTTGGAAAAACCTTTTTACCAAGATCACAATGACCTTGACCTTTGACCTCAAGTTTGACTACAATGCCATTAGGTCATATCTTCTTATTATGAGGAAACATTTGTCCAAGTTTGGGTTCATGTAATTAAATAAACATGAGATTTAAACCATTAAATTGAGCTAAATACATGTTGAAAGAAATCAAGTTTTTACCTAGGTTACAATGACCTTTGACCTTTTGACAACAAAGACATTGCCAGTGACACCATCTCTAGCACCACTGCTCCTGTCAGGTGACTATGAAATGGTAATAATAGAGTTGATAAACATTTAACCCATTAACTGTCAAGCTGATCAAAACTGGCCTCTACAATGATCTTGAGGAATATCCATCTGCAGGCCAAGAGCTTATTTTTAAAAGTTGTCACGAATGCCTGACTTGATGACAGAGTCAGTCATTCTAGTAATAAATTATCAAAAATAGATTTTTATTGTACTGCAAATGGACATTAACTTCAGGCAAAAAATGTCAACTTTCATGATCAACCTTGAGCATTAAAGGGTTAATATGTTTCCTGAATCTGATGTATAACAATATCTGTGCGGCATGAATGTTACCAAGCATGCCAAGCTATTCTTACCAATGATGCTTTCTGGTTTTAATACCAAATTTGACAGCACATTCCAGACACGCCTCTCCTTCACACCAGGGTGGTTCTGCTGACAGCATGTCTAAATGAGAGACAGATTATTAAGCGCTCACAACATGCAGTATGCTTATGATTGTATTAATGATATCACTAGTAACTAACAATAGTATCAATGTATATGAATTGTAACAAGTGAATTTTCAATTCCACTTTGATATAATAAAAATTAAGCTTTAGTGGCATAATTAAGATCAAATGGACTGCGTCCCGCATTTCACACCCTTTTGTTCTTTTGCATATTGCACATCATGTGTAACTGTGTCGCGAAATGAGGATTTCTTAGAATTAAATGTCTATTGAAAAATTCTAACATTCTTATTATAATTTTTGAAAAGGAGACAAATCACACCAAAATAAACTCGGTCAAAACCATGTAAAAGTATGGAAAAAACTTTAAATTCTTTTAATTTTGCTTCAAACTGAATGCAATGATGTTATAGAACAAATCTGTAGTTTTGTTGGGATCGGATAAGTCCTTGATAATTAAAGGTCCATTGGAAAACCTTAACATTCTTCTAATCCTTGGTCCACAATAATCTAAGTCCAAACCACATAAAATACGGAATTAATTTTAAATTTTAATATGATAGAGTCTGGATGCAATATAACAGCATAGAACAAAGCTCTAAAGGTTTATTGAGATTAGATTAACCCTTGATGAACTAAATGCCCATTGAAAAACCATAACACTCTTCTAATTCATGGTGCAAAATTAACTAAATCCAAACTGTATAAAAATTTTGAAAATCATTTTCATTATGATGGGGGACAGAATGCAATGATGGTATAGAACAAATCTGTAGAGTTTTATTGACATTAGATAATTTCTAGATGAGTTAAATGTCCATTGAACACGTACCTAATTCTTGGTGCAAAATTAACAGTCCAAACCCCGTACATATATCGAACAAATTTTGAAAATCATTTCAATCATGATGGAAACTAGTTTTATTAACATCGAATAAATCCTTGATGAATGAAATGTCAATGCGCAATGAAAACATAACATTTATCGAATTCTTGGTGCACGCTGAGTGTCATTTGGATAGCTATGTCAAGGTCATCTGAAAAAGCAACAGCAGAAGTAAGAACTACTAGGACGGTCTGTAACTTCAAGCTAAGGTCTGATACATACTAACATCATATCAAATTGATGAACTTTGCACTGGACTATGAACATCTGGTAAAGTGAGAAAGAATCGTATATTTAAATGCCACAAAGTTAGATTGATATTTCTTGCTCGATTTGAATTACTAGCTACAACTTCTTATCAGGAGACAGTGAAATTAGTACTCGATTGAAGTCAAAATGCTTCAATAGATTAGTTTCTCCTAATTTGATATTAATACATGAAAATTTAATGAAAAATTGATATGCAAGTAATATAAATATCATGTGAAAGAAGAATTGATCAACTGGTCAGGAACTCTTCTTTTGAAGCTGTCTTACGCTTGATCTGGTTGGATCGAAATCCGAATGTTAGTGCTCTGTCCTGCACTTGCTTTTATACTCTCGTATCTGGTTACTGTTGCTCCTTGGTGTAACTGGGGTCCGAAAAAAAATCTGGTTACATGTAATGGAAATGTATTTGTAACCGGAAATTACGTTTTGTAACTAAATTTGTGTTTTGTGTAACCAGATTTATTGAATCCTGTAACCGGAGATAATTTCAGTGTAACCAGATTTTTTGATTGTTGGTTAAGTGTAACCGAAAATTGGTTTTGGTGTAATCGTTAAACTTTTGATTGTTCTTTTTGTGGGTTAGTGTAAGTGTTAGCATAAAAATCGTTTTTTGTAACCGGAAATTTCTCAGTTTGAGTGAGGGTGAGACAACATTTCTGTGGTCTAGATTTTCCCGATGGTGTGGGATTTTCTAGTTTTTGTATAGGTCGTGTTGGTGGACATAAGTTTCTAATGTGGTAGAATAACCGTAAGTGAAAAATGATATGGATTTATGGCGTTTCGTACTTTGTTCAGTTATACTCGTCAGAGAAAGAAAGAATGTATTATGTTGTCCATACAGAAGATTTTCATGGTGGTGAGAGGAGTGCAGGGAATATTTTGTTGGAAAAAAATTGCGTAACAGTTCATAGCACTTCCATAGTAAACAAACTGTGTTGAAACTGGTTGGTGTTCCAATGTGGAAACGTTTCAAAACATATTTGCATGATCAAAAATGGCTTTTTTCGTCTACACACGCTATAAGCAAGTGAATCCGAAAACAACTGAAAAGCATAATTTTCCGATTTCGCAAAACCATATACCATACCGGGAGCTAGTCAATATTTTCAAGCCGAGAGAATTCATGATTTTTATCATGTATTGGTGCTTCGATCGTGTTGTTCAAGCCACAAACAGAATAAATATGGAATGTAGTCTTTTCTAATATGGTTTCGAAATAAGCTAGATGGAGATCAGTGTTAAAATGTGTAATATAACCAGGGTTCGAAATTAGCGTAAAGTCGAAGGACTCCTAGACTTGGCAAATCAGTAGTCCGTCTAAAAAATTAGGAGTCCGTAAGGCGTGTAATATGCGACACATAGTTTACACAAATTGCACAAATGTGACATGAACAGATGGTTGAATAATTAACATTGGACTTCTGAGAATGTTATTGAGAATAGTGTATCAGTCTTCAGGTCTACAGTAGCCAGTATTGTCATTTGTCAGTATAACATATGTCTGATTCAGAATATGCATGTACTGGCTCTGGCCAAGGTCAGAGAGTATAGGAAACCTAAAATAACACGTATTGGCAGATTTGGCAATTACATTGATTGGAAGCTGTTGCTGCTTAAGGCAGCAACACATCTCAGTCAAATTATTGTCAAAAAAATCAATAATGTACCTCCCATGAATACTGTGATTTCATTGACTAGGGCTAACATATATTTTGTAACTTACCAACCTACATCACATATCCCTTTCAACTGGTAGGCTAAACAAAATTACACATCATTCAATACAATGTAAGAAGGCTGAATAGTGTTAGTGCTTAACTGGAAGCTGTTGCAGGCTATGGCAGCTGTGAGCAACAGGTTCCCCCTTAAAAACTTGCAACATATCAACAGCTTAAGATGAAATTGAGTTTTTGCGATACTATGACTTCAGTTGAAAGAGTTAACAATTTTTATTTAAAAATTACTAATGGTTGTTTTCTCTGGCTTAAATAGTGAATGATAAAAAGTTTTACTGTGATCAGCATGTATCGATCGACTCACGTGTTAGTTTTACTACGAATACTACGAATGCTACATATATATACTACTACGTCATTCTTAAAATTACCGCGTAAAACATTGTTTGTTTACGTCGGTAGTTTCCTTGCGATTCATTGGTTGCTCTCTATATAGTTATATTTATTAACCAATTATCTTGAGAGAAAGTATGTTCCCGACTTTTGAGAAGAGTACTCGAGAACACTCTCGCGCATGCATCGATCTTGGCGACATGCCATTCTAAATCTGTCGCTTACGCGAATCAAGTGCGATACACCGCCATAGCATGGCTAACTATACTGTGTCGGCCTTGATTTGGGGATGCGCTAACAGGAGTTTAGCATTCGCGATGATATAACTCAGTTTCCGGGACAAACATTGTCTAAATCGACCAGAATCAGCCTAGATAAACTGTGTTTTTAAAGTTTATCATAACACTAACTAATGACGAGGCAATGATCAATAGCCATAACCCCCTATAGGAGAATTTAGATTTACAAGAGAGTCTGTTACGAGCAATATGTCGACGACCGTGAATACCCCGTGATACATATTGCGAGTTTCCGACTGGTGTCCACACTCAAAACTGAAGTCTGTAACAGTTTACTATTATACCATAAGAAGGAAGCCGCTAACGCATGCGCGCATCACTAGCTTTTAGAATTTTGATCTATAGAGCGCTTACTGAACTCGCTTCACCGGTGGTCATTTGTCCCATAGTGAAGGACGGTATGAAGATATGCGCTGTATAGCTATATATGTCTATGGGCTATATCAGAAATCAGTCTCCACCGCATGTGCATCTCGCTTCCTTACTAAATTTGACAATCAGTTTGCAACTTTTAGCAGCTTTTTATCAAAAATATTTCAAAATTAAGTGAATTGACTGAATTTTACATCAAAATTATGTATCGCAGCAAATAGCTAAGCGAAGTTGTAAATGTGTAGCAACAGGTACTCATTTGCATCGCATTTTGCGATGCAATACCGCTCAAAATATTCCCTGGAGTGTGTCCTTACCTTATTACGGGTCTGTTCCACAATCAGTGACGATCAGAGGTGGTCTTTGGTCACCAGGTGCTAAGTACGAGATCGTGTCAGAAAGATTTTTGGTGTTTACGAACAACTAGTTAAGTAACTCGTCATCAGTTGTGTCACTCATTGATAGAATACAGCCTTCAGGGATGCGGATCAAGATTTGAGTTTCGATATTGTTGAAATGCTCATGGGTTAGCTCTTGAGTGTTGCTACTCACCCATGGTTCTGGCTCATAGGTGTGGTCAGTTGTTGGTGAAATTTGTTCTGAGTTTTGCGGTAATTCAATTTGGGAATTCTCAGCTTCTGTGGTCTCTGTAGTGGGTGGTGTTCTTGGTCTTTCTTCAGTCACTCTGGGTGGTGGGACTGGTACCCTATTTCTGTAGCGTGGGATACGGATGATTCTGGAGTCGCTTGATTGGCGAACTAGTTGGTAGAATTGTGTTGACTCGATTAGATGCCGAGTGTGAAAGAGTCCTCTCGATCTCAAGATGATTGAAACTGATCTTGCAATAGTCACAGGTCCAGAAGCCGGCCTTTTCGTGAATAACACTACGTGTCTTCTTAGTCTAGTACGCTGGGCAAATTGTGCATTGCACAGATTACATTTGAATGCACCCCTACTGGTAAGTATTCAAAAATTGACTAACAGGTTTTGATTAACGTTAAAAAGGAGTAAACATAGTGGTCAGTGTGACGTAGTAGGTGACGTTTTATTAGGATGTCATAGAAGGGTTACCATGACATAGTTTGGTGATTCTAATTAGCATAAAAACAACTCAGATTTTGGAATCACAGGTCTGCAGATGGGTGATTCCAAAATCCGAGTTGTTATAATGTGAAAGAAGCTTTGTCTCTCTTTACTAACTTGTTTCTTCTAATGTAACTGTCAATTTAGTTTTCACATAAATGAAACACATTATCTGAACAAGATCATCTTAAAACAATTATTGGTGTAATTGACACAAGTTGGGTTTTAATTTTCAAAACATTTATTTCATTAATATAGTCACTGAGCCATCAAATTATTGTCCACAATATGGTCACTGAACCAAACAATTTATCTGTTTCGCAACAGATATTCAACTGTATTTCTAACAAGAAATGCCACTTTGTGCCTGAATGGACGCTTTGTGGCGGTACAGGACACATGCCACCAAACCTCACCCTGTCAGTTTTTTGTGCAGGTACAAACCATGAACAAATGGGAAAAATTTAGACAAAATTCAATAAGTAGCGAAGCAGATTGCATCCATACATGACATAGAACATTTCCTTAAAGTTTCATTGAATTCTAATGAATGACTGTTGAATCAAAGCCAGTAATGACAGACCATGCTGCTGAAGATGCCAGGGTAGACACGGTCACCAACCACACAGATGGAATGAGTAATTTATAACTCTTGCTTTCTCCTGTGCTGGTAAGATAATATATGGACATCGGGAAATGAATCACGAAGACTGCATAATACTTCGATAAACAATGTTGGTAAACATAGTGTTCTTTCAAAAGGGGGAGAGAAATAGAATAAACAAAATTAGCCAAAATCTTGCAGGATAATACATGATGAGGGAATAGCAAACTAAATGCATTTTTGTGAGAATATGTTTCTACGATAGACTGACATAATCATAAGCATTGGCAAATTATCATTGTTTTTTTCTACAAAGTAGTATCAAATTACAAGATCACACATCACAATATAATACAAACAGCCTTTTCTAGGAAATGCTTCTCAGTGCCATATGCAATTTTTCATCAATTGATCATCGTGTTAGGTACATAAATAATATTATAGCAAAATCAAACAGTTAAAAACAGCACAGGTACACATCAGAAGTCAGTGCAAAGTACAAGGTATTCATTTGAACAAATTGTACTGTGACGACGGTTGCTATCATAAGGTGCCCTTTGATGGTCAAGGCGTTTTCCTTCCAGGGCCATTTCTGCCATCTTAAACTGCATTCGAAGTTGGTCATCCAGATTCTTTATCAGAAGATGACAAACTTTGAATGCAGTTTAAGATGGCAGAAATGGCCCTGGAAGGAAAACGCCTTGACCATCAAAGGGCAGAAATGGAATTCAACAGACCTGCGGCTCCTCCACCGATAAATCATCCCCATGCATTTAGCATTGCACACGAAAAACATGCTGTACCTAAATTTTGGGAACGTGAACCTCAGTCATTTTTTAACAGTTTTGAGCAGGCATGCATAGACAATGCCTGGCCTCCCGGTCATTGGGCAGCATTGGTACGCACAGCACTGATTGGACGAGCTCAAAAGGCTGAAGGATTATTACCAGCTGACGACCGGTCTGACTATAACAAAGTAGTCTTGTGTCCTTCTGGAATATTCCAGGATCCCAGAAGCATACTGTCAGGAATTCCGAAATAAAAACATCATTAGATACAATTACACAGGAACAGCAAAGCATCTGCGTCAATGTTTTATGAATTGGGTTAACTTAGAAAAAGTAATGTCTCGAGAGGAATTACAAGAACTATGTATTCTTGAACAATTCAAGGAAATACTTCCAGATCCTGCACAAGCTTATTTAGATGATAAACCTGAAATACGATCAGTCGACGTAGAAGCAGCAGAAGCGGTTGAACGCTGGAGTATGTCGCGAAATCGATCGCACAGAACATCAAATAATTCCCCAAATAATAACAATGATATGGAAAATGACAGACATCAAAACAAATCAGGGTATAAGTCAGGCACCCAACCCAACAGAAACAACCGTGAATGTGCGACGTCCCCCTCTCAAACTAATAAAGCGGTTAAAAATCGTGATCAGTCATTGAGTAATAGTAAATGTTACAATTGCGGTAATATAGGCCATTTTGCAGTAAATTGTGCGAAAGCACAGAAAAACCTTACTCAGAGTAGGGCAAAGTCATCAATGGCTGTTGGTCTTGATGATACAGAAACGCAAAGTGAAGAGGACAGCACATAACAATTAACCAGTCAATATGGCTAATTACCCGAATGTGGATAGGGATTATCTCCCTTATTGTTCGACTGGACTGGTGAGCTTAACTGTAAATAAAACAAGCATGGCACCAATTCCTGTCATAATACTTCGAGATACGGGGGCTAACCAATCACTGATCTTGCGTTCAGCTCTCCCATTCTCAAATGAGACTTACACCGGTAATAGCGTTCTAAGTGTAGGCATGAACTTTTTGAAAGTTCCATTACATAAAATCCAGCTACACTCGGATAATAAAAAACATTACGTTATAGTTGGTGTCTGAGAGAAATTACCAATAAAGGGGATTTCTGTCATTTTAGGTAATGAATTAGCTCAAAATCTTTTGAATAGTGATGCTGCGTTGGCAGTAGAGCGTAATACATTACCGATCGTGTCTGATACGCCAGTAACTGATCCTGTAGGAGCTGAGGTGGATCCCTATGGTTTCCCTCTATGCGGCATGAAGCGTAGCCTAAGCCGGGATCAAATGGCAGGTGAGGTTAATACGGGAATGGGTTCAGACATAACAACAGCAAAGAACACTTATAAGTGTGTCACATTTGTGGACGACCCTGAACTTGAGCTAAGTTCAGGTGAGCTAGCACGACTACAAATGAAGGATCAGACATTAAGACGATTAATTCCTGTTGTCAAGGACAAGGAGGAACGTCTTAATTACCGCATATGTTACTGGTGGGATAGCGGGATCCTGTGGCGTAAGTGGACACCAAGAAATGCAAAAACTGATGATGCTTCGCAAATTATCGAACAGATAGTACTTCCAGTTGAATATCGTCATAAAATCATATTAAAAGCACACAATGGTTCCGGTTCTGGAAGTCATTTCGGAAGGAAAAAAACGACAGCGATCACACGTAATTTTTATTGGCCCAAAATACATGGTGATGTGGTTAAATTTTGTAAATCATGCCGAACCTGTCAAATGGTCGGAAAACCTAATCAACCAATTCCAGTGGCACCATTAAAACCAATTCTGGTGTTCCAAACTCCTTTCTACTGCATAATTCTAGATTGCGTAGGAGCAATGCCTAAAACTAAAGTACAAAATCAGTACTTACTAACAATTATGTGTGCCTCAACTCGTTTCGCGGAGGCGATTCCACTCAGAAATATTACAGCGAAATCAGTGGTAAAAGCGTTGACAAAATTCTTTACAATTTTCGGCTTATTACACGAAATACAATCTGACCAAGGCTCGCTCAAATTTCACGTCAACTGTCTTTGCACAAGTTTGTCAAGAACTTGACATTAAACATGTCTTGTCAATGGTGTATCATCCTGAATCACAAGGCGCGTTAGAAAGCATGCATTAAACATTGAAATCGATGCTCCTATTTACGAGACACTGTAAATGACTCATTAGGATATTCACCTAATGAATTAGTCTTTGGTCATACAGTACAGAGTCCTTTAACAGTACTTAAAGTACAGTTATTAACACCCCAGACTGACAATAATCTTATTGATTACGTCACAAAATTACGTACCCATTTACATTTCACTCATACATATGTGGCTGCAAATTTAAAATCAGCGCAAGTAGATCAGAAGACATGGTATGATAAAAACGCGTGTGAAAGACTTTGCCATTGGTGACAAAGTATTAAAGCTGACAACAGTAGTAAATAGCCCTCTTCAAGCGAAATATGAAGGTCCATATGTTATTGTTAGTCGCGACGGAGATTTAAACTATTGGGTTAAGACACCAGGTAAACACAAAGCTACTCAGTGTTGCCATGTTAATTTACTACGCGAGTATGTCAAACGCGATAATATTTCAGATGCAAATCAAAATGTAGTGTCGATTGTTCAGGTCGATTCAAAGGTTTTTAATCTAGATGATGCAATTGACCTATTGTCAGCGTCAGCAAATTTTTGCAAACCAAAAATGGATAACTCTAGAGTGTTAGCTAATTTACCAGATAGCCTTAGTTATCTCCCCTTTGATCATAGACAAGATATGGTGATATTACAAACACACCAGGGCGAACTAATGTAATTAAGCATGATATTGATGTAGGTGATGCGAGACCGATCAAATTGGCTCCATATAGAACAAATCCTACAAAATCTGAGATCATTGATCAAGAAGTCACCTATATGTACGCAAATGGTATAATCCAACCGAGTAATAGTCCCTGGAGTAGTCCATGCGCATTGGTACCTAAACCAGATGGTATTTCCCATTTTTGTATGGATTTTCGCCGAGTTAACAGCCTAACAGTCGCAGGCGCCTTTGTTATTCCCCGAATCGATGATTGCATTGACAAAATCGGAAATGCTCGATTTGTTGCTAAATTTGATCTCTTAAAGGGTTACTGGCAAGTTCCTTTGACAGATCGTGCTAGACCTATATCAGCATTTGTCACAAATAATTCACTGTGGGAGTATGGCATGTTACCATTTGGGTTGAAAAACTCTGGAGCTACTTTTCAGCGACTAATAAATACTCTTGTCGTTTCAATTCAAAATTATGATTCATACATTGATGACGGCATCATATATTCCAGTGATCGGAAAACTCACGTAGATACAATTCGTGAATATTTTTCTCGACCTAAAGAAGCGGGCTTGGTTATAAACTTAGTTAAAAGCGAAATAGCTAAAGCAATAGTGACATATTTAGGTCATGAGGTCGGTCAAGGTCAAGTTTGTCCTAAATCTGCGACGGTGGAAGCCATACATAATTACCCTGCTCCCACAAATAAAAAAGAAATTATGCGTTTTCTAGGCATGGCAGGATTTTTTAGAAAATTTTGCAGAAATTTTTCAACCATTGCCGTGCCACTAACAAATTCACTTAAGAAAAACGTCCCATTTAATTGGACACTTGAGTGTAAAGACGCTTTCGATAAGATCAGGGCTATATTGTATTCAAGTCCTTATGGCACCAAATTTCGACAAACCGATGAAATTATTAATCGATGCAAGCAATCTTGGTGCAGGTGCAGTTTTAATACAATCCGACGATGAAAATAATGACCATGCAGTATGGTATTATTCACACAAGTTCGATAAGCATGAGCTACGCTATTCCACAGTTGAAAAAGAATGTTTAGCGTTAGTCATTGCAACATTTTAACGTATATCTATGCTCAACTCATTTTCCAATCGACGTCTACACTGATTATAATCCATTAACTTTTATACAACGAATGTTGGGTAAAAATCAGCATATATATCGTTGGAATTTGACAGTTCAACCCTATTGTAATATCATACAGATAAAAGGTCGCGATAATGTACTAGCCGATGCTCTGTCACGCGCCTTTTAAGGCAAAAGTCAATATCAATGCATGAATCTGTTTTTTTCTTTTTCACCTCACATGGTGATCAATTTATTTCTCTTAAGGTTGTTTATATATTTTTTTTGAATAAATAAGTCTATTGAAATATCGGTCTGGGCTAAGGTTAGGCAGTTTTAACGGTGGGCATAAGCTACCGACTTGCCTAACTCTGGACATATTTCGGCAATTTTTTTCCGACCGCTAGTTGCGTCTAATTCATCCTAACGAACTAGAATTTACGGATTAAAATTGGGAAACTTGGATTTTTCAGTGATTTTTCTTTCAATCAGAGAATTTGTGATCCATGGGTGGTGAAGTTTTGAAATTCTATTTTGCGTAATCAAACTAGAATGAAAATTTCAAATTTCGGGTAAAAATGGCCGGTTGACTAAGCCAATGTTAAAAATCCTGAACTTGGCTAAAATACGATTAGGTATTGGATATAATCAAAGATTTTGGGTTTTTTCAGATCATATACAGTTCAGGATTGTACAGAGGATGGATTATAAATTAACAGAATACTGTATATGTTTAATTTTCAGGAAAATATGTATTGTGCATAAATATTATGTTTTTCATTTGACATTGACAAATGGACAAATTATATTTTATTATTTGTTTTTATTTGCTTTGTTTCTTCTGATCTACCTAGATAAAAACGTTTTGTATTTTATTAGGAAAATATGAATATATTTTTTTCTTTCAAAAATTATTTTTAAGGTTCACGTGAATCAATAAATAGTGGAATTCCACTTAAAGTATTCATGTCTCAAGAAAATTTATATTTTTATTTTTTCTTTAAATTTAAGCTTAAACCATTTAATGCTTGTTTAATATAGCTTAATTAAACTGATTACATTTATAAGTAATCCCAAACACTGATAGCAAGTTCTACTTTTATTAAATGGGAAGTTTTCTCTCACCCATTTAATTTTTGTCTTTGAAAATATAAGACTAAAATTTCTGTTTTGGTGGGGGCATGTGATGACGGTTGCTATCATATAATCGCAAGATCATACATAGCAATCACATTTTCATACAATCACGTTAGCTTATACCACCCGCAACATATTTGGACTCCAAATCCGTTACAATATAGGTAGACAGATTGTTATTCAGTCTTGCTTGCTTTCTGCTCGATTTAATGAAATAAATTACTTCATGTCAATTATAAAAGCATAGGGAATATTCGTAATCGAGATTTACATTTATATAAAATATCAATTATAACAATTATGTCAACTGTGCAATACTACTATGATTATACAACAGAGATCAGAAAGTAAGCAAGAATGAATGAATATTTTTTCAAATCTGTCTTTGTTTATTTCCTCTTAATTACCACCATCTTTTGAATCAATAGGTTAAAGTTCAAATGCTAATGCAGATTACTCTTCCATACGTCAAGCCAAGATAAGGAAGTGTTGGAATTTACCTCAAATCGATCCTATAAGCTTTCCTTCTAATAAAAGGGTTAACAATTCATAATGGATATCATTTAGCTACCCCTAGACATCTATTCTATCGTTTCCATTTTAGGTTAAGCATTTTGGCAAAATAAAATATCCGGTAATCATTTGATTAATGACATCATAATCATTACTGAGGTTTTGTCTTTTGGATAAAACGGATCAGTGTTTCACATCGTACAGTAATCTAATCCAAGCCAACATCAGCTAACTCCCTTACAGTACCACACATGGGTTTTTAGATCTAAACTTTGTTTAAATTAGCCATGGTATTCATGAGAAGCTGCTTAAAGAAAAACATTGGTGAATGATGAGATGGCCAACATATGCATAGCCAACAGATAGCTATCATGGTATAGGCTCACATGCCCCTCTGGAGCAGATGTGCTAAAACATGTTATAAAGGTACATGCTATGGAACAACATGTCATTAAAGACAGGTTACATACATACATGTCAGAGGAGAAATAAGACGTTGTTTCTTTAAAGCTAGGGGACATTGCTGACTATATGAACCAACATTCTGTGTTCTACTAAGGGCACAACAACGCAAGCGGGTTGGGGGGGAGGGGGGACGTATGTCCCTCCACTTGGCTTCCTGATAAATTATTATTCACACTGTCCTTGATTAGGTTTCTGTGATTTTTGCAAATAAAAATTGTGAATTTGCGTATTATAGCGGTTCTCACAGAATCTAACGAGCTTTTTACAAATTTTGGGGCATGCCTTCTGGAACCACCACAGCCCCACACCCACACACAAATTGTGGTAAACCCTCATGACTCTCCTAAGTAAGTGCCTCACTCACAAATTCCTGGTGTCGCTTATGCACTTTAAGATATACCATTCACAAAATCTATACAAGTTTTTCAGATAAACAGGAAAGAATAATGCAGTCTCACAGTAAACCAGCATAAGGGTTAATAATAGTGACATGACATACATACCCAGAAGCTTAAAGAGTAGTTGCTTTGTGGCTACAGGAGCATTGAATATACTGACTCCCTGTTTGTTCACTGTGCCCATAGCAGCCCCAGCACGGACGATGGCGCGACAAAGATTCACATTCCCTTTGGTGTAAGCTAATAATAATGCTGAAACATAATTGTATAATTTAATATTGACATGATTTTGTGAGTGCAAACCTATCCTGAAAACTGACCTATATTCTGAGTCTGTTAGAATATTTTTTATTACATTGGACAAGATCTGACAGCAGTGAAAATTCTGATTCTAACCAGATCTTTCTTATTCTCAGTAATATTTATTCGCTGCGTCTTCTCTTAAAGTTTTCATCTGATCAACTCCAAACGTGGTCAGCTTCTAGTAATTAGTGGGACCCAGGCAGCTATTACTTTTGTTTTCTACCTAGTCAATGGTTTATGAGGTACCCACTTTTCTATGCCCCATAAGAAATATGTAGGAAATTGTCAGTGCGACTATCCCTCAAGTTTTTATCAGATCATCATAATTTGTTAAGATGTTACTTTGTGGGGTCACAAAGATATATGTTAATTTTGGGTCAAAGGTCAAGGTTACCCATTGGTGGCCAAGATTCCCAGTTTTCGGTGTTACGGAAAATGAAATACCCTTGATCAGAAAAAGTCAATGAACACATTAGAAGATGCCCCATGTCATCTGTGCAATGTCAAGTTTTCACGTATATAATGTCAAAGTTACCAGTTTTGTTTTTTTGGCAAAAATGAACTCACCTTAATCACAAAAGTAAAATGAGCAGATTAGAACATAATGTATGATAAAATTACCCATTATTATTTTTGCCAGAAATGAACAACCCTTGCCTGAAAAGGTAAAAAAATTTTTTTAAAGAATGGACACAAAACTTCTTTTTTGGTCTGATCTACTTGAAATTTGGTCAACTTCTAGATCTTATATTAACATGATATAGTATCAAGTTTAAAGTCATTCAATCCTATGATTTTCGAGAAATCTGCTTTTCCATGTCCAATACCTTCCATAGGAAATGTATGGTAGACATTTTTTAACTGAGTTTTCTCCTAGAGTTTTAAAGTGAATGAATTGAAGAGTGGTAGATGGTTAGCATCCTTTGGGCCTTACGGTTCTCTGAAAGGGACAGCCACTGCCTTCAATGGTTTCCGAGCTGTGCCATCCTACGGAAGCATTTTTATCAATCATTACAAATCACATTTGATGAGAGATGCAAAATTTGTTACTTTAGTAACTTCAGTAGATGTGTTCTAGTTAGACTTGTTTCTATGTCCATTACTAAGCATATAATGCTGAGAGCTATGAAACAGACATCATTCAATAGCATTACACAAGTTATAACATTGACTTGAAATAGGAACAAAAAACCAGACTCACAAATAATATACAATTGCAAAGAGAATCAATAAGATTAGCTATATAGGGACATGAAAGATTAGCCATATATGGCCATGATATTGTTGAAACCCTGTTTTGGATTTCTACAACAATATGATTAAAACTGCCACAGCCAGCAATGATTTTCAGACATAGCTTTTAAAATATTCAATCTATTTAGTACTTAGCTCCTTAGAAGAATGATGGCAAAAGATTCTGAGTGAAATACATTACGACTACTTATTCGGCATTAATACCTGTACTGCCATCTCCATCTGGCCTGTCTATTGGGTACTCGGGCATACTTTCCAGAAACAACTCAAATATTGATGCAGCATTATCTTTGCCATACTGCCCTAGACAGTGCATGGGTGTCTGACCTCTGAAAGCAAATACATATGAAGATACACAAAGAGCGTTAATTTATACCACATATAGGCAGAAAAAGTAAGATAAACTAATATAAATATAAAATAATATAAATATAGAGCTAAGCAATGATGTTTGCAAAGATTGTTAGTGAAAATGAAACAACCATTTAGGTAGTAATCAACAAATAGCCAGTAGACAGGTATTCCGTGATAACCAGCTCAATGTATGGATAATCTGTGTTATGTAGGTAGGAAATAAGATGCAAAATAGTTACACAGATTGTTATGCAAACATATAAGTTGTCATTACAGCCTGTCAATGAATGAACACATAGTAACATATAGACTGTAAATGCATACCCAACAAAAGCGATTGCAGGCGATTGGCCAAACCCAAATTCATGCAGAAAGGTACACACATAGCGAGAAATGTGCATATATATATATGACATAGATTTACACTTACTTTGCATTAACAGCTTCAGCATTAATTCTTGACTCTGTAAGCAGAATTCGTACACTACTCAAGTTCCCCTGCTGAATGGCCAAATGTAAAGCTGAAGTCACAAACACAAATTAATAACTATCAATCTCAAGCTATGAACAGTACGGTATTGTTAAAATACAACAATTTCCGTTTACTATCATCTAAATATTCAATTGCTCAAGTTTATCTTTAACATTGATCACAAAATCAATGGCGATCCCTTCATCGCCTGATGGGCAAGCATGTGCCCAAATTTAGTTCGTCAAAGGTTGAACAATCCTGAAAGACAGGATGATATGCCGGGCTAAACACTAAAGATAAATGTTGTAAATCTTAGTTTTGTACCAAGGTGATAGTGACTGTAACCTTTGAGATAATGACTGCAACCCAAGGGCCGCTCCCTGAGTGGGCAAGCAAATGGCAGTAGGTTAAGGAGAAGACCACCACTCAGAAACACAGCACAGCCCCAGCCACACACTGGCTGCAGAGATATGTCTGGCAGCATATACCAGATGAATACTTCAATGTGCACAGACTTTAGCATAATTGTGCATGTAGAGTAACCAGATTTGAGTATCAAGTGGAAAGGCTACGGCAGACACAACAAGAGGCTCAAGGGACCTGTATCGCTCACCTGGACCATAGGCATTTCAACTAGAATGGTCATTAACAATAAGTAAAACTCTAATGAGTTGAGCAGACTTGTAAAAAAAATGTATCTTCACGTATTAACTTCTCATGAAAAAACCTTAATGGCCCTTAGTCATCAATATCATATCTCCCAAATTTCGGCCCAATCCGTTCAACAGCTCTGGAGACGATGTCGCTTTGATGAAAACCAAGCCATCAAAGATGGCTGTCCAACCATTTGGCCAATCAAGTTCCCTTGAACAAATTTTGTTCAGCTCGTGCCCTAAATGATATTTTATGAGTTTTGAATCAATCGCTCAAACAGATTTTTAAAGACATTTCTAAAAATCGACCAAAATCCATGATGGCCACCGGCCAAATAGGCCAATCGGCTTTGTTTGAACACACTTAAACCTCCATGCCCTAAGGATGTTTCCTGCCAAATATAATTGAAATCAGCCCAGCAGTTCTCGAGAAGACATTTTAAATTTCCCATTGCTTTAGTATGGGAGCTTCTGGCGGGAAAATAATCCAAGATGGCTGACAAACTGTTTATCCGACAGTTTCAAAAATTGCAGAGTTGAGATCATAATATGCACAGACACATATAAAGCCAATTTTGGCCTCAAAATCCGTCAAGTAAAAAAATCCAATATGGCCGCCAAACATGCTATTTTTTTATTGGCCCATGGCGGCCATCTTTTTTTACATATCAACTTCCCTTGAACAAACTTTAATGTCCCTTATTCTCTAATCATATCTGCCAAATTTCAGCCCGATCCCTTCAGCGGTTCTGGAGAAGTTGATTTTGCTAAAACTAGGTCAACCAAGAGGGCCGCCAAACTATTTGACCAATCAAGTTCCCTTGAACAAACTTAGTTCAGCTCTTGCCCTAGATCATATTTCATGAGGCTTGCATCAATCCCTCTAGCGGTTTCGGAGAAGACTTTTATAGACATTAAAAAAAATTGGCAAAAATCCAAGATGGTCGCCGGCCAAATTGACCAATCGGCTTTCTTTGAACAAATTTGGATCCCTATGTCCTAAGGATGTTCTCCTGCCAAATATAATTGAAATCGGCCCAGTGGCTTGTGAGAAGAAGTCGTTTAAAGGAAAAGTTGATGGATGGATGGATGGACGGATGACGGACGGTCACCACAGCATAAGTTCACTTGGTCTTTCAGGCCAGGTGAGCTAAAAACCACACCACCTATGCTAAATTCACAGTTCCTGGCCACATGGAATAACTTCTTCAAACAATTTGATGAGGATCTGACATCACTAGTGTCAGCACAGGCTGCCA
The DNA here is from genome assembly GCA_034401795.1 of Chaetoderma sp. LZ-2023a. Taxonomy (NCBI): domain Eukaryota; kingdom Metazoa; phylum Mollusca; class Caudofoveata; order Chaetodermatida; family Chaetodermatidae; genus Chaetoderma; species Chaetoderma sp. LZ-2023a. Next base: position 85,977,716 of record CM067370.1, on the reverse strand, counting down.
ATAAATTGGCACCCAAATACTATGAAACCACGCCCTACAAACGGGCATTTAAGGAAGTTACAGATATTGCCACCACCAATGAAGCATTAATGCCCATAGCCACTGCACACATCCACCACAATAAGTCACAGCGATCACAAAGCCTGTGCAATGGAGGACAGAAGAGCCATTAGTGCACTTCACCAAGACTGAGCAGACGTGTCAGTGCCGCCAAGAAGCACAAAAACTGACAGACGATCCAGGTAGCCAAAGAATCAATACCAAACCAACAATCGCCAGAGAAGTCCATCAAGGTCACTAATGAACTCCAGACATGAGGATCCAATGGAAGAACAGTAAACTTGTGTGTCTCAGTTATACAACTCTTGTGTGCATAAAAAGCTATGATAACAAGGTTGTCTTCTTATTACGTCATGTTTCACAAAAAAAAACCTCGCAGCCACACCAACACACGCTTGTATTAAGACAGTTATATCTGTGCCCTTATTTAATTGTAAAAGATAACAGCAAGGGAGCAACTTTGAGTAATCAATTTTCTGAACCATATCAATCATCTTTTGTTGTCAATCTTTCAAGTATAAACAAACGTCTGGGTATTAGTACAAAACCTAATCGAGGTTCACTATACACAGACTCTACAAGCTTTCAGCAGACATATGCACCTAATACAAGTATGCACCCTGGCCAACACACCCCACATGCCCTCTTTCAGTTGGATGCTCCAATTCAGATACCACCAACACCACCAACATTCCAAGAAACCCAGGAAGATTGCAGCTATAAATACTACTATGCCACCATCGTCCTTGAGCACTACTTTAGAATCATCTTTGTTTGTGAAGTCACCCACATAGAAAGTCTCCTCAATGATATCATTTCTAAATATTGAACAATTCGGCAATGCAGTGAATTCTGTAGACAAGACTGTTCTGAAAAAACATTATTCGGATACAGAAAAAAACCAAAGCTACCAAAGACACCATAGGCAAAGCAAAACTTCAAGATCCCGGATGAACCATGCAAATCCACTGTAATCCTTTCCTTCCGTAAGTATATGCAAGTATATGGAGAAATCAGGACATATCAAATGTTCCCACATGGGGCTCACATACGCTGTGAACATCATTGCCAATTGCCAACCGTGCAATGTAATCTATTTCCTCAACCACAAAGTTTGTGAAACATTCAGGCCATTTAAGATCTGCATACAAGAGCACAACTTCTCCACTACTAACCTGCACACGTATGAAATATATAACACACCAGTATTACACCATTTCCATAATGCCATGCACAAAAGAGATGGCATGTGCTATAGGATCATACAAGTCCTATCCTCAGAAAATCATATTTGCACTCTGCCATTTGGAGAAGGCAAAAAGAATGCCACTGGATCCACCAATTACCAGTGTAGATTTCCTTTCTTGTGCCCCAACGGCCAATTATGACCCCCAATGTCATTATTAAAGGATGAATTAAATGTCTATTGAAAGAAAACATTCTTCTAATTCCTGGTGAAAAATAAGTCCAGACAACGTAAAAGTATAGAAAAAAGTTTTAAAATCGTTTTATTATGATGGAGGCTGGATGCAATGTCATAAGGAAATTTACCAAATTTCTTTTTCACGAGTGAGATGACATACTTACCTCCCTAACACTCTTGATATACTAGTATATCGGCTCTAAGTTCAATAATATTCAGAATTATGAAAAGTTAGGTGCCCCTAATGGGCAGGTGGATGTACACAGTCATGCACATGACAGACCCCACATACTGCGCATGCACATACTGGTAGTTCCGTTACTAAATATTGGCTGACATAGAAGCAACTATTCAAATAACCAAAGGACCAGACCTCTGTGGGGTGGAGAGGCCGAGATCCTGTTTGGGAGGTAAGTGTCATCTCACGCGTGAAAAAGAAATTTGGTAAATTTTCTTATTTCACATCATGAGAACATACTTACCTCCCTAACATTCTTGATAAAAGCCAGAATTTGAAAGTAAATTTGGCGGGAGGGAGGCAAGGTCCTGAAAACCAGCACACCCTCGAAGAGACTAGCTCTTCGAATTTTCAAGAGATTTAAAACATCTGAAATTGTGTCTGAAAACACAACCAGGAATAGAATTTTGCATCGGATAATCGACCGATGAAGAGAGATTGATCAAAAGGCAAATGCGCTCCCCCCATCTTTCTGAGGAAGGTTAGGAAAAAACGCTGCTCTAAATGACTAGCACGTTCTCTAATACTTGATGAAAAGTATTACTAGACATTGGAAAAAGAAGAATTGCTTCATATTAAAAATAAAAATATGACACCATCACCAAGACAAAAAAAACAAAGTGGTCACGTATACTGACCTCTCATGTCTTGAGCGCGGAAATCACCTCTTCCCCCAGAAATGTAACTGGAAATAGTAGGGATTCCCTACTAACTAATGTGATATTTGTAAATAGCAGAGGAGGAAAACTAATTAAAAATACATACCTCTGCATTTAATTATTTTCTGAGGACTGAGATGGTGAGCGGGTTAGAAGTGTCACGGAGGTAATGGTCAGTAAAACTTTACTCACAGTGCCACTGGGCTACTGACATGTCTTCAATAGAAACACCATTAAATAATGCCATGGAAATTACCACACCATGGACACGATGAGCCTTGGCTCTCTATACTTGAATTCCAGTGGCTGTCTTATGACAGAATTGAATACATTCTACTATCCATAGATGGAAATAGTGTCTTTTGATGCCCTACCATGGGGTTCAATATATGACAAACATAGGGAGCATGGGTCAGTTCGCCAAACCTGAGTTCTTCTCTTGTACTTATTTAAAGCACGGACAGGACACCATACTTTAGCACCAGTATCATATCTGGTTAAGGCAGGTAAAATAATAGGTTTACCCGGATATTTTAAAGATTGATTCTTAGCCGAGAAATTCAATCTCGGTAGAAGCTTAAGGCCTTCACCTGTAACTATAAAATGGTCAGGCTCACCAGACAAGGCATGAATTTCACTCCTGCGTCTGGCTGATGCTGCCGCAACTAAAAATACAGCTTTAAGTGTCAATAATTTAATAGAAATAGCACTAAGTGGTTCAAAAAGTTTATCACTCAAAACTTGAAGAACCATGACGGTGTCAGTGGAGAATTTCTCGGTCCGAGATTGCCCATACCTTTAATAAGAGTATTTAATACACATACTTCATCACTTCCCCTCTTTGCCAAGCAAGGGATAACAGTCCTTAATGCTGATTTATATCCAGCAATAGAATTAGGCTTAAGACTATAGGCATCATACAGGTGACAGAAATTCAGCTACTACCTGAATAGATGCATCCATTGGATTGATACATCGCTTTGAGCACCATTCTGCAAATCTGTTGATTTTATAATTATATGCTCTGGAGGTTGACCCCCCCCCCCCCCTTCTGGCTCTGGCCATAAAATTGGCTGCTTGCACAGAAAAACCCTCCTTAATCGCGGATTTTTTTACAACATCCATGCAGTCAATTGAAACATTGACGGATTGCTGTGAAAGGTCTTGCCCTGGAAGATAATATTGTCCATCAGAGGCAGAGGAACCGGATTGCAGACCAGACGGTCCTGCAGATCCGTATACCATGATCGGCGTGGCCAATTTGGGGCGATCAGAAGTACTTGGCATTCCTCCTGCTTGATCTTCTGAAGAATCCTTGGAATCAGGATTGTTGGAGGGTATGCGTATGCACACATTCCCTTCCAACTGATAGCTAGTGCATCTATTGCGATAGAGCTTGGATCTGGAATCGGAGAAATGTACGTCATCACCTTTGCATTCTTCTTCATTGCGAATAAATCTATGTTGGGTTTTCCCCAATGATTGAACAGATGATCCGCCACACATTGATTTAGTTGCCATTCCATAGGCAGAATGCTTATCCTTCGGCTCAGTGAGTCTGCTAACAGATTCAGCCTTCCCGGAATATGAACTGCTTTCAAGGTGATCATATCTTCTTCTTTTCGTTCGCTGATCATACCGCCAGTCCTGTAAGTGACTATTGACATGATCATAAGCATTAAGTGCGTGGATCCATGGTTTATTAGAGTGCGCCGTGCGGCCTGGAACCTCCGTCTTCAGCACTCGAGGTTTCTGTTTGGGTTACCTCAACCGTACCTCCTTTAGTCGCCTCTTACGACACGCAGAGGATACGGAAGGTGTATTCTAAGCCCCACCTACAGGGCCAAGGTGATCATATGATCCATGCACCAGCAAAGCAGCTTCCATGTCATCATACAGAGACTGGCCAACTTCGTTCTGCCCTGGTGGTTTATGTAACTCACTACTGTTGAGTTGTCTGAACGTATCATCACAAATTTTCCCTCCACTTCCTTCAAGAAATGTTCCAGGCCTAGAATTACAGCCCGTAATTCTAGCATGTTGATATGTTCCTTTGACTGTTCCAGATTCCAAAGCCCTGATATAGTGGATTATTCCAGGCAAGCTCCCCATCCCTCCATCGATGCATCCGTAAACATCGTTACTTGAGGGTGAGGAGGGGTCAGCATGACCCCTGCCAGGAGATTCCCTCTCTCCATCCACCAATGAAGGTGATGAATGAGAGGGTCCAACACTTGAATGCGTGAGTCCAGTGAACCTGAACTCTGCGTCCACTGAGTCATGAGAAACAATTGAATCGGCAGCCTGCATAAGGCCGCCTAAGGAATGACTGGTTCCATTGAAACCATCAGACCCAGCATTCTCAGATAGACTCGTGCTAGAATATAATGACTGCTGCAAACTTAGTGAATGCACGAGAGGAGATTCTCCACTCTCTCCTGGGATGGATAAACATATCCTATCTCCAGATCGAAGAACATACCCAGGTAAACAAACTTCTGGGATGGAGTCAGCTCTGATTTCTGAAAGTTGATTATCCAGCCTAAATCTGTGAGAGGATAATAACAACGTCCACAGGTATCGATTATTTTCGTGTTAAGGGGTGGGCTTTCACGCTGCCAAGTTGATGCCAGCCGGCTCCATTGTGTGGAGCTGGTGGATCCAGTGCGACTCCTTCGCCCTTCGCCAGATGGCTGATTCGGGGTCGGAGGGGTCTGAGGAGAGCACTTGTATGATGCAGTAGCTCATGTGTGCTCTAGCATGGCCGTGTTTGTTAAAGTGCCTAGACACAGGTTTGTCATAACTTTTTTTCTTGTTGAAGTTTGTGATGGATCTGAGGTGTTCTTGGATACGTGTCTTGAAGGTTCTGAGAGTTTCGCCCATGTATTGTTGGTGGCAGTATTTGCAATTGAGGAGGTAGACGATGTTGCATGTTTCGCAATTGCCTACAATTTTACATCTATATGACAGCCCGGTATGGTGGCTAGTGAAAAAACGTGTCTCCATGTTGCTGCATATGATGCAGTTTTTCGTAATACACTGAGTTAGTGGATTACGGTGCGTGATGGTCCTGTTGTGGGGGTCGGGTAGTTTGGCCCGGACTATGCTGTCCTTGATGGTTTTGTTCCTTCTGTAGCCAAATAGGGGCTTCTCTTTGGCTGGTCTGTAATATTGGCCAGTATTTGTTGATTACATTTTTTAGGAAAATACCACTCCATGTGCATTCACAGACAAAAATTGGCCTGTTCAAGGACTGAGGTGGGTTGGGGGCTTCCCTCTGTTTCTCGTGTTGGTACTCGAGGCGTGCGGCCCTGCACGTCGAGTTACGCCATAGTTTATAGGCTAAATCTGTCAGAGTTTTCAAAACTATCTCCAGATTTGTTGTCAAACTTTCTGGGTTGTGTGTTTTTAGCAACCAGTCGTCTATGTAGATGTGGACTGCTATATTTCTCCTGCGGAGGTATGCTGTGATAGTGAGTACCACTCATGTGAAGACCCTTGGAGCCGTCGAGATGCCGAATGGAAGAACTTTGAATTCCCATTGGCGTCCCTGAAAAGCAAATCTCAGGAACCGACGAAAACTCCTTGCAATTGGAATATGGAAATAAGCATTTTTGAGATCTATTGGTGCTGTCCACATCCTAAGCTTGCACGATTTTTCCATTTAATCGTGAAGTTTGATTTATTTTTAAAATCAAGATTTTTACGATGTAATTGAGGACAAATCGGAAAATCGCCAAAAATGTCATGTTTTTTTCAAATCTGAAGTGTGTACTTTTCCGTCGCATTTTATCAGTACATGAGTACAATTATAATTGATTCATGCCTGTGTTCATTGTGTTTATATTCCGCCATGCCAACTAATTACTAATCACAACACAAAGCGTTAGAATAAACAAGCTAACAATAGCGAGGTAACACCTTTGTCATTGAAAAAACCAGCTAGTTACTCCGTCGAATCGCCATATAATTTTCTTTCTTTCGCTGCAGACCCTGAGTCTGTCGTGAAATGCCAAGTATATACTTAGTGTTAGGCAATCAGTGAACATGATTCTTTTTAATTCTAGGGTTAGCAATTTCAGGCGGTGTAATAATTTTTCCTCTTTGATTCGGTTGTCATGTCAAATTAAAGAAAATAAAGCAACAGCATTCCAGGTTGTTTGATTTTGAACTGTGCATTCTGTTAATTACTCTTAAATGTAAATTGTACATTCTGAAAGCAATTATAAACTGCTCTATAGGATGAGTTTACGCCGTTGCACTCGTACCTACTCAAAGCTCCTGTCCTATGTATGTGGATTGCCCAGTATCTCCCCGGGTACTAATATTAACGTCTTCGCGTTACTCCGATAATGACCTAAACTCGTTCTATAAAGGGAGGCTATAAGCGGAAGCTGATACATTATGTAATTTATATTTTTTTCCCAGCAACATTTTATCTCAGAATTTGATGAAATAAATAATGTTTATTAAACTATACACAATATTTAGGCGGTCCAAATTAATAATTTCACTCCCGCGATGATGGATACAAGGTATACATTAAGCATAGACGTAAGATGGTAAGAATTTGGCGCATGAAAATATGTTTTAATTTCGTGCTATTTTTGTCTCATTTATTTCAACTTTTTCTAGAAACAAGTCACGTTACCCTGGCTTATACTTTTGGGAACTTGGACCTACGATTTAATCGAAAATCGTGATTTTTTAATAAAATCAATCGCGATGTTTCGAAGCAAAAATCGCGCAAGCCTACCATATCCCCTTCACTAACCCAACAACACCATTCTGAAACTTGGTGTATCTATAAACTTAGTGGTTTGAGGTTGAGAATTGGTCTCCACGCCGCCACCCCCCCCCCCCCACCCCTGGCGCACTTTGGCACAAGAAACACGGTTGAATAGAAGCCCGAGCAATCCTGCGCCGGTTTAATTGCTTCTGTTAGAATTAGAGACTCTATCTCCTCTTCTATGCAAAAACGTTTGTCTGGATCTCTTGGAATTTGAGTCCAGACCGGTACCAGAGACAGATGCAATGGCGGACCTTTTATCCACTCTGGACTGTATCTGCGTGAAAGCCATTGCAAGACTAAGTGGTCCTGAATTAACCGCTCCCACTTCTGAATGTGGAAAGTCAAACGACCTCCCACTGGTGCACCTAGGGCTAACGGGGTGCCCATAAATTTTGAAGTGGGTGTGTCTGGTACGTGTGACAGCACCAGAGTGGTACCTGTGGTAAGCGGAAATTCTTTTAGCCCATCAGGCCCGGTTACCACGCGCCGCCCCTTGCACGCCACGCCCAGCACCACGTGCATCTCGGTGCGCAGGCTGCTGTCTGGCTGGCTGTGCTTGAGAGGCTGGCTGACGTACAGCAGCACGCTGCTGCTGGCGCGGCCGACACAGTCTGTGAACCCAGCCGGCCTGCTGACCTCTGACAATGCCAGCACCGCCACGAGAGTACTGCTGTCGAGCAGCCGAGGGCTGAACACGCACGTGTTCTCTGCGCAGTACTTCAAACTGTGCATGCAGCGCCCTCTGGCTGTTCACCAAATTAACTGTCTCTTGGAGGTGCCGACAACCCTCACCTCCAAAAAGACCAGGGTCCGCCATCGGCGCTTGCAACAAGTGTGACTTGAGCTCCTGGGATGGGCACAAATTGTCTACGGCAAAGGTGCGCCTCGTCCTCAACAATTTGGTGACTGACCTAGACAGACAGTCCAACGCCAGGTTGATCCCATACTGGATGGCTCGTTGCACTATCACCAGAATAGGCTGTTGGTGCACTGAGGCTGCTACTAGGCCTGATAGCAACTGAGACACATGAGACAGCACACTGATCGCTGCTCGCGACCTCTCCTTGGTGTCACGCAAGGCGGCATTAGCTGATCGCATTGCGCCAGAGCATAGCACTTCCGTGTCAGCACAGGAGCCCGGCCGTGTATCTTCTCCCAGAGCGGCGCGGTCGTCCGCGCTCGATCTGGGCGCTAGACCATACCGAGATTACTGACTGGCAGTAACTCGACATCGACTAGCAACCTCGTGTGTGGGGGGGAGGGGGGCCTTCACGAGGCGACTTTTCGGTCTAATCGACTCCTCTACCGCCGTGAACATATCTAAAATATGTTCAGCATACGGCAGAGACTGAGTCGTGTTGGCTAACAGTTTTGCCTGTAACCATGCCTGAGGGTTACTGGCAGCCGTTTCGTCCGTAGAGAGCTCTAGTCTGACAGCGAGAAGCCACGCGCATGACCAGTCTTCGTCCGTAGCTACCTGTGAATTGCCGACGAGCAGTGGGCCCTCGTCATCTTCAATGGCATTCACAGGGAGGGCCGTGGAGGAGGCTATAGACGAACCCGGCTGCCCAGGGAATACATACGGGCCCGCGAGGGCTGGCATGACATTCTCCACAGGCTGGCCGAGCACCGAGGTCGTGCTCGTGTGTGGAGCATAAAGCACACTAGCGCAGCCCGGATAGTTTGTATGAGATTCCATGTCTAGGCGTGGTTTCTTATATGGGCGGCCATCCGCTCCAAATCGGCCCACAGGCTGAATCATGAAACCTGCTCCTGAGGGAACAGAACCAGAGGTGAGCGGCCACGCTCCCCATGAGAGGAGTGTAGACGCTCGCATCCATTTCTTCATGACTATCCTGTGGGTCGAGCAGGTAGTCGTCATCATCTTCCTGGTCAGGAAAGTTAGACTCTGGGTTAGCAAGAAACACTAACCCAGACTGACCAGGAGAATGCCCAAGGGCAGATGATGAGGGTACTCCGCGAGTGATGGAGGTCAGGCCCGCTGGTCGGGTCCCGCCTGATGCTGTTCGCACCGCTGGATCACTAGGCGATGTGAACATCAAGCCTTGGTCCAAGACGGCCGCCCGTGGATCACTGAAAATTTTGTCCGACATAGTAGGGCATGATCCAGGGACAGGGGCTACCTGCACTGAGGTCGATGCGCAGGAAGTTGAATAAACGAAATCAAGGATTTCTTTTTTCACGAGAGAGTTGATACTTACCTCCCTAATACTTTTGATATTGCTAAATATCGGCTTTCACTCAATAAACACTCAGATTAAAACAGTTAGGTGCCCCTACTGGGCAGGGAGTCAGAGCGTAGTCTGGCGGATGCCAGCCCCACCACCGCGCATGCGCAGACTAGCACTTCCTCTGACTAATTTATTGGCTGATACACATGCAACTATTAAGAGCCTGAAGACCGAGCCTCTGTGGGGTGGAGAGGCCGGGTCCGTATCTAGGGAGGTAAGTATCAACTCTCTCGTGAAAAAAGAAATCCTTGATTTCGTTTATTTCACATCAAGAGTATACTTACCTCCCTAATACTTTTGATATTGCCAGAATTCGACAGTGAATTCGGCGGGAGGGAGGCGAGGTCAAAAGACCAGCTCATCCCTATACGCTTTTCTGCGTTTAAGGCACTTAAACTTCTGAAACTGTATGAAAAAACAGTCAGGATTTGACTAGCCATCGGATAACACCACCGATGTATGAGAGATGACCGAATGTCATATGCGCTCCCCCCCCCCCCCCCCCCCCCACCTCCTTCCTGGGAGGAAGAGTCGAATGACCTCAATGTCCTATACGCTCTCTACGTACAAGTGCCATGTACTACAGGACAGAGACGAAAAAACTCCGTTTTCGTATACTCTCAACAATGAACCACATAAATACACAAAACCACCATCATATTAATAACGGGTAACGTGACAAGACATTCAACAATGGACAACCCATGCACAAGACTGACCTTGTTGAAAAGGCTGCTGACATCATCTTCCCATTGGTGAAGAATGATGCAGTCCCAACAAAGTGGTTGTTTCCATAAATTAATTGTGAAATATATAAGCAATGAGGAAACCTCATCAAAAATATAAACCTAGTGATTTTTTCAAAATTGACAAGGCGAGAGGATTAGAGGTGTCACGGAGATAATGGTCTGTAAAACTTGACTCACAGTGCCACTGAGCCACCGACATAATATCATCCACAGGGACCCCATTAAATAGGGCAGTGGATGTCACTACGCCGCGGACACTGTGAGCCTTGGCCATGTCAACCTGCTTCCAGGTGGCGGATTTATGACAAAACTAAATGCATTCTACAATCCACCTGGAAATGGTGTCCTTAGAAGCCCTGCCATGGGGTTCAATATATGACAACCATAACACCGACTGGTCGGTGCGCCACTCCGATGTACGTTGTTTGTACCGGAGAAGCGCCCGGACGGGACACCATGCTTTAGAATTAGGATCATATCTAGTTAAAGCAGGCAAAACAATAGGTTGACCTGGATATTTCAACGACTGATTCTTAGCCAAGAAATTAATCCTAGGTAGCAGCTTAAGGCCTTCCCCTGAAACCACAAAACGGTCATCCTCGGCTGATAAGGCATGAATTTCACTTCTACGCCTAGCCAAGGCTGCAGCAATTAAAAACACAGTCTTCAGTGTTAATAGTTTCATAGAAATAGAACTAAGTGGTTCAAAAGGCTTATCACCTAGTACTTGAAGCACTAGCGATAAACTCCAAGACGGAATCAGGGGGATTCCTTGGTCTTAGATTGCCCATGCCTTTAATTAATACATTTAATGTATTTACTTCATCACTTCCCCTCTTAGCCAAGCAAGGAATAACAGACATTAAAGCTGACTTATAACCAGCAATAGAGTTAGGCTTGAGGCTATAGGCATCATACAGGTGACAGAGGAAATCAGCTACTACCTGAATAGATGAATCCATTGGATCAATACATCTTTTTGAGCACCATTCTGCAAATCTGTTGATTTGGCTTTGGCCATAAACATGGCTGCTTGCTCAGAAAAGCCCTCCTTAATTCTAGATTCCTTGACAACATCCACGCAGTCAATCTGAACATTGACGGATTGTTGTGAAGGGCCTTGCCCTGGAAGATAATGTCGTCCATCAGAGGCAGAGGAACCGGATTGCAGACCAGAAGGTCCAGCAGATCCGTATACCATGATCGGCTTGGCCAATCCGGGGCGATCAGAAGCACTAGGCATTCCTCTTGTCTGATTTTCTGAAGAATTTTTGGAATCAGGATTGCTGGAGGGAATGCGTATGCATACATTCTCCCCCAGCTGATAGCTAACGCATCTGTTGCGAAAGCGCTTGGATCCGGAATCGGAGAGACGTACGTCGTCATCTTCGCATTCTTCTTCGTTGCGAACAAATCGATGTTGGGTTTCCCCCAATGGTCGAACAGACGATCCGCCACACATTGATTTAGTTGCCATTCCGTGGGTAAAACACTCATCCTCCGGCTCAATGAGTCTGCTAGCAGATTTAACCTTCCCGGAATATGAACTGCTTTCAAGGTAATCTGGTGATCCAGGCACCAACAAAGCAGTCCCCATGTCATCATACAGAGACTGGGCGACTTCGTTCCGCCCTGGCGGTTTATGTAAGTCACAACTGTTGAGTTGTCTGAACGAATAAGAACAATCTTGCCCTGAACTTTCTGTAAGAAATGTTCCAGGCCCAGGACTACTGCTCTTAGCTCCAGTAGATTTATATGTTCCTTTGACTGTTCCAGATTCCAAAGCCCTGATATCGTGGATTCTTCCAGGCAAGCTCCCCAGCCCTCCATCGATGCATCTGTATACACAGTCACCTGAGGGTGGGGAGGGGTTAGCATAACCCCCACCAAGAGATTCTCTGTGTCCAACCACCATTGCAGGTGATGAATCAGAGGCGCCAACACTGACACGTTCGAGTCCAGCGAACCTGTACTCTGGGTCCATTGTGTCATGAGAAATAACTGGATCGGCCGCCTGCGTAAGGCGGCCTGAGGAATGACTGGTTCCAATGAAACCATCAACCCCAGCATTCTCAAGTAAACCCGTGCCAGGACATGACGACTGTCGCACACTGACTGAATCAATGAGATGAGTTTCTGAACTCTCTCCTGAGTAGGAAAAACATATCCTGTCTCTAGATCGAAGAACATCCCCAGGTAAACAAACTTCTGGGATGGAGTCAGCTCTGATTTTGGGAAATTGATCATCCAGCCCAAGTCTGTGAGAGTCTTCAAAACAATCTCCAGACTGGCCGATAAACTTTCCTGGGTGTGCGCTTTCAACAGCCAGTCGTCTATGTACGTGTGGACTGCTATGCTTCTCCTGCGGAGGTATGCGGTGATCGCAAGAACCACACGGGTGAAAACCCGAGGAGCCGTGGAAATTCCGAAGGGTAACACCCTGAATTCCCACTGTCTGCCCTGGAATGCAAATCTCAGGAAGCGACGGAAACTCCTGTGTATGGGGATGTGGAAATAAGCGTCCTTCAAATCTATCGACGCTGTCCACATTCCCCTCTCTAACCCCGCCAACACCGAGCGCACAGTCTCCATCTTGAAACTGGGCGTCTCTATGAACTTGTTCAATGGCTTGAGGTTGAGAATTGGTCTCCACCCTCCGGTGTTTTTTGTTACTAAGAACAGGGTTGAATAGAAGCCCGGACACCTTTGTGCCGGCTGAATAGCTCCTTTTTGTATTAGGGAATTTATTTCCTCCTCGATACACAACCTTTGCTCTGGATCTCTCGGATTTGGAGTCCAGATCGGCACTAGAGACAGTCGCGATGGCGGGCCTGTCATCCAATCGGGATGATACCCGACTGAAAGCCATCGCAAGACTAAACGGTCCTGAGTTAACCGTTCCCACTCTTGCATGTGGTCGGCTAGCCGGCCTCCCACCGGTCCACCTAGGGATAGAGGTGGACATAAGGAGTGCAAGAGCGGCACTGTCTCCTTTGCCAGAAACACCGGAGCGGTTCTCACCGCGGTAACTGTCCCATCAGGAACGATTACCACGCCCAGATCCTCGCGCGCCACGACCAGCACCGCGCGCACCTCGGTGCGCGGGCGGCTGCCTGGCTGACTGCGCCTGAGGAGCCTGCGCCCCCCTCGCGGCTGGCCGAATCGCACGCGGCCGAGGCCGACGCTGCGATGGTGGTTGGCCTCTGACCTGGCCACCACCACCTCGAGCCTGCAGGGGACGATACGCAGGGGGTGCGGCGCGAACGTTAGCACGACGAAGCACCTCAAACTGCTCGCGCAGCGCCCTCTGGTTATTTACCAGAGTAACCGTCTCCTGGAGGTGTCGACATCCCTCACCTCCAAAGAGACCAGGACCTGTCATAGGCGTACGCAGTAGCCTATTGTACAGGTCCTGGGACGGGCACAGATTGTCCAAGGCAAATGTGCGCCTTGCCCGGACACTCCTGGTCACCGCCCGAGTCATACAGTCCAGCGCCAGGTTGATACCATCCTGGATGGCTCGCTGGACTGTGACCGGACTTGGCTGGCGCGATGCGGATGCTGTTACTACCCCTTGTAACAGCTGGGAGACGTGGGACAGAGCGGCAATCGAAGCCCTCCCACTCTCCTCCGCATCACGCAACGCGGTATTTGCTGAACGCAATGCGTTCGAACACAAGACTCCCGTGTCAGAACGGGAGCCTGGCCGCGCATCCTCACCCAAAGCCGCGCGGTCATCCACGCTCGGCTTAGGTACCACACCGTACCGCTGGTAATCCAGGGGCACGATGTGGCAACGCCTGGCCACCTCGCGCGGGGCCTTCGCGAGACGTCCACTCGACTTAATGGATGTCTCCGCCGCCTCGAACATATCAACGACATGCTCTGCCAGCGGCAGAGAAGGCATAGCGTTAGCAGTAGGCTTACCAGCTAACCACGGCCTGTGGTCACGCTGGCTAGCCGACTGCTCCGCGGGCAGATCTGGCCTAACACTCACCAACCACTGGCAAGCGTCAGACCAATCCTCCTCCGTGGCTAGCTGCGAGCGCTCTACAAGACGGGGGCCTTCGTCTTCCTCCTGAGCGCAAGCAACAGAGCTTGACGGCGGATACGCTGATACCCCTGGCAAGCCAGGGAGAGCATGCGGGCCTGACAACACTGGCATGCTAATCTCACTGGCTTGACCAGGAGCAGGCGCCGTGGTAGAGCGCGGGGCACATACCGCCCCACCACGGCCCCGGCCAGCACCAGCGACACTCTCGGCAAGCCGAGGTATGCGGTAACGCTGGCCCTCAGCGCCCAGGGCCACAGTCTGAACCGTGGATTCTACCCCTGCATGAGTAGAACCGTGGAATAAGTCGCCTGTATTCCCCGCGAGGGGTGCACAGACGTCATAATCCATGGCCACGTCCTCAGACGGCGACCCCAACAGGTAATCCTCATCCTCCTGGCCAGACAGATTAGACTCCGGGTCAGCAAAGAGAGCTAACCCGGACTGGCCAGGGAAGGTGCCATAGGAGGTACTGGCACCCGCGGCGTGCGGATACCCCTGGACTGATAAGCAGCCCGCGGGTTCCAGCGACAACCGTCCACGGCCCCTCGGCGCGGCACTAAACCTGCTGCCAGGGTCGTGGAACGCCCCCTCTAATGGGGCCACCTCTGAATCTTCGAACAACGGAAGCGTACTAAGGAAAGGTGATTCAGACGTGGGGATTACCTGCTCCGAAGCAGATGATGAGGCCAACAAAGGATTTGGTCCAGGAAGCATGCCACGAAGCAACTCTGGAACCAAATCCTTTATTGTCCTCCTCATCTCTCCCAACATCTCGGTCCGGAAGGCCTCCATGTCCACCGCGGACGAGGCCTTCCTCTTACCCTTCTTACTCACACCCTCTCTTTTCTGCTTCTTCTTCTCCTCCTCCACCACCTTGTCCTTCGCCTGCAAGCACAAGAATTCGGACATTAGCTCGCCCCCCCCCCCCCCCCCCCCCCCAGTGCTTACATATCTCGCAATTAAGCAAGGGACCACAGGGGCTACACTGATAACAGAGATGAGGCACAAACTTGTCCTTCAAAAACCGTCCACAGGACGCACAACCAGGTCTCTGAAACAGGGCAAAGGACGAGGAGTATGAGCAATCTAGTTAAGCTCAGAAACTCAACCAACTCAAGAGAAGGAAATGATCATAAAGATCAATATTCATCAGAAAACCAGCTTTGGACAAACTTTAATTGTTAATAAAGAGCAAGGCAGATTATGACGTCATTAATCCTATGACAGGAAAAAATCGATCCCCAACAAACATCCAAGTGCAAGAACGAATTGTATCTCTAACCAGAACATGTGCAGAATGGACATTTCGACTACACAACCATCAGATATATACTGATAACAATGGCAAATACTGTTAATTATCTCCCTTTCCTCTCTAAATAATTAACATCACCTCATATCAATAATTAGATACCTGACACTTTGCATAGACAAACCATCCAACGTGATGAACTGGAGCACTCCACCAACTGAACGCCTCTTAACTCTCTCCACCTCTAGGGGAAGGAATTGGATCAAGAGGGCAAAGTGAGAAGACCTTTATACTAGGCCTCCGACTCACTGGACATAAAATTTTTGGTTAGATAACCTAACAGTATTAGTAGGAAATGGAACCATGGTGGAGAGGAACAAACCCTCTGCTGATGTGATGTCCATTACATATCGTCACACAGACCTGTGGACATAAACACAAAGAGAGATTAGTATTATATAGCACCTAGTTGAAATAAACCAACTAAACAAGGCGCTTATCACGGTAAACGCGAGTCCCGGAAACACATTACACCGGGGAAAAAACTCGCTAATTTTACTAGAAGTCACCTGATTTAAAGGTCCTGGGCCCTCCTCTGGCGAAGTCATCCTTTCTGCCATCTTTATCAGGGATAATCACTTCCAAATTCACACGAAAAGACTATGAATTGAGTAAAGAAAAGCTCTAGCACAAAAACATGTGTAGACTCTGCCAATAAATTAGCAAAGAGGAAGTGCTAGTCTGCGCATGCGCGGTGGTGGGGCTGGCATCCGCCAGACTACGCTCTGACTCCCTGCCCAGTAGGGGCACCTAACTGTTTTAATCTGAGTGTTTATTGAGTGAAAGCCGATATTTAGCAATATCAAAAGTATTAGGGAGGTAAGTATACTCTTGATGTGAAAACACCTGTGCCCGGCAACATGCCGCGAAGCATGTCAGGCATCAGATCTTTCAAAGTCCTGTGCATCTCACTCACTAACTCTACCTCGAAGGCCTCGAGCTCACACTTCTCAGAGGCCATCTTCTTACCCTCCTTCTTCGCCTTCTTGCCATCCGCGACCATCAGCGTTGCCTGAAACGCAAAGAATTCAGAGGTTAGATCCCCCCACTTTATAAATGGCACATTTGTTGGACAGCCTACAAGTAGTACAAGATTGGCAAGGGTGGGGGAAGAATCTAACCCTCATGGACTTGGAACAAGATGGACATGACTTCTGAAAAGAAGGCATATGAAGACAATGAGTATTATAGTTTGTAAACTTTGTTATTTCTTTTTAGAAAATAAAAGAACAAACTCGAGAGAGAAGACACCCACTTTTATTACAGACAACCCCGACGGGACAGATGACTTCTCTTGTTAACAATAACAAAAAAGAACAACTAGGACCCGAATTAAGAATGGAAGAGGATGAGAGAAAGGTTATGACTATCTAGATATATCTCCACATTCATAATAAAGGATGATAATAACATCCATAAGATTTCTCTAAACTAAGATTATGACTTCAAGAAAAGAGAAAAATCTCTGGTTGATTATGACATCAAACCTCAAAGCAACAGCTCCTTCAAGGAGAGGGGACATCAGAAAATGAATGCAAGAAATATCTAGTGACTAAAATATTCATTACTCAAGAATAATATAATATTAAATTATATATGTCCGAGAGCCCATGCACATACAAGAGCGAATACGGTGCAATAGAGATGGCAGCAGAAATTGTCAATATTTTCAAATAATTAGGTGCCATAATTAATAAACTCCCTTATCCTGAGCACAGGCAAGCCATCCTCTTGTGCAGAACACGTCCATCCATCCGCAGACTCTTTTTCTGCAGAACCTGATGAAGGGGATGGGACAAAAGGAGGGAGATATTTATTTGTGCTATATCTCCGACCCGTAGACATATCATAATGATAAGTCAGAAAAAAGAGACGTGAACAACCTCTGAGAAGAACAGAAACCCTTATTCCATCCATAAGTAGAACCTGTGGACACAAAGCACAAGGGATTAATAGCTCTAGGCACTGGGAGAATTTAACAAGGATTCACAGCGCCTGAAATCGCATTAACACCAAATCGGCCGCGAACGAAAACCGGTAACACATAAAGGTTACAAGTTTAAATTAATATATGGAACAATATCACCTTAACTGATGACGAGGAGGACTCCTCTGATGATTTTTTATCCGCCATAGTGTGAAAAAATGATTTAAAACTAATGAAATTCTCAAAAAAGAGATTGGAAATGTTTTCCACATGTAGCTTGTCAGCCAATATATTAGAAAACGGAAGTACCAGTATGCGCATGCGCAGTAGGTGGGGTTTGTCATGTGTATGACTGTGTGCATCCACCTGCCCATTAGGGACACCTAACTTTTTATAATTCTGAATATTATTGAACTTAAGAGCCGATATACTAGTATACACCTGTGCAAAAGTTAAGCACCAGCAAAAACAATAGAACGTAGAAACATGATGGTACAACTAGGCTGCCATACTTTTTGTCCCCGCGTTAGCTGACATAATTCCAAGTACGAAATGCACATGCATGCATGACTTCACGCCGCTTGATGTCCGTGCGTGGCGGGAAACAGCACACGTGTTCAGTTATGTAAAAGTCCAGTTTGAGGTGTAGAACATTACATACAGATCTAGGCGACAAGATTAGGAATTTTGTGTTCATGACCGTGGTTTATTTGTACAGAGAGAATTAGCTCTTGATTGTGAACCGCTATGGCAAGACGAAGGTTAAGTGATCGTGTGAAATGGCAAATCATAGGCATGCATACCACTGGTATGCCATGCAGAGAGATTGGCAGACAGCTGAACATTAACCATACTGTAATCAGTCGTTTGATTGCAAAACATGGGTAAACTAACGAGGTGAAGGACAGGCCTAGATCTGGAAGACCGAAGAAGACTACTGCCCGTGATGATCGAGCCCTAGTACGCCTTGTTAGGAGATCTCCATTCACCAACAGCAGAGTGCTCAGCCAGCAATGGGAAATGCGCAATAGAGTGTCAATGTCTACCGTCAAAAGGAGACTGTATGCTGCTGGCATGAAAGCTAGGAGACCTGTCAGACGTCCTCTCCTCACTGCACACCACAAAGAGGAGCGTCTGAGGTGGTGCAACGAAAGAAGACACTGGAACATGAGATCCTGGAGACGGGTACACTGGTCCGATGAAAGTCGGTTCCTGCTTCATGCCACAGATGGTCGAACTCGTGTATGGAGGTCTAGACGCACGGCGTACGACCAACATAACATCGTGGAAGAAGTTCCATTTGGTGGAGGTTCCGTTATGATATGGGGGTGCATCTCATTTGATTGTAAGCTGGATCTGTTGACTGTACCTGGAACACTAAATGGACAAAGATATCAAGATTCCATACTGGATAGAGTTGTGGTCCCTCATTTTGTAAATCATGCACCTGGAACCCACCCTATATTCATGGATGACAACGCCCGACCACATCGTGCTAGAGCTGTGCATGAATACCTCCGCCAGAATGCCATCGAAACCCTACCATGGCCAGCAAGGAGCCCTGACATGAACCCTATTGAGCATATCTGGGACATTCTGGGAAACATGGTGAGAAGGAGGGATCCTCCTGTGCAGAACCTACAGGAATTAACAGACGCACTCCATCTTGAATGGCAACAAATACCACAATGGCGTATCAGTCGGTTGGTGACCAGCATGAGACGTCGTGTCCAGGCCGTCATCCAGGCACAAGGTGGATATACCCGGTATTAATAATGACAGTCTCAAACTCGTGCACAGATGTTAAACTTCGTTTTCAGACACCATTAATGACAATCTAGCCACGTGTGTCAACTGTAGGGCAATAGTTGTCAGTTGTGTCAACGTAACCATATTCAGGCCTCGTTTTCAAGTTCAGACAAAAACATACAGTGTTTCCCCACCATCATACTCAGCATTCCTCTAGTTGCATTATTACCTCTTGCACTAAGATGGATGGGTACATAAATGTTTATGCTATTGCTTTCTTCATAGCACATGAATATACCCTCGCATGTGCGTAAAAATAGGGTGGTGCTTAACTTTTGCACAGGTGTATATATCAAGAGTGTTAGGGAGGTAAGTATGTTCTCATGATGTGAAATGAGTGTATCGAAGACATCTTTAAAGATTTAATGCGATGTGAAGGTTCGTAGTGGGGCAGTGTTGCTCTTGTATGCAGATCTTAAATCTAGCAATCCTCTCTGTGTAGGCCTCGACAAAAATAGCTCCTCAAGAATTAAATGTCCATTGGCAAACTTTAACATTTACCTATTTCTTGGTGTAAGCCGGATGCTGCCACTGGATGGCATTTGGACCGCTATGTCTAGCAATCCTCTCTGTGTAGGCCTCGACAAAAATAGATATCTTTAGGTAACTGAGATTTTCTTTATTTCACTTCACACGAATACTTACCATGCTTGCACTAAGCCAGTTATATCTGTGCCCTTATTTAATTATAAAAGATAACTGCAACATTCATCAATATTCCCAGAGTTCAAAAGATAATTTGGTGGATAGGGATGAATGACTCCCTGAAGACTGGAATTTGGTTAAATGCTTCACAAGGGAACTAATAATTAACAAATGCTGGCCTATAATGTTTAAGTTTGCCTCCCTACGCTTTTGTATAAAGGTTACAATGACAGACTTATGGCCTAGCAATCACAAACTCATCCTATATAGGTACCCAGTCATACAACTTTCCTTCCAAAATGGCTAAGCAATCGCCAAAAATAGGCAAAATGCAGCGCTAAATGCAAAGACTTATACTGACTCATGCCATCGCCATTAGAAGAACAATACTATAACCATATATGATTTTTTACTTTGCAGACAAGACAGAAATAAATTCAACGAAAATTAATACTAGGGTTGCACGTATTTTGCTTTGAAACATCACGATTGATTTTATAAATTTTTTTGCGATTTTCGATTGAATCGTAGGTCTAAATTCTCAAAAGTATAAACCAGTGTAACGTGACAAGTCACCAAAACTGGGACTTGGAATTCTAGAAAAAGTTGAAATAAATGATACAAAAATAGCACGAAATTAGAACACAATTTCGTGCGACAAATTCTTACCATCCTACATCTATGCTTAATGTATACATTATAGCCATCATCGTGGGAGTGAAATTATTAATTGGCGCATAGTTTAATAAACATCATTTATTTCATCAAAATTTGACATAAAATGTCGTCGAGTAAAAATATAAATACCGCGTCCATTTATAGCCTCCCTTTATTACCCGAGTAGCGTGAAGACGCTAATATTAGTACCCGTGGAGATACTGCGCAATCC
This sequence comes from Chaetoderma sp. LZ-2023a, assembly GCA_034401795.1. NCBI lineage: Eukaryota > Metazoa > Mollusca > Caudofoveata > Chaetodermatida > Chaetodermatidae > Chaetoderma > Chaetoderma sp. LZ-2023a. The sequence continues at coordinate 85,956,907 of CM067370.1, read as the reverse complement.
ATATACATAGGATCGTAGCTTTGAGTAGCTACGATAGTAACGGCATAAACTCGTCCTATAGTGCAGTTTATAGTTGCTTTCAGAATGTATGATTTACATTTAAGAGTAATCAACAGAACACGCAGTTCGAATACAACAATCTGGAATGCTGTTGTGATATTTTCTTTAATTAGGCATGACAACCGAATCAAAAAGGAAAAATTAGTACACAGCCTGAAATTGCTAAAAGAATTAAAAATAATTATGTTCAGTGATTATTTCCTAACACTGCAACTAAGTATATACTTGGTATTTCACGACAGACTCTGCAGTGAAAGAAAGAAAATTATATGGCGATTCGACGGAGTAACTAGCTGGTTTTCTCAATGCCAAAGGTGTTACCTAGCTATTGTTACCATAGAGCTTTGTGTTTTGATTAGGACTTAGTGAACACATGAGTGAAGCGATCAAGAAAAAACACAATGGATACATGTACAAAAACATTATAACTGTATTCTTTTACTGCTGAATGATGAGTTTTAAAATCTTATAGTCTGCTCAACCTTTTCACGATTTTTCAATTTTTTTTTTCAATTACATCGTAGAAAATCGTGATTTTCGATTAAATCGCGAAATCGTGCAAGCCTAATTAATACAGTCTAAGAAATACTAAGTTGAATTACTTAAAAATAATTTGTGTGGAAGGTAACAACAGCTTCTAGTCAAATTAGTTTCAAGATATTCAACATTTAGAGTATCTACACAAGTGCTTTGAACTTGGGATTTCATGGTTGAAATGGTTAATAAATAAAATTAAAAAGCTTGTTGGTATTGGCTGGCTTGGTCATTAGTCGTCTTGGTGCTGCAAGGCACCTAACAATAATTTCAATGACCAAAAAACTCGTCACTTGCTGAATATTTAAAAAAAATTTGACTGAAAGTTGTTAGTGGCTTAGCCACCAACAACTTTCAGTCAAATTGTTTTCAAAATATTTAGCCGGTTCAGAGATATGTGATCTGCAAAAACTCAGCAGTCAGACAGTCAAAGGGTTAAGAAACTGGTCAAAAGACAAGTCTAAAGGAACCTGCATTATTATAAGACATTATGTCGTTAGAGAGCATCTTTTGTAACCCTTAACATGGGCAATTGATATATTCTACAATGTCCATTCCATAGATGACCACAGGTGTTTAATTATCTGCAGATAAAGTACAACCATATTGTAATTAAACATATAAACTATACATTTTCATAAAATCAGCAATTAGAAAGCATAAAATATTGTTATAAATGTCCTTACCGTTATTTAGATTATCATCAATGGCATCAAAATCTATGGAATTATTTAGAAGAACTGAGCATATCACAGAATGATCCGCATGAGCAGCCAAATGTAGAGCTGTCTGCTTACGCATTGTTACATCATTGATAGTCGCGCCAGCGAGCAACTGTGGAAGGTTATACATATGATTACATGGGCAGAATAGTGACAGGTAAAGTGATCAAATATGTGAGATGAAAAAATAAGGATCACAATATTAACCCTTTGTTAGTCATATACCTAAGGGAGAAAATGCTTATACTTTATAAATAGTCAGTTATAGAAAGAAATTGATGGGAGATGGGCCTAAGGTTTGAGCTATTATTATTATTATTATTATTATTATTATTATCAGCTCACCTGGCCCGAAGGGCCAAGTGAGTTTATACCATGCCGACCATCCGTCGTCCACCTGTCAACTTTCGCTTTAAAACAAGTGCTACTCCTCATTAACCGCTAACCCAATTTCAACCAAATTTGGCTGGAAGGACCCTATGGTCATAGGCTCCAGAACTTCTATTCAGAATTTTGATTCATCAGTTTTTTGGGTGAAGATCTTAGATTTTATGAAAAATGTACTGAAAATTGTCAAAATGCTTCTTCTCCTTACCATTCTGAGCAACTTCAAACAAATTTGGTTGAAAAAACAGTAATGTCGTCGGCTACAGAACAGCCTTTCAGAATTTTGATTCATCCATTTTTTGTGTGAAAATATGAGATTTTATGAAAAATGCAACGGAAATTGTCAAATTGCTTCTTCTCCTTACCATTCTGAGCGATTTCAACCAAATTTGGCTGAAAGGACCCTATGGTCGTAGGCTCCAGTACTTCCATTCAGAATTTTGATTCATCAATATTTTTGCGTGAAAATCTGAGATTTTATGAAAATTGTAACGGAAATTGACAAATTGCTATTCCTTAGCTGCTTGACATATTTCAACCAAATTTCACTAATGGATTCTACGGTGGTAGGCTCTAGAAATTCCATTCAGAATTTTGATTGATCAATTCTTTGGGTGAAAATCTAAGATTTTATGAAAAATTTACCAGACATTGTCAAAACACTGCTTCTCCTTAGTTGCTTAACATATTTCAACCAAATTTGGCTAGAGTGAAAGCTAGACTAGAATTTCTATTCAGAATTTTGATTGGTCAATTTTTTGGGTCACCATCTTGGATTTTCCGAAAATTATCCATCATATCTATTTAAATTCAAATGGTTCAATGGCACCCTATTGTTTTCGCTTTTGTTGTTCACGAATAGTGTGAAGACAAAAATGGCAATGAAATTCAAGCTTTGCATGGCTAGAGGGCCTTATTAGAGCAAAATTTTTACGTATTAATTGATATGATTTTCTACATAGGGTGGCGACCATCTTGGATTTCCGGAAAATTTTCACACGTTTTAAAAAATCTTCTCCAGAACCACTGAAGGGAATGAGCTGAAATGTGATGAAAATCATTAGAGAGTGGGTCTCATAAAAGTTTGTCCAAGAGAAGTCGATAGCTCGAAAAACACGGATTTGCATATGGACCAATCAGAATGAAGCCGTCTGGCGGAAATATTGAATTTTTTATTTGATGGAATTTTAAGCCCAAATTCATCATATATAGGTTTTGGGGGGGTTGAGAAATTCAAATATGGCATTTTCGAATATGTCGGATTAACAGTTTGGCCACCATCTTGGATTCATCTCCCGACAAAATCTCCCATAGTAAAACAATGGGAAAATTAATATTCCACCGTTATTTTTGTTCGCGGATAGCGCGAAGACAAAAATGCTGGTGAAATTCAAGCTTGGCATGGCAAGAGGGCCTTATTAGGGCAAACTTTTTCCGTGTGAATAGATATGATTTTCTAGATAGGTTGGCAGCCATCTTGGATTTTGCGGAAAATTTTCCAGCATTTTTAAAAATCTTCTCCAGAACCACTGAACGGAATGAGGTGAAATTTGGTCAGAAGCAGCAGAGAGTGGGTCCCTATAAAGTTTGTTCAAGTTACTAGCTCGAAAAACATGGATTTCCGTATGGACCAATCAGCATCAAGCTTTCTGGCGGCCATGTTGAATTTTTTATTTAACAGATTTTGATGCCCAAATTGGGCCTATATAGGTTTTTGGGGTAAAGCAATTGGAAAGTTAAAATGACTTCTCCTCGGAAACCACTTGGTGGATTTCAATTATATTTTGCAGAAAGCATCATTATGTAATAGAGATCTGATTTTGTTCAAACAATGCTGGTCGGCCTATCAGGCCGGCGGCCATTTTGGATTTTGTAGTATTTCAGGAAACATATTTAAGAATCTTCTCCTCCGAAAGCACTTGGCGGATTGATTCAAAACTCATGAAATATCATCTAGGGCATCCGCTGAACCAAGTTTGTTCAAGGGTATTTGATTGGCCAAAAACTTTGGTGGCCATCTTGAATGACCTAGTTTTTGTGAAAACGAGTTCTTCTCCAGAACCGCTGAATGGATCGGGCCAAAATTTGGCTGGTATGATTAGGGACTGAGGGGCATTACAAGTTGTTCAAGAGAAATTGATATGTAAAAAAATATGGCCGCCATCGACCAATCAAAATTCAGCATGAATTTTTTTATTTGTGGAAATTTGAAGCCGAAATTGGTTTTACATAGGTTTTTGGGTCTTCTGATTAAAAATTTGCAATTTTCAATACTGTCAGACGAACAGCTTGATGGCCATCTTGGATCAATTTCCCGCCAAAATTGCCAATGCTAAAGCAATTGGAGAATTGAATTGTCTTCTGCTCAAGAAGAACTGGGCCGATTTCTTTTATATTATTATTACTGCCATTGTTGACACACGATTATTTGTTTTTCAAAACCACATTCAATGATGGGTAGACTGGGCGGTTAAAGAAGATTCCTACTGTAACCGTCTCACATAATTCAATAAAATTGACAGCATTAATCCAACTTGATCAAATCTAAGAGGCTATTTAGGCTCTAAGCCACCTATAAGAGCTGGCTCAGATAAGGTTCTCGTCTTAGCGACCGGGATGCTAGCCACTTGACACCCCCCCCCCCCCCCCCCCCCCCCCGATGCATCGCCGCTTGCGGCTATATTTATTATCATTATTATTATTATTGGTCATCTAAAAAATTCACCATTACAGTTTCGACCAGAGCACTTACCAAATTCCGGATAATCATCTCTGAGCCAGCCATGGTAGCTAGATGCAAGGGTGATAACTGCTGAACATCCTGCACGCGAGATGTCACATCTGCATGAACACCGATCAGAAAAAGTACACTTTCAATATCAGATTTCTGTATCGCTAAATGGAGAAAGTTTCGTCCTTTATGATCCACCTACAAACAACATATATACGTAGCTAAAACAAGAGGTTCAATGGGCCTGTATCGCTCACCTGGCATTTCAACTAATCTTACTTAAGTTTTACATCCATCGGTGTCACTTCCAATGACTTTCGAGATATTGACAACAATCTCTGGACTGGTTTTTTTTGCATTAGTGATTTTGAACAATGTTTAAGTGAAAATAGATGATATCAGTGCTAACTACAGATGGTTTCTTAACTGTCTCACTGCTGCATGCCGGTGCAGCCAATAATTTCAATTTTCAAAAGCTCTTGACTTCTTGAATATTTTGAAAACAGTTCGACTGAAAGTTGTTGGCGGCTTAGACACCAACAACTTTCAGTCCAATTGTTTTCAAAATATTTATCAGGTTCAGAGATATAACCTTTGGTATATGTCGTCTGCAAAGACTCAATCAGACGGTTACCAGAGGTTTAAATACAATTGAAGAAAATGGCCTCTAAAGGCAGGTAGGTGGTCTTTATAGCAGGTTATTCCCCACCACCACACAATCCATTTAACACATGCGCATCTGGCTGAATCACCAAGTTAGTAGCCGGAGTAGGGTGAGCTGGAGTTGATTAAAAAAATAATTTGACTGAAAGTCATTGCTGACTTAGGCAGCAACAACTTTCATAGCTAAGGCAGCAACAACTTTCAATCTAATACATTTCAAAATATTTTTAAGACCATAGATGTCAGAGCACATAATACATATCTTAAAATTTCGGCAGTATTGGAAAGGTTAATCTGTTAATTGAAATTTAATATCTAGTTTGGCAATAAAATCTGACATGGTGATATATCAATGGACTGTGGGAACAAACCTGTATTTTCCCTATGAAAGTGAGACTGCAAATATTTAAGGAGTGATAACTCTGGCATTTGACGTCCTATCAGTTTCATTTTCACAACATATTAGATGCCGGCATTAACACTGTGACAAAGTTTGGTGTCAATCCATCAAGAAATAACAAAATGAGCTGCCATTGTTGGTGACGGACAGACAGATGGATGAACGGACATTAAACGAAATCACGGATTTCTTTTTTCACGAGAGAGTTGATATTTACCTCCCTAGTACTCTTTAATATTGCTAAATATCGGCTTTCACTCAATAAACACTCAGAATAAAAACAGTTAGGTGCCCCTACTGGGCAGGGAGTCAGAGAGCAGTCCGGCAGATGCCAGCCCCACCACCGCGCATGCGCAGACTAGCACTTCCTCTGACTAATTTATTGGCTGACACACATGCAACTATTAAGAGCCTGAAGACCGAGCCTCTGTGGGCTGGAGAGGCCGGGTCCGTATTAGGGAGGTAAGTATCAACCCTCTCGTGAAAAAAGAAATCCGTGATTTTGTTTATTTCACTTCAAGAGTATACTTACCTCCCTAATACTCTTTGATATTGCCAGAATTTGACAGGGAATTCGGCGGGAGGGAGGCGAGGTCAAAAGACCAGCTCTTCCCTATACGCTTTTCTGCGTTTAAGGCACTTAAACCTCTGAAACTGTGTGAAAACAGTCAGGATTTGAAAAAACATCGGCTAACACAAACCGATGGATGAGAGATGACTGAATGTCATATGCGCGCCCCCCTCCCCTTCCTGGGAGGAAGACTCGAATGACCTCAATGTCCCATACGCTCTCTACATACAAGTGCCATGTACTATAGGACAGAGACGAAAAAGCTCCATTTTCGTATACTCTCAATGATGAACCACAGAAAAACACATACCATCACCATTTTAATAACAAAGGGTCACGTGACAATACAATTAACAATGAACAACACATAAACAAGACTGACCTTGTTGAACATGGCTGCTGACATCATCTTCCCAGTGGTGAAGGCTGATGCAGTCCCAAAAAGTGGTTGTTCCCATTAATTAATTGTGATATATACAAGCAATGAGGAAGCCTCATAAAAAAAGTACACCTGATTATCTTTTCAAAATTGATAAGGCGAGAGGATTAGAGGTGTCACGGAGATAATGGTCTGTAAAATTTGACTCACAGTGCCACTGAGAAACTGACATAATGTCATCCACAGGGACCCCATTAAATAGGGCAGTGGAAGTCACTACGCCCCAGACACTGTGAGCCTTGGCCATGTCAACTTGCTTACCGGTGGCGGATTTATGACAAAACTGAATACATTCTACAATCCACCTGGAAATGGTGTCCTTAGACGCCCTGCCATGGGGTTCAATAAATGACAACCATAACGCTAACTGGTCCGTCCGGCACTCCTGAGTACGTTGTTTGTACCGGATCAGCGCTCGGACGGGACACCATGCTTTAGAATTAGGATCAAATCTAGTTAAAGCTGGCAAAAAAATAGGTTGACCCGGATATTTCAAAGACTGATTTTTAGGCAAGAAATTTATCCTAGGTAGAAGCTTAAGGCCTTCCCCTGTAACCACGAAATGGTCTTCCTCGGCTGATAAGGCATGAATTTCACTCCTACGCCTAGTCGAGGCCGCAGCAATTAAAAATACAGTTTTAAGAGTCAACATTTTCATAGAAATGGAACTAAGTGGTTCAAAAGGCTTATTGCCTAGTACCTGAAGCACTAGAGATAAACTCCAAGATGGAATCACTGGGGGATTCCTTGGTCTTAGATTGCCCATGCCTTTAATTAATACATTTAATGCACTTACTTCATCACTTCCCCTATTAGCCAAGCAAGGGATAACTGTCATTAAAGCTGATTTATAACCAGCAATAGAGTTAGGCTTGAGGCTATAGGCATCATACAGGTGACAGAGGAAATCAGCTACTACCTGAATAGATGAATCCATTGGATCAATACATCTTTTTGAGCACAATTCTGCAAATCTGTTGATTTTATAATTATATGCTCTGGAGGTTGACCCTCTCCTGGCTTTGGCCATAAACATGGCTGCTTGCTCAGAAAAGCCCTCCTTAATTCTAGATTCCTTGACAACATCCACGCAGTCAATCTGAACATTGACGGATTGTTGTGAAGGGCCTTGCCCTGGAAGATAATGTTTTTCCATCAGAGGCAGAGGAACAGGATTGCAGCCCAGAAGGTCCAGCAGATCCGTATACCATGATCGGCTTGGCCAATTTGGGGCGATCAGAAGCGCTTGGCACTCCTCCTGTCTGATTTTCTGAAGAAATTTTGGAATCAGGATTGCTGGAGGGAATGCGTATGCATACATTCCCACCCAGCTGATAGCTAACGCATCTGTTGCGAAAGCACTTGGATCTGGAATCGGAGAGACGTACGTCGTCATCTTCGCATTCCTCTTCGTTGCGAACAAATCGATGTTGGGTTTCCCCCAATGGTCGAACAGACGATCCGCCACACATCGATTTAGTTGCCATTCCGTCGGTAAAAGACTCATCCTTCGGCTCAATGAGTCTGCTAGCAGATTTAACCTTCCCAGAATATGAACTGCTTTCAAGGTAATCCTGTGATCCAGGCACCAACAAAGCAGTCTCCATGTCATCATACAGAGACCGGGCGACTTCGTTCCGCCCTGGCGGTTTATGTAAGTCACAACTGTTGAGTTGTCTGATCGAATAAGAACAATCTTGCCCTGAACTTTCTGTAAGAAATGTTCCAGGCCCAGGACTACTGCTCTTAACTCCAGGAGATTGATACGTTCCTTTGACTTTTCCAGATTCCAAAGCCCTGATATCGTGGATTCTTCCAGGCAAGCTCCCCACCCCTCCATCGAGGCATCTGTATACACAGTTACTTGAGGGTGAGGAGGGGTTAGCATAACCCCTGCCAGGAGGTTCTCTGTCTTCAACCACCATTGCAGGTGGTGAATTAGAGGCTCCAACACTGACGCGTTCGAGTCCAGTGAACCTGTACTCTGGGTCCATTGCGTCATGAGAAATAACTGGATCGGCCGCCTGCGTAAGGCTGCCTGAGTAATTGCTGGTTCCAAAGAAACCATCAACCCCAGCATTCTCAAGTAAACCCGTGCCAGGACATGATGTCTGCTGCACACTGACTGTATTACTGAGATGAGTATCTGAACCCTCTCCTGAGTAGGATAAACATATCCTGTCTCTAGATCGAAGAACATCCCCAGGTAAACAAACTTCTGGGATGGAGTCAGCTCTGATTTTTGGAAATTGATTATCCAGCCTAAGTCTGTGAGAATCTTCAAAACAATCTCCAGATTGGCCGATAAACCTTCCTGGGTGTGTGCTTTTAACAGCCAGTCGTCTATGTACGTGTGGACTGTTATGCTTCTCCTGCGGAGGTATGCTGTAATCGCAAGAACCACTCTGGTGAAAACCCGAGTAGCCATGGAAATTCTGAAGGGTAACACCCTGAATTCCCACTGTCTGCCCTGGAATGCAAATCTCAGGAAGCAACGGAAACTCCTCGCTATGGGGATGTGGAAATAAGCATCCTTCAAATCTATTGAAGCTGTCCACATTCCCCTCTCCAACCCTGCCAACACCGACTTCACAGTCTCCATCTTGAAACTGGGTGTCTCTATGAACTTGTTCAATGGCTTGAGGTTGAGAATTGGTCTCCACCCTCCGGTGTTTTTTGTCACTAAGAACACGGTTGAATAGAAGCCCGGACACTTCTGTGCCGGCTGAATTGCTCCTTTTTGTATGAGGGAGTTTATTTCCTCCTCTATACACAACCTTTGATCTGGATCTCTCGGAGTTTGAGTCAGGATTGGCACCAGAGACAGTCGCGATGGTGGGCCTGTCATCCAATCGGGATGATACCCGACTGAAAGCCATCGCAAGACTAAACGGCCCTGAGTTAACCGTTCCCACTCTTGCATGTGGTTGGCCAGACGGCCTCCCACTGGTCCAACTAGGGAGAGAGGTGGACATAAGGAGTGCAAGAGCAGCACTTTCTCCTTTGCCAGAAACACCGGAGTGGTTCTCACCGTGGTAACCGGCCCATCAGGCACGATTACCACGACCAGATCCTCGCACGCCATGACCAGCACCACGCGCACCTCGGTGCATTGGTGGCTGCCTGGCTGACTGCGCCTGAGGAGCCTGTGCACACACCCCCCCCCCCCCCCCCCCCACTCACTGCTGGCCGAATCGCACGCGGCTGAGGCCGACGCTGCGATGGTGGCTGGCCTCTGACATGGTCACCTCCACCTCGAGCCTGCAGGGGATGGTACGCAGGGGGTGCAGTGCGAATGCGCTCCCTACGGAGCACCTCAAACTGTTCGCGCAGCGCCCTCTGGTTGTTGATCAGAGTGACCGTCTCCTGGAGGTGCCTACATCCCTCACCTCCAAAGAGACCAGGACCTGCCATAGGCATACGCAGAAGCCTATTGTACAGGTCCTGGGACGGGCACAGGTTATCTAATGCAAACGTGCGCCTCGCCTGGACACTTCTGGTTACCGCCCGAGTCATACAGTCCAGAGCCAGGTTGATACCATCCTGGATGGCTCTCTGGACTGTGACCGGGCTCGGCGGGCATGATGCGGATGCTGTTACTACCCCCTGTAACAGCTGGGGGACGTGAGAAAGCGCCGCAATAGACGCTCTCCCACTCTCCTCCGCATCACGCAACACCGGTAGTCCATGGGTACGATGCGGCAGCGCCTTGCAAACTCACGAGACGCCCATTCGCCTTGATGGACGTCTCCGCCACCGAGAACATATCAACGATATGCTCTGCTAGCGGCAGAGATGGCATGGCGCTAACAGTCGACTTTCCAGCTAACCACGGCCTATGGTCTTGCTGGCTAGCTCCACGGGCAGGTCTGGCCTGACACGTATCAGCCATTGACAAGCGTCAGACCAATCCTCCTCCGTGGCTAACTGTGAAAGCTCTACTAGACGAGGGCCTTCGTCTTCCTCCTGAGCTAACGCAGTCGAGCTTGACGTTGGATATGCTGACACTCCTGGCAAGCCAGAGAAAGCATGCGGACCCAAAAGAGCAGGCATGTTAATCTGACTGGCTTGTCCAGGAGCAGGCGCCGTGGTAGAGCGTGGGGCAGTTACTGCCACACCACGGCCCCGGCCAGCACCAGCAACACTCTCGGCAAGCCGAGGTATGCGGAATAACTGACCGTCAGATCCAACCAGGGCCACCTTCTGAGCCGTGAATTCTACTCTGCGTGAGTAGAACCATGGATCATGTCGCCTGTATTCCCCGCGAGGGGTGCACAGACGTCAAAATCCATGGCCACGGCATCAGAAGGGGAACCCAGCAGATAATCCTCTTCTTCCTGGCCAGAAAGATTAGACTCCGGGTCAGCAAAGAGAGCTAACCCGGACTGGCCAGGAAAGGTGCCATAGGAGGTACTGGCACCTGCGGCATGCGGATACCCCATGGGCTGATAAGCAGCCAGCAGGTTCCAGCGACAACCGTCCACGGACCACCGGCGCGGCAAGCCTGCGGCCAATGTCGTGGAACGCCCCCTCTAATGGGGCCACCTCTGAATCGTCAAAAACTGGTAACGGCCTAAGGAAACTCGATTCAGAGGCGGGGATTATCTGCTCCGAAGCAGATGACGAGGACAACAAAGGATTTGGTCCAGGAAGCATGCCACGGAGCTACTCTAGTACCAAATCCTTTGTTGTCCTCTTCATCTCTCCCAACATCTCACTATGGAAAGCCTCCATGTCCACTGAGGACGAGGCCTTCCTCTTACCCTTTTTACCTACAACCTCTCGTTTCATCTTCCTCTCTTCCTCCGCAACCTTGTCCTTCACCTGTAAGCACAAACTCTTTCATTAGTTCGCCACCCCCCCCCCCACTGCTTACACACATCACAATTAAGTAATGGCCCACAGGGGCTACATTGGAAACACAGGTGGGGAATAAACTTCTCCTTCAAGAAGCGACCACAGAACGGGCAACCACGTCTCTGAAACAGGACAGAAGACGAGGACAATGAGTATTTTAGTTAAGGTTAGAAAACTCAAAACCAAAAATAAAAGAGATGGAAACTGATCATAAAGATCACTATCCATATGACGTCATAATTTCAAGACAGAAATTAAATCAATCCGAAAACAAACATCCAGGTGTAAGGACGAATTGTATTCATATCCAGAACATCTAACTATTCAGGATAGATATTCAGACTACACAAACATCAGATACACAATGATAATAGTGGCAATTTATAGTTTACATAATTATCATCACCTCATATCATTAACTAGAATACCTGACTCTTTGTATAGACAAACCATCCAATGTGATGAACTGGAGCACTCCACCAAGACTATGACCTCTTAACTCTCTCCATGTTAGGGGGAAGGAATTGGATCAAGAGGGCAAAGTGAGAAGACCTTCTTACGAGGCCTCCGAGTCACTGGACATAGACTTTTTGGTTAGATAACCTAACAGTATTAGTAGGAAATGGAACCTTGGTGGAGAGAAACAAACCCTCTGTTGATGTGATGTCCCATACATATCCAGACAGATACCTGTGGACATAAACACAAAGAGAGATTAGTATTATATAGTGCCATGTTGACATAAAACAACTATACTAGGCGCTTATCACGATAAACGCGAGTCCCGGAAACAAATTACACCCGGAAAAACTCGCTAATTATAATAGAAGTCACCTGATGGATAGATCCTGGGCCCTCCTCTGGCGAACTAATCCTTTCTGCCATCTTAATCAGGGGTTATCAACTTCTATAAACACTCAAAAGACTTAGAAAAACACTTGAGAAAAGCTCTAGCACAAAAACATGTGTAGACTCTCTGCCAATAAATTAGCAAAGAGGAAGTGCTAGTCTGCGCATGCGCGGTGGTAGGGCTGGCACCTAGCGGACTGCTCTCTGACTCCCTGCCCAGTAGGGGCACCTAACTGTTTTTATTCTGAGTGTTTATTGAGTGAAAGCCGATATTTAGCAATATCAAAGAGTATTAGGGAGGTAAGTATACTCTTGAAGTGAAAACAGAAGGTGGATGGGGTCATCGCTATACGACAGCTGACTGACAAGTGAGTGGAGTTAAGAAAACCAATTTCGCCTTCAAAATCCATCAAATAAAAAAATTGAATATGGCAGCCAAACAAGGTTAAATTTGATTGGTCCATGGCAGCCATGTTTTTTACCTATCAGCTTCCCATGAACAAATTTTAATGGCCCTTAGTCCATAACCATATCCCCATAATTTCAGTCCGATCCTTTCAGTGGTTCTGCATAATAAGTCGTTTTCACGAAAACTAGGTCATCCAAGATGGCCGCCGAACCATTTGGCCAATCAAGTTCCTTCGAACAAACATGGTTCAGCTCTTGCCCTATATGATATTTCGTGAGTTTTGAATCGATCCACTAAGCGGTTTCGGAGAAGATTTTTAAAGCCATTTCCTAAAATCGGCCAAAATCCAAGATGGCCACTGGCCAAATTGGCTGAGCGACTTTGTTTGAACAAACTTGGATACCTATGCCGTAGGGATACTTCCTGCCAAATATAATTGAAATCGGCCCAGTGGTTCTTGAGAAGAAGTCGTTTAAAGAAAAGTTGACAGACGGACGTATGGACGGCGGACAGACGACGGATGGTCGCCATGGTATAAGCTCACTTGGCCATTCTGGCCAGGTGAGCTAACAATGTACTGCATTGGCTAGGTTTGGTTTCTTTTCACTCAAATTTTATTGAGTAATTAGTTTTAGAACCTGGGGAGACATGATTGAAGCCTACAAGATGCTAACAGGTTTTTATGACCCTGGAATTGAGTCTCTGATCTGCTTGCAGACTATTACTCATGGACACCATCTGAAAGTGTACCAGAAGAGGGGGAGAACTAACCTTAGAAGAAATATCTTCTCTCTAAGGGTGTGCAATCTGTGGAATGGCTTGTTTCGGCACCTACTCTTAAAACTTTTGAAAATCGTTTAGCTAGGCTTTGGCATAGTCAAGAGGGAAAGTATGATTACATGCAACCGATGACCGGAAGTAATGGTACAGTAACTGAGATAAATGAAGAATATCCGAGTATAGAGGCCTAATTGGCCTGCGCTCAGAATTATTACCTAGATTACTTAGATAAATTAGATACCTCAAGGGAGATCACTCCTATTGATTATTTTTAACATTGTATGTTAATCCAAAGGAAGAGATGAATTGCTGAGAAATTGTCCATAACATGGCAGGCTCTTAACACAAGAATGGTCACAGCGGACAAAACTGGCCTTTGTAGTGATACTGAAAAATGGCCATTTGAAGAAGGCCAAGAGAAACCTCTTTGAAAATTTTACCACTGGAATGACTGGCTCGATAACTAGTGGTAAATTCTCACAAATATTAATTTACTTGACAAATCTTGACCATTAAATGGCTAAGAGAGACACTTACCAATGAGGGGTTTAAAGAATTACTGAACCATGCTTGTCGATACTTCAGAGACTCGTAGCTAGGGCTTCATGTTATACCGATATTATATCGAATACCTGTATCATAGCTATACCGTTAGACACACCGATATGATTTTGCTGATGCCAAAATTTTGAGATATAAGATAAAACCGGTATAACATTTTCTTGGCAGATAATCTGCTTCCCATTCGTAATATTTCAATAGTATATAGCTGACTAGCGATATAAGTTACTGCTCTTCATACGGGAAAATTATATTTTACCTGTATTTAACGATCACGCTTTTCTTATTTATCCAGAGCTGTCAAATTGTTGTTTTGAGGCTAGTGTTAGAGTAATTGATAAATTAACGATTACAGCTACGAAAGTTGCCTATTTATAAGAATGCACTTCTCGCCAAAAAATTTAATAAAACTTATTTTAATTACAGTCATAGGACCTTGGATGGTTAAAAATAAGAACATTTACCGAATTTCTTTTTCACAAGTGAGATGACATACTTACCAGTTTAACCCAAACACGGGTACGAAACGCCAGCAGTCTGGATAAAAAATGGAAGAGTCCATCACCATAATGGACCAATGCCGTATACTTTTATTTATATCCCTGAAACCCGATGTATAAAACGATACAAATTGGGTACAATCGGGTACACCCACACTCGGGTACACCAATAAATTGCTAAACAAACAAGTCGGGTACACCTAAACTCGGGTACAAATGTACACAGATTTCTAACTAAATCTGGTACACATACACATAAAGTCGGGTACAAAACCGACCACAACAATGGGATGTATCTACCAAATCCGGGTACATACACAAAGGATCGCGTACAACCGGATACAATCGGGTACAAGACACTATAAAAGCACTACCGGATGAAGAGAAATGTACCAGCTAATAGTAGGGATACCCTACCAACAATGTGATATTTGTAAATAGCAGAGGAAAACTAATTACAAATATATACCTCTACATTATTTATTTTCTGAGGACTGAGCCGGCGAGCGGGTTAGAAGTGTCACGAAGGTAATGGTCGGTAAAACTTTATTCACAGTGCCACTGGGCTACTGACATAATGTCTTCAATAAAAACACCATTAAATAATGCTGTGGAAGTTACCACACCACGGACACTATGAGCCTTGGCTCTATCTACTTGAATTCCAGTGGCTGTCTTATGACAGAATTGAATACATTCTACTATCCATAGATGGAAATAGTGTCTTTTGATGCCCTACCATGGGGTTCAATATATGACAAACATAGGAAGCATGGGTCCGTTCGCCAAACCTGAGTTCTTCTCTTGTACTTATTTAAAGCACGGACAGGACACCATGCTTTAGCACGAGGATCATATCTGGTTAAGGCAGGTAAAATAATAGGTTGACCCGGATATTTTAAAGATTGATTCTTAGCCAAGAAATTCAATCTTGGTAGAAGCTTAAGGCCTTCACCTGTAACTATATAATGGTCAGGCTCAGCAGGCAAGGCATGAATTTCACTCCTACATCTGGCTGATGCTGTCGCAACTAAAAATACAGCTTTAAGTGTCAATAATTTTACAGATATAGCACTAAGTGGTTCAAAAGGTTTATCACTCAAAACTTGCAGAACCAGAGAAAGACTCCATGACAGTGTCAGTGGAGGATTTCTTGGTCTGAGATTGCACATACCTTAAATAAGAGTATTTAAAACACTTACTTCATCACTTCCCCTCTTTGCCAAGCAAGGGATAACAGTCATTAATGCTGATTTGTATCCAGCAATAGAATTAGGCTTAAGACTATAGACATCATACAGGTGACAGAGAACATCAGCTACTACCTGAATAGATGCCATCAGTTCCATCGGATTGATACATATTCTTCAGCACCATTCTGCAAATCTGTTGATTTTATAATTATAAGCTCTGGAGGTTGACCCCCTTCTGGCTCTGGCCATGAAATTGGCTGCTTGCTCAGCGGCTTTGCCTGTAACCATGCCCGAGGGTTACCCGCGGCCATCTCGTCCACGGAGAGCTCTGGTCTAACAGCGAGGAGCCACGCACACGCTTCTGACCAGTCTTCATCCGTGGCTACCTGCGAATTGCCGACGAGCAACGAGCCCACGTCATCTTCAATGGCATACGCAGGTATGGCCGAGGAGGAGGCTACAGACAAACCTGGCTGCCCAGGGAATGTATACGGGCCCACGAGGGCTGGCATAACATTCTCCATAGACTGACCAGGCACCAAGGCCGTGCTTGTGTGTGGGGGTTCATGCACACCAGCGCGGCCCGGAACGTCCGTATGAGATTCCACGTCTAAGTGTGGAATCTTATACGGGCAGCCGTCTGCTCCAAACCAGCCCACAGGCTGAACCATGAAACCTGCTCCCGAGGGAACAGTGCCATAGGTGCGAGCGGCCGCACTCCCATGAGAGGACTGTAGACGCTCGCATCCATGTCTTCATGCTCATCCTGTGGACCGAGCAGGTAGGCTTCATCATTTTCCTGGTCAGGAAAGTTAGACTCTGGGTTAGCAAGAAAAACTAACCCAGACTGACCAGGAGAATGCCCGAAAGCAGATGACGAGGGTACTCTGCGAGTGATCGTGGTCAGGCCTGCTGGTCGGGGCCCGCCTGATGCTGCTCGTGCCGCTGGATCACCAGGCGATGCGAACATCAAGCCTGGGTCCAAGCCGGCCGCCCCTGGATCACTAAACACTTTGTCCGAGCTAGTAGGGCATGATCCAGGGACGGGGGGCTACTTGCACTGAGGTCGATGCGCAGGAAGTTGAAACACCTGTGCCAGGCAACATGCCGCGAAGCATGTCAGGCATCAGATCTTTCAAAGTCCTGCGCATTTCACTCACTAACTCAACCTTGAAGGCCTCAAGCTCACCCTTCTCAGAGGCCTTCTTCTTACCCTCCTTCTTTGCCTTCTTGCCCTCCTCAGCCATCAGCTTAGCCTGAAAAGCAAAGAATTCAGAGGTTAGATCCACCCCCCCCCCCCACTCTTTACAAATGACATATTTGTTAGAGAGCCTACACATTGAACAAAGATGGCAAGGGTGGGGGAAGAATCTAGCCTTCATAGGCTTGAAGCAAGATGGACATGACTTCTGAAAGAAGGGAAGGCATACGAAGACAATGAGTATTATGGTTTGCAAACCCTTGTTAACTGACTATTAGTACGAAACAAAAACAAACTTGAGAGAAGACATTCACTTTTATTACAGACAACCCTGATGGGACAGCTGACTTCTCTAGTTAATAATAACCAATCACAACCAGGATCCCAAATTAAGAAAGAGAGAGAGAAAGATTAATGACTATCTAGATAGGGTGATAAACACATCAAAGACTTCTCTAAACTCAGATTATGACATCAAGGAAAGAGAAAACTCTGGTTGATGCCTGAAAACGCGGTAACGCCAAAACGGCCGTGATGAAAACCTGTAACATATAAAAGTTACAAGTCTAAATTAATAAATGGAACAATATCAACTTAACAGATGATGAGGAAGACTCCTCTGCAGACTTAGAATCAGCCATTAATCCAAAAGGTGATAACAATTATTGAAAATTCTCAAAAAGAGACTAGGAAAGTTTTCAACATGTGGTTGATCAGCCAATATATTAGAAAACGGAAGTACCAGTATGCGCATGCGCAGTGGGTGGGGGTCTGTCATGTGCATGACTGTGTACATCCACCTGCCCATTAGGGGCACCTCACTTTTTATAATTCTGAATATTATTGAATTTAGAGCCGATATACTAGTATATCTAGTGTTAGGGAGGTAAGTATGTTCTCATGATGTGAAATGTCTAAAACCTATCTTTTCCTGCGCTAATATTTTATAATTTCGGCCCGTTGTTTGCTAGAAAAATCATAATATAAAATAAATATTTTAACTGATATTTTATATCAATTACTACAGCCTGGTTAGTCAGTGATTTCCAGGAATTATGCGCCTTTGTAGTTACCGCCCAACAGCCCAAGTATAGAGGAACCCGTCAATATGAGAAAAACTTCTCAATTCCCGCGAGCTTTATTCACTTCTTATGTTCGCTGGTATCATTAGATATCGATTGATACAAGCTACTCTAACAAGAGCGAGGTTAGGCCTATCTATTTGCAGCATATGGTAGTCCATTTAGTATGAGCTATAATGGCTAAGTTGTACCCCTGCACAGAGATTTCCACGTTTCTTGGTGCTTTCGTCCCATTGCAAATTCATCCTATAAAGAACAGGCCATCATGGAAGGTTCATTTATTATTCTAACATATACATCAATGCAGATAGTCAGGAAAATTAGTAAAACGTATGTTTATATTCATATCCAACGCGTTTGACTCATAACATTGATATTTGTCAGTTAAATATCAACAGCTTTAGCGGGATGAGATGGTCACTGGTTACCGATATTTTGCGATCTCCGTGCGAAAATAGTTGTTATTTCGTGGCAAATTCAAATCATTGGTAGGGATGATTTGGTGGAGTTTCAGACGCTTTGGGATATGATTTAACTGAAGAGTTAAAATTTAGCGTTTGATATCAGGATTCATATAATTTCTTGGTTTTATTTTGGAAATTTGTGGCGACTTTAAGCAGCGCTTATATACGTTGAATATGGAATCATACTACTCAAGCTTCACTCCATTTTTCCCATCAGAATAATACCGGTATTAAATGTATAACGGTGTGAAAATTGATATCAATACCGATATTTATTTTACTAATACCGTGAAGCCCTACTCATAGCCATCTTCTTAAACACATAAATTTGACAATAATCTCGCTAAAACAAGGTGAGTGTTATCAGCATGCAAAGTAAATAGCGGACACATGTATATATTGTTACTAAAATGGGAATAAATCAACTATTTATCAGTCAATATGAGTGCAGCAATATTACTACATATTCAGCATTATTTTCATTGACTGGGCAAATACTGGAGCAGCTGTGCTGAAGACATGATGACAAATTAGGGTTGGGAGATTTTTCGATTTAATAAAAAATAATAATTTATGTTGTCATTTATAAAATGTTATTATTTTTAAAAACATTTTTACAAATTTCAACCGAATTAAATCTATTAAAACTCACCCTTCACCTTTAATTAATACAAATGTAATCCAGTAATCAAAGATTTGTAACACTGGCATGAGAATCATGAATGAAATTGGTCAGTAAGTCTTACTGGAAATATCCACAAAGCATAAACTTTATATTATATGCTATTCTTTGCATTTTATTTAAGCATATAATCCATTCTCACTGTAAGAAAAAAATTCACCATTTGCAAAAGGGGAATTTCTAAAGCTCTCAAGATGTGCATGTGTAAATCTGTTTATGTTCTGTGTTTGAGGCAACTGATATTCAAATGTGTGGTTCCAAATGTCCATAACGCTGTGACAGAAATCAAACAGTGAATTGCTTGAATAACGAATTACATCTTATGACAAGCCCTCTGTCTTAGTTCAATATGTACTCTCAAATAAATTGGCAAAATAAAACACAGCTAGATAGATCGATTGATGATGTCAATGACATGTCACCGCTTTGAACTTTTGACCGCAACCCACCCGAGGGTTGAGCCAAATGTAAATGTCCTTTTGCATTTCACAGTCATATGGGTAGGTAATTCACATACCAAATTTGGTTGAATTTCGTCCAACAGTGTCAACGAAGTTGCATTACAATAAATTTCATGACCTGTTGACCCCATCCCCCACCTCCTGGGGGTGGGGCCAAATCTAAACGTGCTTATGTACTCCACATTGATATGGGTAACTTACATACCAAATTTGGGTGAATTCCGTCAAACAGTTTCGGAGGAGTTGCATTAGAATTAATTTCTTGATCTTTTGACCCCCTTCCCCCACGCAAATGGGTAGGGGCCAAATGTATATGTGTTCATCCTCTCCACATCGATATGGGTAACTCACATAACAAATTTGGTTGAATTACAATAAATTTTTGTAACTTTTGACCCCCACCCCCACCCACCCATTGGGACGGGGAAAATGAAAATGTGCTCATGTACTCCACATTGATATGGGTAACTCACATACCAAATTTCATTAAATTCCGTCCAATGGTTTTGGAGGAGATGCATTACAATCAATTCCCACAGGTTAAAATTTGACCTTTTGACCACCCCACCTCACCCCCTGGGGATCGAGGCAAATGTAAATGGCCTCTTGCACACCGCAATCACATATCAAATTTGGTTGAGTTCCATCTAATGGCTTTAGAGCAGTTGCGTTACAAGTGATTTGACCTTTTGACCCCTGCCCTGACCCCCTGGGGGAAGAGCCAAATGTAAATATTGTCTTACAAAGCAGAATCCTATGGGAAACCCGCATACCAAATTTGGTTGAATTCCACCCAATGGTTTGGGAGCAGATAATGTGATGGATGGCCGGACAGACAGACGGAGGCGATTACAATATCTCTGACGTTTTTTTAAAACATGGGGATAATAATATCAGAAGAATTTCTCCTAAGTGTAATGTAATCATTAGACACACACCTCCGGAATACACAAGCACTAAAATAAAGCGATGTGACACTTTCGGGGTCGACAAAACATCAGGTGATCACAACGACATGATAAGATACTACACTTTAGGAACTTTCAACAGCAAAATCAGTAGTAATGAATTTCCCCTACAGAGGAATGCATTAACAACCAATCAAATTACCAGAACGTGTCATACGTCATGAGATGAATATTATCTTCTCGAACACCACTGCTTGGGAGTCTATTGTCACTAAAATCAGTATTCCAAGCCAAAGAATTGTGAAATAACACAGAGACGTCGCAGGAATCCGACCTTCCATTTCTAGGAAAATCAAGTCCAAATCATCAGTCACAGGCAAAGCAATTTGTGAATTGAATCAGGTGAATGCATTAATAGTCCCAACAAAAAGCCAGGAGTGTTATACTAATAGCTACCCTTTGAATCCAAGATGCCATTACTGGTGGATGCAATGTATGAACATGTACTCATCCCACCCCACAGCATTCTTTCACGGTAACATGTCACAATTTAATAGAAAATTGTGATTTAAAAAAAAATCAATCGCAATATCCAAAAGTAAAAAATCATCAAACCTCATGAAAATTGATATGTTTTCTGACTCTAGGGTACTGACGGTTAATTACAGAATTTCTATCTCGGAAGATAATAATAGCCTAACTACCAGTTGTCCTAGGGAATGGGTTTCAGACACACACAGGTTCTACATAAAAACTGGTTTCATAGTCACCAAAAGGTGTTTTCCATGGCAACCACGACACCAACCATTTAGTTATTGGCCCTGGGTACTCTTACAATTGCTGGTTAATTTACTGTCCATCAGTATGCATACATACATGTTCAGCAGCCGTTGGCTCTCGCGCAAGGATAGCTTGAGCTGCCTTGTTGTTCTTAATTGTCATGGCAATGGCAAATGGTGTACATCCTTGTATATCTTTAATGGCAAGATCAAGCAGCGGATGAGCGAGAAGCAGTGATATTATCACATGATGTTGGTTGATGATCGCGACATGGATCGGGGCTTTACCTTCAGCATCCTGAAATACAACAATTATTTTTAAAATTACTAAAATTATTATTAAAACAATAAAAAAACTATTCATACGTCTTAATTTAGCACATGTCACTTACATAGTGGATATTGCAATACAAATTGCTAATTTTAGAGCAGGTAGAAATGTGGACAAATGTAGCAATCACTTATTATATAACAAGTGCACTTTGTCAGAAATATACAAAAATTGATAGAAAAACAGGCTTATAGCATTTGCAAATCGGAACTAGAAACGCAATCATTATTTTAATTTATTATAAGCGAGCACTTTGTCAAAAATGTCAAGGATTTGACTGATCTACATAACCATAATGAGCTAGCTGTGAATCACAGCTAATATTTGCATATCAACTAATGAGAGAGATGTTGTAGAATGTTTTGCCGATGCAAATTATACTTCCTGTGCAACAAAGTGAGATGTGATAAGCAATAGATCATAGTCTGATTCTATATAAATAGATGTGCTACATGATACTTAATTTGTCTCACTATCCACTAACACCAGGTAGAGCAGAGCCCCAATAACATCCAGAAGTATATCCACTGACCTGTGCATTCACATCAGCTCCATGTTCCATCATACACTGGACAATGACCTCCAGTCCCCAGGAACAGGCCAGATGAAGAGGACGCTGACCATCCATTGCCTCCTCCTCACCTTCACCATTTGGGCCTGGCTTACGAGAACTGTCCTTATCACACCCACTGAGGAGACAACGTACAACTTTCTTATTACTAATTACCAAAAGTGATCGCAAAAGAGAAGTGAGCTATTAATACAGGTAAGCTTCCATAAGGAATGCCTATTGGTCACCAAAAATGGTGGGATGACGTGATGATACAGGTGACCAATCTTAGCAATCCTGTATAATTACCACTTAAACACTCAGTGCTCAGATGACATCGCATTACTTATCACACTAAAAACCTAACTACCACGATCAATAAGCCATAGATAATCCTTCATTTAGGCATTGACAATAATGCACATGATCTCCCAGACAGATTGGGTAAGTGTGCAGTGGTGTAGCAAATTGGTGGTTTGGATGCTAGAACACACACCATGACCAACGATCATGGGAAAAATAAATATGAAAATTAAGAAACTAAGCCAGCAATTCTCAGCACCCACAAAGAGTGTGACTTTTATGTATCCTGTACTGGCTAATTGTGCAACTGTTACTTACTTCTAAAATGGTTCAGTTTGGAAATTGGGCATGCATGCAAATCTGTCTCCAATGACTTGTGTTTAATTGTGAAGTATAAAAGATTCTTAATAGACTATAGAACTAGATCCATCCAGCATCCTACTATTTCTGATTCATTTATTAACTTATGTAGCTCTTAAATACTTACTGATCAATAACAAAATTGGTCAGAGCAGAAATTTGAGGGAGGAAGATTTATTAGAACAAATATTGGTAAATTAATTGGCGGTACCATACTCAAGATGAAATAACCATACCTTCTGCATACATATAAGTCAGGGATCCCTTCGATCTACTCTCTTGCTTTCTTTTGTCTTACATATCTTAAGCGCACTAATTGGACACCAAACACAATTTTAAATAGAATGCCTCACCAAATGTCTAATCAGCACTGGCTATCCTGGGTCAACTTCGACTGGCTAACCATAGTCAGTTTGCTGGTTTACTGAACATGCGTAGTTGCTATTCCGAGTTGAACGAGGAATACTTAACCATACTTCATTGGTACAAGATTCCCCATTGAATTACTATTGCAGAAAATTTGGAGCCGGGTACCAGTCCCGATTAACGCTTTGTCATCTGTTTTGATAGCTTATGGAAATAGATTACTTTTGTCCGCTAAGATGTCAAAAAGTGTCCATATAACATAAAGTGGGAAGGAAAATTGATTTAACGTATGACACCATAATTTCATCAAAACTTACATAGGTTATGGAAATATTAACATGTTTATGTGCATCTAACCGTGGCAAGCGCAATCTATCCGCCATTTTGAATTTTACGGCAATTTCGTACTAACCATTTGGAACCGAGCTAGGGTGCTTGGTCGACTATAGCTGACTAGCTAGTTATCTATTTCAAGTTTGACTGGGATCTAGTTAGCTATAGCTAACTATGGTTACTGAGTTGTTGCACTTGAACCTTGTGATGAACTGATCCATTCTTAGTAAGATCTTTTCTTCGATATAAAAAGTTCAAATTCTTGAAATCTCTCAAGCTCAGTTATAAGTGCTTCTATTTCACATTATGATGCATCATCAACAGCTAATACAATAAATACTGGTACTTTAAAAAAGAACTTCAGAAAGTTCAAATAGATTACACCCAGTCAATCAAAATCTTTGCTAGCAGGGACATGAAGACCCAAAGTATAATCTAGGAATAAACGAAATCACAGATTTCTTTTTTCACGAGAGAGTTGATACTTACCTCCCTAATACTCTTTGATATTGCTAAATATCGGCTTTCATTCAATAAATACTCAGATTAAAAAAGATCGGTGCCCCTACTGGGAAGGTAGTCAGGTGACCGTCTGGTGGATGCTAGCACCAACCACCGTGCATGCGCAGTCTAGTACTTCCTCTGACTAATTTATTAGCTGACATTATGCAACTTTATGAGAGCCTGAAGACCGAGCCTCTGTGGGGCGGAGAGGCCAGGTCCGTATTAGGGAGGTAAGTATCAACTCTCTCATGAAAAAAGAAATCCGTGATTTTGTTTATTTCACTTCAAGAGTATACTTACCTCCCTAATACTCTTTGATATTGCCAGAATTCGACAGAGAATTCGGTGGGAGGGAGGTGAGGTCAAAAGACCAGCTCTTCCCTATGCGCTTTTCTGCGTTTAAGGCACTTACACTTCTGAAAATTGTATGAAAACACAACCAGGAATAGATTTGAACATCGGCTAACACCACCGATGGCTGAGAGATGACCATATGTCATATGCGCCCCCCCCCCCCACCCCTTCCTGGGAGGAAGACTGAATGACCTCAATGTCCCATACACTCTCTACGTGCAAGTGCCATGTACTATATGACATTTAAAAATGAAAAGGCTTCATTTTCGTATACTCTCAATAATGAATCAGATAAAACACGAACCATCACCATATTAATAACGAAGGATCACGTGACAATACAATAAACAATGGACAACACATAAACAAGACTGACCTTGTCGAGGCTGGAAGCTGTCATCATCTTCCCCTTGGGGAAGGCTGATGCAGTCCTAAAAAGTGGTTGTCTCCATTGAGTAATTGTGAAATATATTTAAAAAAAGAGGAAACCTCCTCAAAATATGTACACCTAGGTTATTTCTTCAAAGTCGATAAGGCGAGAGGATTCGAGGTGTCATGGAGATAATGGTCGGTAAAACTTGACTCACAGTGCCACAGGGATACTGACATAATGTCATCCACAGGAACCCCATTAAACAGGGAAGTAGAAGTCACTATGCCACGAACACTGTGAGTCTTGGCCATGTCAACTTGTGTATCTGTGGCGGATTTATGACAAAATTGAATACACTCTACAATCCACCTGGAAATGGTGTCCTTAGACGCCCTGCCATGGGGTTCAATATCTGACAAACATAACGCTGACGGGTCCGTCCGCCATTCCTGAGTACGTTGTTTGTACCGGTTTAATGCTCGGACTGGACACCATGCTTTTGAATCAGGATCATATCTAGTCAAAGCTGGTAAAAATATAGGTTGACCTGGATATTTCAGACTGGTTCTTAGCCATTAAATTTATCCTAGGTAGAAGCCTAAGGCCTTCCCCTGTAACCACAAAATGGTCTGCCTCGGCTGATAAGGCATGAATCTCGCTTCTCCGCCTTGCCGAGGCCGCAGCAATTAAAATTAGTTTTAAGAGTCAACATTTTCATAGAAATGGAACTTAGTGGTTCAAATGGCTTATCAGCTAGTACTTGAAGCACTAGTGATAAACTCCAAGACGGAATCACTGGGGGATTCCTTGGTCTTAGATTGCCCATGCCCTTAATTAAAGTATTTAATGTACTTACTTCATCACTTCCCCTATTTGCCAAGCAAGGGATAACTGACATTAAAGCTGATTTATAACCAACAATAGAGTCAAGCTTGAGGCTATAGGCATCATACAGGTGACAGAGGTAATCGGCTACTACCTGAATAGATGAATCCATTGGATTCATACATCTTTTTGAGCACCATTCTGCAAATCTGTTGATTTTATAATTATATGCTCTGGAGGTTGACCCCCTTCTGGCTTTTGCCATGAACATGGCTGCTTTGCTCAGAAAAGCCCTCCTTAATTCTAGATTCCTTGGCAACATCAACACAGTCAATCGGAACATTGACGGATTGTTGGGAAGGGCCTTGTCCTGGAAGATAATAATGTTCATCAGAGGCAGAGGAAACGGATTGCAGACCAGAAGGGCCAGCAGATCCGTATACCATCATTGGCTTGGCCAATTTGGGATGATCAGAAGCACTTGGAACTCCTCCTGTCGGATTTTCTGAAGAATTTTTGGAATTAGGATTGCTGGAGGGAATGCATCTGTTGCGATAGCGCTCGGATCTGGAATCGGAGAGACGTACGTCGTCATCTTCGCATTCTTCTTCATTGCGAATAAATCTAAGTTGGGATTCCCCCAGTGGTTGAACAGACGATCCGTCACACATTGATTTAGTTGCCATTCCGTAGGTAAAACACTCATCATTCGCCTCAATGAGTCTGCTAACAGATTTAACCTTCCCGGAATATGAACTGCTTTCAAGGTAATCCTGTGATTCAGGCACCAGCAAAGCAGGTTCCATGTCATCATACTGAGACTGGGCGATTTCGTTCCGCCCTGGCGGTCTATGTAAGTCACTACTGTTGAATTGTCTGATTGAATTAGAACACTCTTGCCCTGAACTTTCTGTAGGAAATGTTCTAGGCCCAGGACTACTGCTCGTAATTCCAGTAGATTTTTATGTTCTTGTGACTGATCGAGATTCCAAAGCCCTGATATCGTGGATTCTTCCAGGCAAGCTCCCCACCCCTCCATCGATGCATCTGTATACATCGTTAACTGAGGGTGATGAGGGGTTAGCATCCACCCCGCTAGATTCTCCGTCTTCAACCACCATTGCAGGTGGTGAATTAGAGGCTCCAGCACTGACACATTTGAGTTCAGGAAACCCGTACTCTGGGTCCACTGTGACATGAGAAATAACTGAATAGGCCACCTGCATAAGTCCGCCTGAGGAATGACTGGTTCCAGAGAAACCATCAAACCCAGCATTCTAAGGAAAACCTGTGCCAGGACATAACGACTGTTGCACACTGACTGTATTACTGAGATGAGTATTTGTATCCTCTCCTGAGTAGCATAAACATATCCTATCTCCAGATCGAAGAACATTCCCAGGTAGACAAACTTCTGGGATGGTGTGAGCTCTGATTTTTGAAAGTTGATTATCCAGCCTGAGTCTGTGAGAGTTTTCAAAACTATCTCCAGATTTGCTGATAAACTTTTCTGGTTGTGTGCTTTTAACAGCCAGTCATCTATGTATGTGTGGACTGCTATGCTTCTCCTGCGGAGGTATGCTGTTATCGCAAGAATCACCCTGGTGAAGACCTGAGGAGCCGTAGAAATTCTGAAGGGTAATACCCTGAATTCCCACTGTCTGCCCTGGAATGCGAATCTCAGGAAGCGATGGAAACGCCCCGCTATTGGAATGTGAAAATAAGCATCCTTCAAATCTATTGAAGCTGTCCACATTCCCTTCTCCAACCCTGCCAATACCGATCTCACCGCCTCCATTTGGAAACTGTGTGTGTCCATGAACTTGTTCAATGGCTTGAGGTTGAGAATTGGTCTCCACCCTCCAGTGCTTTTCGTTATTAGGAACACGGTTGAATAGAAGCCCGGGCACTTCTGTGCCGGCTGAATTGCTCCTTTTTGTATGACGGAATTTGTTTCTTCCTCTATACACAACCTTTGATCTGGATCTCTCGGAATTTGAGTCCATACTGGCACCAGAGACAGTCGCGATGGAAGGCCTGTTATCCAATCAGGATGATACCCGACTGAAAGCCATCGCAAGACTAAACGGTTCTGAGTCAACAGTTCCCACTCTTGCTTGTGGTGGGCCAATCGGCCTCCCACTGGACCACCTAGGGAGAGGTGGACATAAGGAGTGCAAGAGTGGCACTGTCTCCTTGGCCAGAAGCACCAGAGTGGTTCTCACCGTGATAACCGACCCATCACTGCTGGCCGAACCACGCATGGCTAAGACCGACGCTGCGCTGGTGGCTGGCCTCTGACCTGGCCACCACCTCGAGCCTGCAGGGGATGACACGCAGGGGGAGCTGCGCAAACGCGTTCTCTGCGGAGCACTTCAAATTACTCGTGCAGTGCCCTCTGGTTATTGACCAGGGTGACAGTCTCCTGGAGGTACTTGCATCCCTCACCTCCAAAGAGACCAGGACCTGCCATAGGCGTATGCAGCAGCCTATTATACAGGTCCTAAGACGGGCACAGATTGTATAAAGCAAACGTGCGCCGCGCCCGGACACTCCTAGTCACCGACCGGGTTAAACAATCCAGAGCCAGGTTGATACCAACCTGGATGACTCTGGACCGTTACCGGACTTGGCTGGCGCGATGCGGATGCCGTTACTACCCCTTGTAACAGCTGTGAGACATGAGAAAGCGTTGCAATAGATGCTCTCCCACTCTCCTCCGCATCGCACACCGCGGTGTTTGCTAAACGCAAAGCATTCGAGCAAAGCGTTCCCGTGTCAGACCAGGAGACTGGCCACGTGTCCTCACCTAATGCCGAGCGGTCATCCACACTCGGCTTAGGTACCACACAGTATTTCTGATATTCATCAGACACGATGCGGCAATGCTTCGCCACCTCGCGAGGGGCATTCGCCAGCCGTCCATGCGCCTTGATGGACGTCTCTGCCGCCGTGAATATATCTACAATATGTTCAGCCAGCGGCAGAGATGGCATAGCATTAATAGCTGGCTTGCCTGCCAACCACAGGCGGAGAGCCCACTGGCTAGCCGACTGTTCCACAGGCAGGTCTCGCCTGACGCTTATCAGCCAATGACAAGCATCTGACCAATCCTCCTCTGTGGCTACCTGCGAAAGCTCTACAAGACAAGGACCTTCGTCTTCCTTCTGACACTCCTGGCAAGCCAGAGAAAGCATGCGGGCCTGAAAGAGCAGGCATACTAAACTGGCTGGCTTGTCCAGGAGCCGTGGTATTGCGTGGGGAGAATTTCGCCACACCACGGCTCTGACCAGCACCTGCTACATTCTCGGCAAGCCGAGGTATGCGGTAGACCTGGCCATCAGAGCCAACCCGGGCCACCTTCTTCGCCGTGAACCCTACTCCTGCGTGAGTAGAACCATGGACAATGTCGCCTGTATTCCCCATGAGGGGTGCACAGACATCAATGTCCATGGTCACGGCATCAGAAGGAGAACCCAACAGATAATCCTCTTCATCCTGGCCAGAAAGATTAGACTCCGGGTCAGCGAAGAATGCTAACCAGGACTGGCCAGGAAAGGTACCATAGGAGGAACTGGTACCTGCAGTGTGCGGATATTCCTGGGCTGATAAGCAGGCACCCGGCTCCAGCAACAACCGTCCAAGGATCACCGGCATGGCAAGCCTGCTGCCAGTGTCCTGGACCGCCCCCTCTAATGGGGCCACCTCTGAATCTTGCTCGAAAACTGGAATTACCCTAAGGAAACCTGATTCAGAGGCAGGGATTATCTGATCCGAAGCAGATGAAGAGGACAACAAAAGATTTGGTCCAGGAAGCATGCCACGGAGCAACTCTGGAACCAAATCCTTGATTGTCCTCTTCATCTCTCACAACATCTCAACTTGGAAGGCCTCCATATCCACAGTGGACGAGGCCTTCCTCTTACCCTTCTTACCCAACACCTCTCTTCGCTTTCCTCTCCTCTTCACACACCTTCTCCCGAGCCTGTAACGACAAGAATTCTGTCATTAGTTTACCACCCACCCCCCCTACTGTTTACATATTTCACACTTAAGCAGTGGTCCACAGGGACTGCACTGAAAGCAGAGATGAGGGGCGAAACGTTCTTTAAGGAACCGTCAACAAAAAGGACAACTAGGTTTCTGAAACAGGCCAGAGGATGAAGACAATGAGTATTTTAGTTATAAGGATTAGAAACTCAAAACAAAAATAAAAGGAGAGAGAAGGTGGACATACAGACCACATACAAAGATAATAAACCAGCGTTGGGCAAAACTTTAAATGTTAATAAAGTGCAAGGCTGATTAAGACGTCATAACTTCAAAAATAAGAAGTTAAATCGATCCGAAACAAACATCCAGGTGTAAGGACGAATTGTATTCATATCCAGAGCATCTTAACTGGAAAGGATAGTGGATACAGACTATACAAAAATCAGATATACAATGATAAAATGGCAGCAGATTTTCTAAATATTTTCAAATAAAATTGAAGTGCCTAATATCATAACTAGAATACCCGAGTCTTTAGCATAGACAAACCATCCGATCTGATGAAATGGAAACTCCACTAACTCTATGACCTCTTAACTCTCTCCACCTATAAGGGGAAGGAAGTAGACCAAGCGGGCAAAGTGAGAAGACCTTCTTCCGAGGCCTCAAACTCACTGGGTATAGATTTTTGGTTAGATAACCTAACAATGTTAGTAGGAAATGGAACCTTGGTGGAGAGAAAAACAAACCCTCTGACGATGTGCTGTCCTGTACAATCATAGATAGATACCTGTGGACATAAACACAAAGAGAGATTAGTATTTCATAGCGCCATAATAGAAATAAACCAGTTTTTAGGCGCCTAACACGTTAAACGCAAGTCCCGGAAACACATTACAACGGAACAAAACTCGCTAAAGCGTAGTAGAAATCACCTGATAACTCGGCCCTGGGCCCTCCTCTGGAGATGCAGCATGCTCAGACATGATTTCTTGTAATAATACACTTGAAAATTTTCTATTTTAGATTGAAAATTAGCTTAGAAATTCTAAAAGCCAAAAGTCGCATATATACACCTGTGCAAAAGTTAAGCACCAGCAAAAACAATAGAACGTAGAAACATGATGGTACAACTAGGCTGCCATACTTTTTGTCCCCGCGTTAGCTGACATAATTCCAAGTACGAAATGCACATGCATGCATGACTTCACGCCGCTTGATGTCCGTGCGTGGCGGGAAACGGTACACGTGTTCAGTTATGTAAAAGTCCAGTTTGAGGTGTAGAACATTACATACAGATTTAGGCGACAAGATTAGGAATTTTGTGTTCATGACCGTGGTTTATTTGTACAGAGAGAATTAGCTCTTGATTGTGAACCGCTATGGCAAGACGAAGGTTAAGTGATCGTGTGAAATGGCAAATCATAGGCATGCATACCACTGGTATGTCATGCAGGGAGATTGGCAGACAGCTGAACATTAAGCATACTGTAATCAGTCGTTTGATTGCAAAACATGGGCAAACTAACGAGGTGAAGGACAGGCCTAGATCTGGAAGACCGAAGAAGACTACTGCCCGTGATGATCGAGCCCTAGTACGCCTTGTTAGGAGATCTCCATTCACCAACAGCAGAGTGCTCAGCCAGCAATGGGAAACGCGCAATAGAGTGTCAATGTCTACCGTCAAAAGGAGACTGTATGCTGCTGGCATGAAAGCTAGGAGACCTGTCAGACGTCCTCTCCTCACTGCACACCACAAAGAGGAGCGTCTGAGGTGGTGCAACGAAAGAAGACACTGGAACATGAGATCCTGGAGACGGGTACACTTGTCCGATGAAAGTCGGTTCCTGCTTCATGCCACAGATGGTCGAACTCGTGTATGGAGGTCCAGACGCACGGCGTACGTCCAACGTAACATCATGGAAGAAGTTCCATTTGGTGGAGGTTCCGTTATGATATGGGGGTGCATCTCATTTGATTGTAAGCTGGATCTGTTGACTGTACCTGGAACACTAAATGGACAAAGATATCAAAATTCCATACTGGATAGAGTTGTGGTCCCTCATTTTGTAAATCATGCACCTGGAACCCACCCTATATTCATGGATGACAACGCCCGACCACATCGTGCTAGAGCTGTGCATGAATACCTCCGCCAGAATGCCATCGAAACCCTACCATGGCCAGCAAGGAGCCCTGACATGAACCCTATTGAGCATATCTGGGACATTCTGGGAAACATGGTGAGAAGGAGGGATCCTCCTGTGCAGAACCTACAGGAATTAACAGACGCACTCCATCTTGAATGGCAACGAATACCACAATGGCGTATCAGTCGGTTGGTGACCAGCATGAGACGTCGTGTCCAGGCCGTCATCCAGGCACAAGGTGGATATACCCGGTTTTAATAATGACAGTCTCAAACTCGTGCACAGATGTTAAACTTCGTTTTCAGACACCATTAATGACAATCTAGCCACGTGTGTCAACTGTAGGGCAATAGTTGTCAGTTGTGTCAACGTAACCATATTCAGGCCTCGTTTTCAAGTTCAAACAAAAACATACAGTGTTTCCCCACCATCATAATCAGCATTCCTCTAGTTGCATTATTACCTCTTGCACTAAGATGGATGGGTACATAAATGTTTATGCTATTGCTTTTTTCATAGCACATGAATATACCCTCGCATGTGCGTAAAAATAGGGTGGTGCTTAACTTTTGCACAGGTGTATAGACTGTCTGCCAATAAAATTAGCAAAGAGGAAGTACTAGTCTGCGCATGCGCGGTGGCTGGGGCTAGCATCCGCCAGACTGTCACCCGACTACCTGCCCAGTAGGGGCACCTATCTTTTTAAATCTGAGTTTTTATTGAATGAAAGCAGATATTTAGCAATATCAAAGAGTATTAGGGAGGTAAGTATACTCTTGAATTGAAAAGAAGAAGTCATTTGTGCATCCACAAATTGAATATGGATGCCATGTCTGGGAATAGCACACTCAAACAGGAAAAGCTACCCTTGAGAAAAAATAAGGAACATTAGTAACCTCTCCTGGATGCAGAATTTGTTTGAGTGTAGCTTTTGTGACCATTTCGCTAACTTATAAGCATTAACTAATGGTTGCTGGCTACGCCACTCTGGTCAGTTCTTGTGGAGTCATATGAAAGCATTGATTGGTGGACCCCTGGTATACTGTAGCCCTCCTCACAGTTCATGGTTGGTTGGTGTTTGTAAGTTTTAATAACCTCATTGACTTTTTTATTTGAACGAATTAGTCTCTGGTAATGACGCAGGCTAAGCTATCGTCCAGTGTTTTCTGTGTGCTCTTCCACAGTTGAGTTGGAATTGGTTTTGAAGAGTTCTTAGACTCTGGTGGTGAGCGGTCATTTATGTTTGCCTATATGTGTGACCTCGCATTGTGTGACCTCCCATTAGTTTAAACGAAATCTAGGATTTCTTTTTTCACGAGAGAGTTGATACTTACCTCCCTAATACTTTTGATATTGCTAAATATTGGCTTTCACTCAATAAACACTCAGATTAAAACAGTTAGGTGCCCCTACTGGGCAGGGAGTCAGAGCGTAGTCTGGCGGATGCCAGCCCCACCACCGCGCATGCGCAGACTAGCACTTCCTCTGACTAGATTATTGGCTGACACACATGCAACTATTAAGAGCCTGAAGACCGAGCCTCTGTGGGGTGGAGAGGCCGGGTCCGTATCTAGGGAGGTAAGTATCAACTCTCTCGTGAAAAAAGAAATCCTAGATTTCGTTTATTTCACTTCAAGAGTATACTTACCTCCCTAATACTTTTGATATTGCCAGAATTCGAAAGTGAATCTGGCGGGAGGGAGGCGAGGTCAAAAGACCAGCTCATCCCTATACGCTTTTCTGCGTTTAAGGCACTTAAACTTCTGAAACTGTACGAAAAACAGTCAGGATTTGACTAACCATCGGATAACACCACCGATGTATGAGAGATGACCGAATGTCATATGCGCTCCCCCCCCCCCCCCCCTCCTTCCTGGGAGGAAGAGTCGACTGACCTCAATGTCCTATACGCTCTCTACGTACAAGTGCCATGTACTACAGGACAGAGACGAAAAAGCTCCATTTTCGTAAACTCTCAACAATGAACCACACAAATACACAAACCATCACCATATTAATAAAGGGTAACGTGACAATACAATCAACAACGGACAACACACGAACAAGACTGACCTTGTTGAAAATGGCTGCTGACATCATCTTCCCATTGGTGAAGACTGATGCAGGCCCAAAAAAGTGGGTGTTTCCATAAATTAATTGTGAAATATATAAGCAATGAGGAAAAACCTCCTCAAAAAATATAAACCGAGTTATTTTTTCAAAATCGACAAGGCGAGAGGATTAGAGGTGTCACGGAGATAATGGTCTGTAAAACTGGACTCACAGTGCCATTGAGCCACCGACATAATATCATCCACAGGGACCCCATTAAATAGGGCAGTGGATGTCACTACGCCGCGGACACTGTGAGCCTTGGCCACGTCAACCTGCTTCCCGGTGGCGGATTTATGACAAAACTGAATGCATTCAACAATCCACCTGGAAATGGTGTCCTTAGAAGCCCGGCCATGGGGTTCAATATATGACAACCATAACGCTGACTGGTCGGTGCGCCACGCCGATGTACGTTGCTTGTACCGGAGAAGCGCCCGGACGGGACACCATGCTTTAGAATTAGGATCATATCTAGTCAAAGCAGGCAAAATAATAGGTTGACCTGGATATTTCAACGACTGATTTTTAGCCAAGAAATTAATCCTAGGTAGCAGCTTAAGGCCTTCCCCTGAAACCACAAAACGGTCATCCTCGGCTGATAAGGCATGAATTTCACTCCTACGCCTAGCCGAGGCTGCAGCAATTAAAAACACAGTCTTCAGTGTTAATAGTTTCATAGAAATGGAACTAAGTGGTTCAAAAGGTTTATCACCTAGTACTTGAAGCACTAGCGATAAACTCCAAGACGGAATCACTGGTGGATTCCTTGGTCTTAGATTGCCCATGCCTTTAATTAATACATTTAATGTATTTACTTCATCACTTCCCCTCTTAGCCAAGCAAGGAATAACAGACATTAATGCTGACTTATAACCAGCAATAGAGTTAGGCTTGAGGCTATAGGCATCATAGAGGTGACAGAGGAAATCAGCTACTACCTGAATAGATGAATCCATTGGATCAATACATCTTTTTGAGCACCATTCTGCAAATCTGTTGATTTTATAATTATATGCTCTGGAGGTTGACCCCCTCCTGGCTTTGGCCATAAACATGGCTGCTTGCTCAGAAAAGCCCTCCTTAATTCTAGATTCCTTGACAACATCCACGCAGTCAATCTGAACATTGACGGATTGTTGTGAAGGACCTTGCCCTGGAAGATAATATCGTCCATCAGAGGCAGAGGAACCGGATTGCAGACCAGAAGGTCCAGCAGATCCGTATACCATGATCGGCTTGGCCAATCCGGGGCGATCAGAAGCACTTGGCATTCCTCTTGTCTGATTTTCTGAAGAATTTTTGGAATCAGGATTGCTGGAGGGAATGCGTATGCATACATTCTCCCCCAGCTGATAGCTAACGCATCTGTTGCGAAAGCGCTTGGATCCGGAATCGGAGAGACGTACGTCGTCATCTTCGCATTCTTCTTCGTTGCGAACAAATCGATGTTGGGTTTCCCCCAATGGTCGAACAGACGATCCGCCACACATTGATTGTTGCCATTCCGTGGGTAAAACACTCATCCTTCGGCTCAATGAGTCTGCTAGCAGGTTTAACCTTCCCGGAATATGAACTGCTTTCAAGGTAATCTGGTGATCCAGACACCAACAAAGCAGTCTCCATGTCATCATACAGAGACTGGGCGACTTCGTTCCGCCCTGGCGGTTTATGTAAGTCACAACTGTTGAGTTGTCTGAACGAATAAGAACAATCTTGCCCTGAACTTTCTGTAAGAAATGTTCCAGGCCCAGGACTACTGCTCTTAGCTCCAGTAGATTTATATGTTCCTTTGACTGTTCCAGATTCCAAAGCCCTGATATCGTGGACTCTTCCAGGCAAGCCCCCCAGCCCTCCATCGATGCATCTGTATACACAGTCACCTGAGGGTGGGGAGGAGTCAGCATAACCCCCACCAAGAGATTCTCTGTGAGCAACCACCATTGCAGGTGGTGAATCAGAGGCGCCAACACTGACACGTTCGAGTCCAGCGAACCTGTACTCTGGGTCCATTGTGTCATGAGAAACAACTGGATCGGCCGCCTGCGTAAGGCGGCCTGAGGAATGACTGGTTCTAAAGAAACCATCAACCCCAGCATTCTCAAGTAAACCCGTGCCAGGACATGACGACTGTCGCACACTGACTGAATTAACGAGATGAGTTTCTGCACTCTCTCCTGAGTAGGATAAACATATCCCGTCTCCAGATCGAAGAACATTCCCAGGTAAACAAACCTCTGGGATGGAGTCAGCTCTGATTTCGGAAAATTTATCATCCAGCCCAAATCCGAGAGAGTTTTCAAAACAATCACCAGATTGGCCGATAAAGCTTCCTTGTCGTGTGCCTTTAACAGCCAGTCGTCTATGTACGTGTGGACTGCTATGCTTCTCCTGCGGAGGTATGCTGTGATCGCAAGAACCACACGGGTGAAAACCCGAGGAGCCGTGGAAATTCCGAAGGGCAACACCCTGAATTCCCACTGTCTGCCCTGGAATGCAAATCTCAGGAAGCGACAGAAACTCCCGTGGATGGGGATGTGGAAATAAGCGTCCTTCAAATCTATCGACGCCGTCCACATCCCCCTCTCCAACCCCGCCAACACCGAGCGCACCGTTTCCATCTTGAAACTGGGCGTCTCGATGAACTTGTTCAATGGCTTGAGGTTGAGAATCGGTCTCCACCCTCCGGTGCGTTTTGTTACTAAGAACAGGGTTGAATAGAAGCCCGGACACCTTTGTGCCGGCTGAATAGCTCCCTTTTGTACGAGGGAATCTATCTCCTCCTCGATACACAACCTTTGCTCTGGATCTCTCGGAATGGGAGTCCAGACTGGCACTAGAGACAGTCGCGACGGCGGGCCTGTCATCCACTCTGGATGATACCCGACGGAAAGCCATCGCAAGACTAAACGGTCCTGAGTTAACCGTTCCCACTCTTGCATGTGGTCGGCTAGCCGGCCTCCCACCGGTCCACCTAGGGACAGAGGTGGACACGAGGCATGCAAGAGCGGCACTGTCCCCGTCGCCATAAACACTGGAGTGGTTCTTACCGCGGTAACCGTCCCGTCAGGACCGATAACCACGCCCAGACCCTCGCGCGCCCCGCCCCACCCCGCGCGCACCTCGGTGCGCGGGCGGCTGCCTGGCTGACGGCGCCTGAGGAACCTGCGCCCCCCTCGCTGCTGGCCGAATCGCACGCGGCCGAGGCCGACGCTGCGACGGTGGCTGGCCTCTGACTTGGCCAGCACCACCTCGAGCCTGCAGGGGACGATACGCAGGGGGCGCGGCGCGAACGTTAGCACGACGCAGCACCTCAAACTGCTCGCGCAGCGCCCTCTGGTTATTCACCAGGGTGACCGTCTCCCGGAGGTGTCGACATCCATCACCTCCAAAAAGACCAGGACCCGTCATAGGCGTACGCAGTAGCCTATTGTACAGGTCCTGAGACGGGCACAGATTGTCCAGGGCAAACGTGCGTCTTGCCCGGACACTCCTGGTCACCGCCCGAGTCATACAGTCCAGCGCCAGGTTAATACCATCCTGGATGGCTCGCTGGACCCTGACCGGACTTGGCTGGCGCGATGCGGATGCCGTTACTACCCCCTGTAACAGCTGGGAGACGTGGGACAGAGCGGCAATCGAAGCCCTCCCACTCTCCTCCGCATCACGCAACGCGGTATTCGCCGAACGCAACGCGTTCGAGCACAAGACCCCCGTGTCAGAACGGGAGCCTGGCCGCGCATCCTCACCCAAAGCCGCGCGGTCATCCACGCTGGGCTTGGGTACCACACCGTACCGCTGGTAATCCAGGGGCACGATGCGACAACGCCTGGCCACCTCGCGAGGGGCCTTCGCGAGACGTCCACTCGACTTAATGGACGACTCCGCCGCCTCGAACATGTCAACGACATGCTCCGCCAGCGGCAGAGAAGGCATAGCGTTAGCAGTCGGTTTCCCAGCTAACCACGGTCTGTGGTCACGCTGGCTAGCCGACTGCTCCACGGGCAGATCAGGCCTAACGCTCACCAACCACTGGCAAGCGTCAGACCAATCCTCCTCCGTGGCTAACTGCGAGCGCTCTACAAGACGAGGGCCTTCGTCTTCCTCCTGAGCGCAAGCAGCAGAGCTTGACGGCGGGTACGCTGATACACCTGGCAAGCCAGGGAAAACATGCGGGCCTGACAGCCCCGGCATGACAATA
The DNA here is from genome assembly GCA_034401795.1 of Chaetoderma sp. LZ-2023a. Taxonomy (NCBI): domain Eukaryota; kingdom Metazoa; phylum Mollusca; class Caudofoveata; order Chaetodermatida; family Chaetodermatidae; genus Chaetoderma; species Chaetoderma sp. LZ-2023a. The sequence continues at coordinate 85,918,919 of CM067370.1, read as the reverse complement.
TCACTGGTTTGACCAGGAGCAGGCGCCGTGGCAGAGCGCGGGGCACATACCGCCCCACCACGGGCCCGGCCAGCACCAGCAACACCCTCGGCAAGCCGAGGTATGCGGTACCGCTGGCCATCAGCAGCGCCCTGGGCCACCACCTGAGCCGCGGACTCTACTCCAGGGTGAGTAAAACCGTGGAAGAAGCCGCCTGTATTCCCCGCGAGGGGTGCACAAACGTCTTCATCCATGTCCACGTCGTCAGACGGCGACCCTAGCAGGTAATCCTCATCACCCTGGTCAGAAAGATTAGACCCCGGGTCAGCAAAGAGAGCTAACCCGGGCTGACCAGGAACGGTGCCATAGGAGGTACTGGCCACCGCGGCGTGCGGATACCCCTGGACTGATAAGCAGCCCGCGGGTTCCAGCGACAACTGTCCACGGTCCCCTATCGGCGCGGCAATAAGCCTGCTGCCAGGGTCGTGGAACGCCCCCTCTAATGGGGCCACCTCTGAATCGTCGAACAACGGAAGCGGTCTAAGGAAAACCGATCCAGAGGCGGGGATTACCTGCTCCGAAGCCGATGATGAGGACAGTAAAGGATTTGGTCCAGGAAGCATGCCACGAAGCAACTGTGGAACCAAATCCTTTATTGTCCTCTTCATCTCTCCCAACATCTCGGTCCGGAAGGCCTCCATATCCACCGCGGACGAGGCCTTCCCCTTACCCTTCCTACTTACAACCTCTCGTTTCCGCTTCTTCTTCTTCTCCTCCTCTACCACCTTGTCCGTCGCCTGCAAGCACAAGAATTCGGACATTAACTCGCCCCCCCAGTGCTTACATATCTCACAATTACCCGAGGGACCACAAGGGCTACATTGATAGCAAAGATGAGGCAAGAACTTATCATGCAGAAATCGTCCACAGGACGCGCAACCCGGTCCCTGAAACAGGGCAAAGGACGAGGAGTATGAGCAAACTAGTTAAGCTTAGACACTCAAACCAACTCAAAGAGAAGGAAAACGATCATAAAGATCAATATACATCAGAAACCAGCATTGCAACTTGAATTGCTGATAAATACATAGCCAGGCTGATTATGACGTCATTAATCCCGTGACAGGAAAAATTCGATCCCAACAAAACATCCAAGTGCAAGGACGAATTGTATGCTGAATGGATACGTCGACTACACAACCATCAGATACACATAGATAACTCTTTTCTGGCAAAAATGTTAATTATCTCCCTTTGCTTACTATAATTAACATCACCACATTATCAATAACTAGATACCTGACACCTTGTATAGACAAACCATCCAACGTGACGAACCGGAGTACTCCACCACCTGCACGCCTCTTAACTCTCTCCACCTCATGGGGAAGGAATTGGATCAAGAGGGCAAAGTGAGAAGACCTTTATACTAGGCCTCCAACTCACTGAACATAATCATTTGGTTAGATAACCTAACAGTGTTAGTAGGAAATGGAACCATGGTGGAGAGAAAACTAACTCTCTGCTGCTGTGATGCCACCACCTAGCGTCATACAGACCTGTGGACATAAACAGAAAGAGAAATTAGCCTTAGGTAGCACCGAGTTGACATAAACCAACTAACCAAGGCGCTTATCACGGTAAACGCGAGTCCCGGAAACACAATACACCGGGAAGAAAAACTCGCTAATTTTACTAGAAGTCACCTGATTCAAAGGTCCTAGGTCCCCCTTTGGCGAAGTGATCCTTCCTGCCATCCTAATCAGTGACTATCACTCCAAAATAACACAACCAAGTTATGTTAAAACAGTTTAAGAGCAAGGAAAAGCTTTTGCACAAAAAAACATGTGTGATCTCTCTGCCAATAATCTAGCAAAGAGGAAGTGCTAGTCTGCGCATGCGCGGTGGTGGGGCTGGCATCCGCCAGACTACGCTCTGACTCCCTGCCCAGTAGGGGCACCTAACTGTTTTAATCTGAGTGTTTATTGAGTGAAAGCCAATATTTAGCAATATCAAAAGTATTAGGGAGGTAAGTATACTCTTGAAGTGAAATGAGTTGTTTGAGAGGGTAAATGGGTTAACTGCCAAAAGCTCAAGGCACACTTTCCTGCCTGTCTGATAGAGGGATATAATTAAGATGATATTGAATGGAAACATGAAGGAGTATCACCGATTATGGCATATGGATCATGGCGGCTTAGATCTTTTACGGTAAACAGTGACATAATGTCAATTGAGCACTGAGTGTTTAGATGGTAGGTTAAGGACTGAATGTGGAATGGTGTATTTTAATAGTACATTTTTAAAATAATCTGAAATCAGTGGAAGGTTTGTAAAGGAAAATGCATTTTCTTCACCTGTACATGACATTAATTTTTCTGAGTGACCACTAAAGTCACAATGACATTGATTTCACTTGATAACAAAGCCTGATGTATACTGATACCTCTTTATGAGGAAGCAGGCCACATCCTCAATGTTCTCGTCTATAGCCCTGTGAAGCAATGTTTGCTGACATTGACCGGGTCCTGGTGCCCACATATCCACATCACAGCCATGCTTCACCTAATTAAACACAAACCAATCATATTTCATAGAGAATGTTCACATATTGCCCAATGCAGTTTGCTCAAGTGATTAACACCTTTCCTGTACAGTTTTCTTGAAATTGAGCCACCAGGGGCTAAGAGCTTTAGAGAGAACAGTCAGTATGTCAAATAGACCATACAAAAGGGCTTATAAAAAGAATTATGATGTTTATATAAAGAGCAAAAACATATTCCAAACGTGACAATTAATTCGAGAATACAATGTATTATTTTTCATCTTAAACTTATGCTTATTTCTTTAAAAATAAGCTGCATGGTTGCAATAAGGTAGCAGTGAATCCTCATCAAGTTTCAGTTAGCTTGATTGTCATCTCACAATTGATGTTTAAAACAACTTTGTGATATTGGAAACATTTCAATCAAATACATACTGTACATGGATTGTACGCTGCACAAAATGACATCAACTTCTTCACATTACAAAAACAGTCATTATTTGAATAACATTGCGTACAAATGAATTAAGGATTTTTCAAATGCAAATAAAAGCAATAACGTGATGAAATCTATTAAACCACATTAATGAAGCTTATTCAGAGAATTCATAATCTCACTTGCCAGATATTAAGAAAATTTACCAAATTTCTTTTTCACAAAGTGGGATGACATACTTACCTCCCTAACACTCTTGATATACTAGTATATCGGCTCTAAGTTCAATAATATTCTGAATTATAAAAAGTTAGGTGCCCCTAATGGGCAGATGGATGTACACTGTCATGAACATGACAGACCCCACGTACTGCGCATGCGCATACTGGTACTTCCGTTACTAAATATTGGCTGACATAGAAGCAACTATTCAAATAACCAAAGGACCAGGCCTCCGTGGGGTGAAGAGGCCGGGATCCTGTTAGGGAGCTAAGTATGTCATCTCACTCGTGAAAAAGAAATTTGGTAAATTTTCTTATTTCACATCATGATTTAAGACATCTGAAATTGTGTCTGAAAACACAATCAGGAATAGAATTTTGCATCGGATAATCGACCGATGAAGAGAGATTGATCACAAGGCAAATACGCTCTCACAAACCCCCCCTCTTTTTGAGGAAGGTTAGGAAAAAACGCTGCTCTAAATGACTAGCACATTCTCTAATACTTGATGAAAAGTATTACCAGACATTGGAAAAAGAACAATTGCTTCATTTTCAAAAAACTGAAAGAACCACAATTTAGTGACATTAACCATCATCATATTAAAAATAAAAAATATGACACCATCACCAAAACAAAATGGTCACATATACTGACGTCTGATGTCTTGGGCGCGGAACTCATCTCTTCCCCCACCGGATGAAGAGAATGGTACCAGATAATAGTAGGGATACCCTACCAACAAATGTGATATTTGTAAATAGCAGAGAAGGAAATCTAATTACAAATACATACCTCTACATTTAATTATTTTCTGAGGACTGAGACGGCGAGCGGGTTAGAAGTCACTAACCTGAATAGATGCATCAATTGGATTGATACATCTCTTTGAGCACCATTCTGCAAATCTGTTGATTTTATAATTATATGCTCTGAAGGTTGACCCCCTTCTGGCTCTGGCCATAAAATTGGCTGCTTGCTCAGAAAAGCCCTCCTTAATTGCAGATTTTTTGACACCATCCATGCAGTCAATTGAAACATTGAGGAATTGTTGTGAAGGCTCTTGCCCTGGGCAGAGGAACCGGATTGCAGACCAGAAGGTCCAGCAGATCTGTAAACCATGATCGGCGTGGCCAATTTTGGGTCGATCAGAAGTACTTGGCATTCCTCCTGCTTTATCTTCTGAAGAATCCTTGGAATCAGGATTGTTGGAGGGTATGCGTATGCATACATTCCCTTCCAACTGATAGCTAGTGCATCTATTGCGATAGCGCTTGGATCTGGAACCGGAGAAACATACATCATCATCTTCGCATTCTTCTTCATTGTGAATAAATCTATGTTGGGTTTTCCCCAATGATTGAACAGATGATCCGCCACACATTGATTTAGTTGCCATTCCATAGCCAGAATGCTCATCCTTCGGTTCAATGAGTCTGCTAACAGATTCAGCCTTCCCGGAACATGAACTGCTTTCAAGGTGATCATATGATCCATGCACCAGCAAAGCAGCTTCCATGTCATCATACAGAGAGTGGGCGACTTCGTTCCGCCCTGGCGGTTTATGTATCTCACTACTGTTGAGTTGTCTGAACGTATCATCACAAATTTTCCCTTCACTTCCTTTAAGAAGTGTTTCAGGCCTAGAATTACAGCCCGTAATTCTAGCATGTTGATATGTTCCTTTGACTGATCCAGATTCCAAAGCCCTGATATTGTGGCTTCTTCCAGGCAAGCTCACCATCCCTCCATCGATGCATCCGTAAACATCGTTACTTGAGGGTGGGGAGGGGTCAGCATGACCCCCGCCAGGAGATTCCCTCTCTCCATCCACAAATGAAGTTGATGAATGAGAGGGTCCAACCCTTGAATGCGCGAGTCCAGTGATCCTAAACTCTGCGTCCACTGAGTCATGAGAAACAACTGAATCGGCCGCCTGCGCAAGGCCGACTGAGGAATGACTGGTTTCATTGACACCATCCGACCTTGCATTCTCAGATAGACTCGTGCTAGAATATAACGACTGCTGCAAACCAATTGAATGCCCGAGAGGAGAATCTCCACTCTCTCCTGGGATGGATAAACATATCCTATTTCCAGATCGAAGAACATACCCAGGTAAACAAACTTCTGGGATGGAGTCAGCTCTGATTTCTGAAAGTTGATTATCCAGCCTAAATCTGTGAGAGGATAATAACAACATCCACAGGTATCGATTATTTTCGTGTTAAGGGGTGGGCTTTCACGCTGTCAAGTTGATGCCAGCCGGCTCCATTGTGTGGAGCTGGTGGATCCAGTGCGACTCCGCCCTTCGCCAGATGGCTGATTCGGGGTCGGAGGGGTCTGAGGAGAGCACTTGTATGATGCGGTAGGTCATGTGTGCTCTAGCATGGCCGTGTTTGTTAAAGTGCCTAGACACAGGTTTGTCATAACTTTTTTTCTTGTTGAAGTTTGTGATGGATTTGAGGTGTTCTTGGATACGTGTCTTGAAGGTTCCGAGAGTTTCGCCCATGTATTGTTGGTGGTTTCTGAAAGTTGATTATCCAGCCTAAATCTGTGAGAGTTTCAAAACTATCTCCAGATTTGCTGTCAAACTTTCTGGGTTGTGTGCTTTTAGCAACCAGTCGTCTATGTGAGTGTGGACTGCTATATTTCTCCTGCGGAGGTATGCTGTGATAGCAAGTACCACTCGAGTGAAGAACCTTGGAGCCGTTGAGATGCCGAATGGAAAAAGCAAATCTCAGGAACCGACGAAAACGCCTTGCAATTGGAATGTGGAAATAAGCATCTTTGAGATCTCTTGATGCTGTCCACATCCCCTTCTCTAACCCCAACAACACCGATTTTATTGTTTCCATTTTGAAACTCGGTGTATCTAGAAACCTGTTTAGTGGTTTGAGGTTGAGAATTGGTCTCCACAGCCCGGTGTTCTTTGTCACAAGAAACACTTTTGAATAGAAGCCCGGGCAATCCTGCGCCGGTTGAATTGCTTCTTTTAGAATTAGTCATTCTATCTCCTCTTCTATGCGCAAATGTTTGTCTGGATCTCCTGGATTTTGAGTCCAGACCGGTACCAGAGACAGATGCAATGGCGGACCTTTTATCCACTCTGGACTGTATCCGCGCGAAAGCCATTGCAAGACTAAGCAGTCCTGAATTAACCGCTCCCACTTCTGAATGTGGAAAGTCAAATGACCTCCCACTGGTGCACCTAGGGTTAATGGGGTGGCCATGAATTTTTGAAGTCTGTGTGTGTCTTGCATGTGTGACAACACCAGAGTGGTACCTGTGGCAACCGGAAATTATTTTAGCCCATCAGGCCCGGTTACCACACGCCGCTCCTCGCGCGCCACGCCCAGCGCCACATGCACCTCGGTGTGTGGGCCGCTGTCTGGCTGGCTGTGCTTGAGGCGCTGGTTGACATACACCAGCACGCTGCTGCTGGCGCGGCCGACGCGGTTTCTGAACCCGGCCGGTCTGCTGCACCGCCACGAGCGTACTGCTGTTGAGCAGCCGAGGGCTGAACACACACATGTTCTCTGTGCAGCACTTCAAACTGTGCACGCAGCGCCCTCTGGTTGTTTACCAAATTAATTGTCTCTTGGAGGTGCCGACAACCCACACCTCCAAAAAGACCAGGGCCCGCCATCGGCGCTTGCAATAAGCACGACTTGAGCTCCTGGGATGGGCACAAATTGTCTAAGGCAAAAGTGTGCCTCATCCTCGGTGACTTGGTGACTGACCTAGTCTGACAGTCCAATGCCAGGTTGCTCCCATCCTGACTGGTTCATTGCACTGTCACCAGACTAGGCTGTTGGTGCACCAAGGCTGCTACTATCCCCGACTGCAGCTGAGACATGTGAGACAGTGCACTAATCGCTGTTCGCGAGGTCTCCTCGGTGTCACGCAAGGCGGCATTAGCTGATCGCATAGCGCCGGAGCACAGCGCAGGAGCCCGGCTGCGGATCTTCTCCGCGCTCGGTCTGGGCGCTAGACCATATCGAGTGTACTGACTAGCAGTAACTCGACATCGCCTAGCAACCTCGCGGTGGGGGGGGGGGCCTTTGCGAGGTCACCTTTCAGTCTGATCGACTCCTCTGCTGCAGTGAACATATCTAAGATATGTTCAGCATATGGCAGAGACTGAGTCGTGTTGGCCAACGGCTTTGCCTGTAACCATGCCTGAGGGTTACTGGTGGCCGTTTCGTCCACGGAGATCTCTGGTCTGACTGCGAGGAGCCACGCGCACGACCAGTCTTTGTCCGTAGCTACCTGCAAATCGTCGACAAGCAGCGGGCCTTCGTCATCTTCAATGGCATTCACAGGTAGGGCCGTGGAGGAGGCTATAGACGAACCCGGCTGCCCAAGGAATGCATACGGGGCCGCGAGGGCTGGCATGACATTCTCCATGGGCTGGCCGAGCACCGAGGTCGCACTCGTGTGTGGGGAATAAAGCACACTAGTGCGGCCTGGATCATCCATATGAGATTCCATGACTAAGAATGGTATCTTATACAGGCAGCCATCCGCTCCAAATCGGCCCACAGGTTGAATCATGAAACCTGCTCCCGAGGGAACAGAACCATAGGTGCGAGCGGCCACGCTCCCCATGAGAGGAGTGTAGATGCTCGCATCCATGTCTTCATGACCATCCTGTGGGTCGAGCAGATAATCTTCATCATCTTCCTGGTCAGGAAAGTTAGACTCTGGGTTAGCAAGAAACACTAACCCAGACTGACCAGGAGAATGCCCGAGGGCAGGTAATGAAGGTACTCCGCGAGTGATCGCGGTCAGGCCCACTGGTCAGGTCCTGCCTGATGCTGCTCGCGCCGCTGGATCACCAGGCAATGCGAACATCAAGCCTGGGTCCAAGACGGCCGCCCCTGGATCACTGAAAGCTTTGTCCGACCTAGTAAGGCATGATACAGGGATGGGGGCTACCTGCACTGAGGTCGATGCACAGGAAGTTGAAACACCTGTGCCTGGCAACATGCCGCGAAGCATGTCAGGCATCAGATCTTTAAAAATCCTGCGCATCTCACTCACTAACTCTACGTTGAAGGCCTCAAGCTCACCCTTCTCAGAGGCCTTCTTCGCCTTCTTGCCATCCCCGACCATCAGCTTTGCCTGCAATGCAAAGAATTCAGGGGTTAGATCCCACACACACACCCAACTCTTTACAAATGGCACATTTATTGGACAGCCTACAAATAGTACAAGATGGGCAAGGGTGGGGGAAGAATCTAGCCCTCATGGACTTGAAACAAGATGGACATGACATCTGAAAGGAAGGCATACGAAGACAATGAGTATTATGGTGTGTAAACTTTGTTATTTCTTTTTAGTAAATACAAGAACAAACTCGAGAGAGAAGACACCAACTTTTATTACTGACAACCCTGAAGGGACAGATGACTTTTCTTGTCAACAATAACAAAAAACAACCAGGGACCCGAATTAAGAATGGAAGAGGACGAGAGAAAGATTATGACTAGATATCTCTCCACATTCATAATAAAGGATGATAATAACATCAATAAAATTTCTCTAAACTAAGATTATGACTTCAAGGAAAGTAAACGAAATCAAGGATTTCTTTTTTCACGAGAGAGTTGATACTTACCTCCCTAATACTTTTGATATTGCTAAATATCGGCTTTCACTCAATAAACACTCAGATTAAAACAGTTAGGTGCCCCTACTGGGCAGGGAGTCAGAGTGTAGTCTGGCGGATGCCAGCCCCACCACCGCGCATGCGCAGACTAGCACTTCCTCTGACTAATTTATTGGCTGATACACATGCAACTATTAAGAGCCTGAAGACCGAGCCTCTGTGGGGTGGAGAGGCCGGGTCCGTATCTAGGGAGGTAAGTATCAACTCTCTCGTGAAAAAAGAAATCCTTGATTTCGTTTATTTCACATCAAGAGTATACTTACCTCCCTAATACTTTTGATATTGCCAGAATTCGACAGTGAATTCGGCGGGAGGGAGGCGAGGTCAAAAGACCAGCTCATCCCTATACGCTTTTCTGCGTTTAAGGCACCTAAACTTCTGAAACTGTATGAAAAAACAGTCAGGATTTGACTAGCCATCGGATAACACCACCGATGTATGAGAGATGACCGAATGTCATATGCGCTCCCCCCCTCCTTCCTGGGAGGAAGAGTCGAATGACCTCAATGTCCTATACGCTCTCTACGTACAAGTGCCATGTACTACAGGACAGAGACGAAAAAGCTCCATTTTCGTATACTCTCAACAATGAACCACATAAATACACAAAACCATCATCATATTAATAACAAGACAATCAACAATGGACAACCCATGCACAAGACTGACCTTGTTGAAATGGCTGCTGACATCCTCTTCCCATTGGTGAAGAATGATGCAGTCCCAAAAAAGTGGTTGTTTCCATAAATTAATTGTGAAATATATAAGCAATGAGGAAACCTCATCAAAAATATAAACCTAGTTATTTTTTCAAAATCGACAAGGCGAGAGGATTAGAGGTGTCACAGAGATAATGGTCTGTAAAACTGAAGCCCTGCCATGGGGTTCAATATATGACAACCATAACGCCTACTGGTCGGTGCGCCACTCCGATGTACGTTGTTTGTACCGGAGAAGCGCCCGGACGGGACACCATGCTTTAGAATTAGGATCATATCTAGATAAAGCAGTCAAAACAATAGGTTGACCTGGATATTTCAACGACTGATTCTTAGCCAAGAAATTAATCCTAGGTAGCAGCTTAAGGCCTTCCCCTGAAACCACAAAACGGTCATCCTCGGCTGATAAGGGATGAATTTCACTTCTACGCCTAGCCGAGGCCGCAGCAATTAAAAACACAGTCTTCAGTGTTAATAGTTTCATAGAAATGGAACTAAGTGGTTCAAAAGGCTTATCACCTAGTACTTGAAGCACTAGCGATAAACTCCAAGACGGAATCACAGGGGGATTCCTTGGTCTTAGATTGCCCATGCCTTTAATTAATACATTTAATGTATTTACTTCATCACTTCCCCTCTTAGCCAAGCAAGGAATAACAGACATTAAAGCTGACTTATAACCAGCAATAGAGTTAGGATTGAGGCTATAGGCATCATACAGGTGACAGAGGAAATCAGCTACTACCTGAATAGATGAATCCATTGGATCAATACATCTTTTTGAGCACCATTCTGCAAATCTGTTGATTTTATAATTATATGCTCTGGAGGTTGACCCCCTCCTGGCTTTGGTCATAAACATGGCTGCTTGCTCAGAAAAGCCCTCCTTAATTCTAGATTCCTTGACAACATCCACGCAGTCAATCTGAACATTGACGGATTGTTGTGAAGGGCCTTGCCCTGGAAGATAATGTCGTCCATCAGAGGCAGAGGAACCGGATTGCAGACCAGAAGGTCCAGCAGATCCGTATACCATGATCGGCTTGGCCAATCCGGGGCGATCAGAAGCACTTGGCATTCCTCCTGTCTGATTTTCTGAAGAATTTTTGGAATCAGGATTGCTGGAGGGAATGCGTATGCATACATTCTCCCCCAGCTGATAGCTAACGCATCTGTTGCGAAAGCGCTTGGATCCGGAATCGGAGAGACGTACGTCGTCATCTTCGCATTCTTGTTCGTTGCGAACAAATCGATGTTGGGTTTCCCCCTATGGTCGAACAGACGATCCGCCACACATTGATTTAGTTGCCATTCCGTGGGTAAAACACTCATCCTCCGGCTCAATGAGTCTGCTAGCAGATTTAAACTTCCCGGAATATGAACTGCTTTTAAGGTAATCTGGTGATCCAGGCACCAACAAAGCAGTCCCCATGTCATCATACAGAGACTGCGCGACTTCGTTCCGCCCTGGCGGTTTATGTAAGTCACAACTGTTGAGTTGTCTGAACGAATAAGAACAATCTTGCCCTGAACTTTCTGTAAGAAATGTTCAAGGCCCAGGACTACTGCTCTTAGCTCCAGTAGATTTATATGTTCCTTTGACTGTTCCAGATTCCAAAGCCCTGATATCGTGGATTCTTCCAGGCAAGCTCCCCAGCCCTCCATCGATGCATCTGTATACACAGTCACCTGAGGGTGGGGAGGGGTTAGCATAACCCCCACCAAGAGATTCTCTGTGTCCAACCACCATTGCAGGTGATGAATCAGAGGCGCCAACACTGACACGTTCGAGTCCAGCGAACCTGTACTCTGGGTCCATTGTGTCATGAGAAATAACTGGATCGGCCGCCTGCGTAAGGCGGCCTGAGGAATGACTGGTTCCAAAGAAACCATCAACCCCAGCATTCTCAAGTAAACCCGTGCCAGGACATGACGACTGTCGCACACTGACTGAATCAATGAGATGAGTTTCTGAACTCTCTCCTGAGTAGGAAAAACATATCCTGTCTCTAGATCGAAGAACATCCCCAGGTAAACAAACTTCTGGGATGGAGTCAGCTCTGATTTTGGGAAATTGATCATCCAGCCCAAGTCTGTGAGAGTCTTCAAAACAATCTCCAGACTGGCCGATAAACTTTCCTGGGTGTGCGCTTTCAACAGCCAGTCGTCTATGTACGTGTGGACTGCTTTGCTTCTCCTGCGGAGGTATGCGGTGATCGCAAGAACCACACGGGTGAAAACCCGAGGAGCCATGGAAATTCCGAAGGGTAACACCCTGAATTCCCACTGTCTGCCCTGGAATGCAAATCTCAGGAAGCGACGGAAACTCCTGTGTATGGGGATGTGGAAATAAGTGTCCTTCAAATCTATCGACGCTGTCCACATTCCCCTCTCTAACCCCGCCAACACCGAGCGCACAATCTCCATCTTGAAACTGGGCGTCTCTATGAACTTGTTCAATGGCTTGAGGTTGAGAATTGGTCTCCACCCTCCAGTGTTTTTTGTTACTAAGAACAGGGTTGAATAGAAGCCCGGCCACCTTTGTGCCGGCTGAATAGCTCCTTTTTGTATGAGGGAATTTATTTCCTCCTCGATACACAACCTTTGCTCTGGATCTCTCGGATTTGGAGTCCAGATCGGCACTAGAGACAGTCGCGATGGCGGGCCTGTCATCCAATCGGGATGATACCCGACTGAAAGCCATCGCAAGACTAAACGGTCCTGAGTTAACCGTTCCCACTCTTGCATGTGGTCGGCTAGCCGGCCTCCCACCGGTCCACCTAGGGATAGAGGTGGACATAAGGAGTGCAAGAGCGGCACTGTCTCCTTTGCCAGAAACACCGGAGCGGTTCTCACCGCGGTAACCATCCCATCAGGAACGATTACCACGCCCAGATCCTCGCGCGCCACGACCAGCACCGCGCGCACCTCGGTGCGCGGGCGGCTGCCTGGCTGACTGCGCCTGAGGAGCCTGCGCCCCCCTCGCTGCTGGCCGAATCGCACGCGGCCGAGGCCGACGCTGCGATGGTGGTTGGCCTCTGACCTGGCCACCACCACCTCGAGCCTGCAGGGGACGATACGCAGGGGGTGCGGCGCGAACGTTAGCACGACGAAGCACCGCCCCTGTAGCCTATTGTACAGGTCCTGGGACGTGCACAGATTGTCCAAGGCAAATGTGCGCCTTGCCCGGACACTCCTGGTCACCGCCCGAGTCATACAGTCCAGAGCCAGGTTGATGCCATCCTGGATGGCTCGCTGGACTGTGACCGGACTTGGCTGGCGCGATGCGGATGCTGTTACTACCCCTTGTAACAGCTGGGAGACGTGGGACAGAGCGGCAATCGAAGCCCTCCCACTCTCCTCCGCATCACGCAACGCGGTATTTGCTGAACGCAACGCGTTCGAACACAAGACTCCCGTGTCAGAACGGGAGCCTGGCCGCGCATCCTCACCCAAAGCCGCGCGGTCATCCACGCTCGGCTTAGGTACCACACCGTACCGCTGGTAATCCAGGGGCACAATGCGGCAACGCCTGGCCACCTCGCGCGGGGCCTTCGCGAGACGTCCACTCGACTTAATGGACGTCTCCGCCGCCTCGAACATGTCAACGACATGCTCTACCAGCGGCAGAGAAGGCATAGCATTAGCAGTAGGCTTACCAGCTAACCACGGCCTGTGGTCACGCTGGCTAGCCGACTGCTCCACCGGCAGATCTGGTCTAACACTCACCAACCACTGGCAAGCGTCAGACCAATCCTCCTCCGTGGCTAGCTGCGAGTGCTCTACAAGACGGGGGCCTTCGTCTTCCTCCTGAGCGCAAGCAACAGAGCTTGACGGCGGATACGCTGATACCCCTGGCAAGCCAGGGAGAGCATGCGGGCCTGACAACACCGGCATGCTAATCTCACTGGCTTGACCAGGAGCAGGCGCCGTGGTAGAGCGCAGGGCACATACCGCCCCACCACGGCCCCGGCCAGCACCAGCGACACTCTCGGCAAGCCGAGGTATGCCGTAACGCTGGCCCTCAGCGCCCAGGGCCACAGTCTGAACCGTGGATTCTACCCCTGCGTGAGTAGAACCGTGGAATAAGTCGCCTGTATTCCCCGCGAGGGGTTCACAGCCGTCATAATCCATGGCCACGTCCTCAGACGGCGACCCCAACAGGTAATCCTCATCCTCCTGGCCAGACAGATTAGACTCCGGGTCAGCAAAGAGAGCTAACCCGGACTGGCCAGGGAAGGTGCCATAGGAGGTACTGGCACCTGCGGCGTGCGGATACCCCTGGACTGATAAGCAGCCCGCGGGTTCCAGCGACAACCGTCCACGGCCCCTCGGCGCGGCACTAAGCCTGCTGCCAGGGTCGTGGAACGCCCCCTCTAATGGGGCCACCTCTGAATCTTCGAACAACGGAAGCGTACTAAGGAAAGGTGATTCAGAGGTGGGGATTACCTGCTCTGAAGCAGATGATGAGGACAGCAAAGGATTTGGTCCAGGAAGCATGCCACGAAGCAACTCTGGAACCAAATCCTTTATTGTCCTCCTCATCTCTCCCAACATCTCGGTCCGGAAGGCCTCCATGTCCACCGCGGACGAGGCCTTCCTCTTACCCTTCTTACTCACACCCTCTCTTTTCTGCTTCTTCTTCTCCTCCTCCACCACCTTGTCCTTCGCCTGTAAGCACAAGAATTCGGACATTAGCTCGCCCCCCTCAGTGCTTACATATCTCGCAATTAAGCAAGGGACCACAGGGGCTACACTGATAACAGAGATGAGGCACAAACTTGTCCTTCAAAAACCGTCCACAGGACGCACAACCAGGTCTCTGAAACAGGGCAAAGGACGAGGAGTATGAGCAATCTAGTTAAGCTCAGAAACTCACCAACTCAAGAGAAGGAAATGATCATAAAGATCAAAATTCATCAGAAAACCAGCTTTGGACAAACTTTAATTGTTAATAAAGAGCAAGGCTGATTATGACGTCATTAATCCTATGACAGAAATCAAATCGATCCGAAACAAACATCCAGGTGTAAGGACGAATTGTATCTCTAACCAGAACATGTGCAGAATGGACATTTCGACTACACAACCATCAGATATATACTGATAACAATGGCAAATGCTGTTAATTATCTCCCTTTCCTCTCTAAATAATTAACATCACCTCATATCAATAATTAGATACCTGACACTTTGTATAGACAAACCATCCAACATGATGAACTGGAGCACTCCACCAACTGAACGCCTCTTAACTCTCTCCACCTCTAGGGGAAGGAATTGGATCAAGAGGGCAAAGTGAGAAGACCTTTATACTAGGCCTCCGACTCACTGGACATAAAATCTTTGGTTAGATAACCTAACAGTATTAGTAGGAAATGGAACCATGGTGGAGAGAAACAAACCCTCTGCTGATGTGATGTCCATTACATATCGTCACACAGACCTGCGGACATAAACACAAAGAGAGATTAGTATTATATAGCACCTAGTTGAAATAAACCAACTAAACAAGGCGCTTATCATGGTAAACGCGAGTCCCGGAAACACATTACACCGGGGAAAAAACTCACTAATTTTACTAGAAGTCACCTGATTTAAAGGTCCTGGGCCCTCCTCTGGCGAAGTCATCCTTTCTGCCATCTTTATCAGGGATAATCACTTCCAAATTCACACAAAAAGACTATGAATTGAGTAAAGAAAAGCTCTAGCACAAAAACATGTGTAGACTCTCTGCCAATAAATTAGCAAAGAGGAAGTGCTAGTCTGCGCATGCGCGGTGGTGGGGCTGGCATCCGCCAGACTACACTCTGACTCCCTGCCCAGTAGGGGCACCTAACTGTTTTAATCTGAGTGTTTATTGAGTGAAAGCCGATATTTAGCAATATCAAAAGTATTAGGGAGGTAAGTATACTCTTGATGTGAAAAGAAAAATCTCTGGTTGATTATGACATCAGACCTCAATGCAACAGCTCCTTCACGGAGAGGGGACATCAGAAAATGAATGCATGAAATACCTAGTGACTAAAACATTCATTACTCAAGAATAATATAATATTAAATTATATATATCCGAGAGCCCATGCACATACAAGAGAGAATACGGTGAAATAAAGATGGCAGCAGAAATTGTAAATATTTTCAAATAATTAGGTGCCATAATTAATAAACTCCCTTATCCTGAGCACAGGCAAGCCATCCTCTTGTGCAGAACATGTCCATCCATCCGCAGAGACCCTTCTTTCTGCAGAGACTGATGAAGGGGATGGGACAAAAGGAGGGAGATATTTATTCGTGTTATATCTCCGACCCTTAGACATATCATAATGATAAGTCAGAAAAAGAGACGTGAACAACCTCCAAGAGAAGAACAGGAACCCTTACCATCCATAAGTTGAACCTATGGACACAAAGCACAAGGGATTAATATCCCTAGGCGCTGGAAGAATCTAACAAGGCCGCGAATGAAAACCGGTAACATATAAAAGTTACAAGTTTAAATTAATATATGGAACAATATCACCTTAACGGATGATGAGGAAGATTCCTCTGATGATTTAGAATCAGCCATTATATAAAATGATAACGCAAATTGATTGAAAATTCTCAAGAGAGCTAGGAATGTTTTCCAGGTGTTGCTTGTCAGCCAATATATTAGAAAACGGAAGTACCAGTATGCGCATGCGCAGTAGGTGGGGTCTGTCATGCGCATGACTGTGTACATGTACCTATCCATTAGGGGCACCTAACTTTTTATAATTCTGAATATTATTGAACTTAGAGCCGATATACTAGTATATCAAGAGTGTTAGGGAGGTAAGTATGTTCTCATGATGTGAAATTAGAATGACCCTGACCTTGTGACTCCAAAATCAAGAGGATTTTTTTTTCACATAGGACTAAATGTGATGAGTCTTAAATGCTACATCCCCATGTACTACTGCACAATCAGCCATCAACAAGAGTAGCAAGCTGATTTTAAGAATAGACCTTTTCCACATTAGCGTATTTTGGGAAAATACCTTCCCAGAATGCATCACGCATACCACTTCTGGCTTTCCTATTGGAATCAGATACAACGCACTTTAAATAGTTTATATGAAGAACTAATAAAGTCATACATCATTGAAAAGCTAAGCCAATTTTCTATACATTTCTGTATTCATTTTTATAGTTTTGTAAAATCCAATACAGTTGATTGTAATTTTAAAATAGCCCCTATTGTCCACTTGATTTAATGAATCTCGGTATAATGGTGCATTTTATATGCGCAAAATAAGCCAGTGAAAATAAAAAAAATAAAAAAATAAAAATACATGTTTAGGCAATTGAATACGCTTTCCAATGATGTATGACGTAAATAATATAGTGATTTTAGTTTATCATAGGAACGGTTTAAATTGCGGTGTATTTTAGTGCAATAGTAACTGAATGCGGGTCAGCTGCTTGTTAGCAGCGTTACCAGCCAGCAGTTCTACTCTGAGCATTGATTTAGGGGAATCTTGGTATAATGACACCAATGTGGGAAAGGTGTATTCTATTAATCTTTCTCCCAAACTGTGTACAGGTCTTAATAAATAAGCTAAGCATTTCAATGGGTCTTACTAATATTAAAGCAATATCATCCTGTCCGCAGTCCAATGCTTCCCACAATGGACAATTGCCTGCGACATTAGTTTCATTCAAATTAACCCCTCTTGCACACAGTGTGTCAACAACAACTGGTAGATGGTGTTTTATTGCTAGCTGTAAGGGATTGTCTCCATTGGGAGTTCTGTAAATAAAATAAACAAACCTTTTAGTAATATAATAAGGTAAAGAGATATATATATTTTGATAAATAGTCAACCTTTTCACTGGCAAAGACTAAACCACAAATCTTGTAGAATATTTTGAACTTGATTTGATGGGGAGCTGTTGCGTTCACAGTATTTAAACTCTGATCTGCTTAGTTGACTGCAAATTGAGATACTGGAATTTCAAGGATGGATTGGTGAAATTGTTTATTTGGAGATCCCGGAATGCTACTGTAATGCTATCTCTCTAAATAGCGTTCAATGACAGTCTGACATATACTGTTTTAAATAAAGCATTAAGATTTATGTAGGTATTATTTTGTGATTTGTTTTTTTGATATTGAACATAGTATATGTCTACGGTTTATGCATGTCACAAACAACATGTATGAGAACTAAACATATTATATCTGTATTTCATGCTTGTCACAGCCAGCATGTATGAGAATATGTGGCCAGCAAAGACAATAGGCTATACTAATATGGAGTACAAAATCAGCTAAATAAAATGTCATTAAAAAGTTATCCTAGAACTTTGGGTAAACGGACCTTTCCGATTTATCCATCCTTCATATGACATCATAATCAACTATGTGACGCGTAGGATAATATCAATTACAGCATGCACAACTCAAAAATGGAAAAGTCTATTGCACATAAGGTATCAATAGAGTGATCCATTAGTAGTTAAACTCCGCCCACATTTTTGCGTGTACTTGGATTGATTTATATACTTTGAACCCTGAATTCCCAGAATCCAAATTTCAAAGTAACTATACAGGTAAGCTGCTGAATATTTAGAAACTGATTTGACTGGGTGCTTGTGACATTAGCCCAGATGTGATGCAATTGATTATGAAGTCAGATACTCGACTGACAAATCGGATCGCTCCATTTAAACATATCCTATTAAAGCTTCCTACATAACTTATACAGATCAGTCATCATAAAGAATCAATTTTTTGAAGCAACAAGATAATTATCATATTAGATGAATGTTTGTTTAGAACACATCATCTTTTAACCCTTTCAACATTGAAATGCAAACATATCAAATCACCATCAACTATACAGGAAAGGCATTGAATATATTAAACCTAATCTGATAAAGTTAATGCCGCTTAAATTAGTTTCAAAATATTCAATAACATAACCTTTACGTTATGGAAAATATATTGCACCTGGTCTCTAAAGGGAGCTCCTTCTATTATTTCAAATATACTCATTATCCAGCATACAAACCAGATATACTGGGGCCGAAGTGCCCGAGAGAAACAAAATGGCATATCACGTGTTTTGTATGATACTTCCAATGTACTATTTCTCACATAGTTAACTCAAAGAATTGCTAAACTTTCAGGCACATATCAGCACTTTTCATAAAGAAGCTTTCAAAGAGATATTAAGAAAGAAAGTAAGAAAGTATGAAATTAATAAGAAATACCATAGAAAGGAAGCCATTATGATAGACTCTGAGATGAAGTGAAGGTGACTTACTTCAAGTGAATATCCACCCTATGTCCTAGGAGGAACAACGAACTCTCAGAATCTTTGTTCTCTATGGCCTGATGAAGCAATGTCAGCCTGTCAGCATTCGTCTCATTAACATTAGCCCCGCCAGAGATAAGCTGTGAAGCTATTGCACTCATGTTATTCCACAATGCTAGGCCCAACACTGTCTGGTCGAGCGAATCTTTCACATTGAAGTTTGGTAAAATTTGAAATGAATCTGCTGACTGAGAAACTGTTACTGTTATGGGAGGACACAAAAGTAAAAGTTAGCTAGAGAAGACTGAGAAGTTAATGACGTAACCAACCAATTAGATGATGCAAATGAAAATAAACAAATCAAACAAAAATGAATACAAGTAGAAAATTAATAGCATATATACATCATGATAAAAAATAAGATTTCATTTCAGAAAACTGAGATCACAAATGTATGTAATATCTCAGTTATCATTTATTCCCCCAATCATGCAACACTTGATGATGATGACGATGATGATGGCAATGGCAATGATGATGGTGATGATGGTGATGATGATGATGATGATGAGTGACGGTGTTCTACAGCTGAAGAACTGGAAACGTCTTTCGGCTGCAATAAGTGTTTCTTCAACCTTCTCCGCTGTGTCTTCTCCAATAGCAGTCCTAGATTACATTCTTCGAGGTCTGATCACAAAACACTTGCAGCATCCATTGCCTGCCTGATACATGTTGCCACCTACAACTGGAAACTCCAGTGCTTTCTCAGCAGGCATATTTTCTGGCATTCATAGAACATGTTTGAACATAGACTCATTACTGTTGAGCTATCCTCACAGATAGTAGCTCTGTTACATAGTTTGTCGAGTGCTACATCTGATATTAGACTGTGTGGTCAGCGATGATTTGTAGTGGCTCGCAGATGTCTGCGGTGACATGCATCAAGTTTGCTCAAGAGTTTGGAGCTGCCTAGCTATTGCAATTGCATAGCATTATGGAAACACATGTAGAATCATATAGTTGCATCCTCACTTTCATGTGGATTCTAGAGCCACGAATCCACAACTTCCAAAAGGACTGAAAGGCAATATTTCCTGTTACACAGTGAGTTCCAATATCGGTAGCACTGTAGAGGTGTGAACCCAAGATTCTGCCATTCTTCCACATCTCAGTGCCCTGATAGTGGATACCATCAATCATTCAATTCTGTGGTGTCAGATAGGTATACATGAGTGAAATCTGTTTTGGCTTCATTCATGAAGAGGTTTGCGGCCTTCAGCTGTTCTGCAGCTATGCGAAATAGTGTCTCAAGAGGACCTTTAAGAACCTATCTATGTCTTTAATAACTTTTGAAACTCAAAATCTTACCCCACCCTCACCCGGCTTAAGTTTATACACATATTAAATAGGTTTCTGTAATGATTACTTAATAGAGTTTTATAGTCTATAAGCCAGCCAGCCAGCCACACAGAAACAGGCAGGCAGGCAGGCAGGGAGGCAGACAGACAGACAGACAGACAGACAGACACAATATTCACACTGGCCATCAGTGGCATGAGTAATTAAGCCATGAGTTATTTGATTAGTAAACAAGCTTACCTTTATGCTCGAGAAACTGTTGTACAACATCACTGTGTTTGTTAGATATAGCCATATGAATTGGTGTTTGCTTGGATACGGGAAGGCCTTCAGCACTAAAGGCAAGCATGGCCATACCAGGAGGGTTAGTCTGAGAGTTTGGGTTGCCTCCCCTCTCTAATAGTACCTTAACTAATTTAGCTAATCCTAACGCGCTTCCTATATGTAGTGCTGTTTCACCCTGAAAACAAAGAAAATATGCAATAAGTGTAAAATATTCATTTAAATATAACTAACAGATTCAAATACATATGAATCCATACACTAGTTTAATTATCAGCCTGATGAGGAAAACAATATAATGATATGAATTCATAGAAGCATCTTATAATTCACAACACAATTTGTGTAATCGGGTCACCATAACCATAACCTCTAACTTTTTGACCTCAAAATAAATAGGGTTCTTCAGACTCAAGAGGGCAACATTTTACCAAAGGTTAGTGAAATTCCCTTCAGGAGAATCTATCTGAGTTATCATTCAGGAAGAGACCACAATGTCATTAATTGGGTCACATTAGACCTGCACTAGGAGCACCCTGATTTTTTAGTTTCTAGTGCTGGTAAGGGAAGTACACACAGGTAAATGTAAGTATGGTAATTAAGTTTTGATGTTATTACATCATTATTATATATTATTATTCCTATGGAGACTGTAAATAAGGTTACGGTTAAATGAGTCAATAATACTAATGAAATCTTTGTTTTTTGATAAGGTAGATGAATTTATCAGTTTGCTACTTTTTATTACTAATTGTGGAGTTCTTTCGTTTTCTTGGACGTACGTAGCACTTCGAGGTGTGATGGCCTAATTCTCCTTCTAGTGTCTTTAAGTTGGCTAGTAAACGAAATCACGAGAGAGTTGATACTTACCTCCCTAATACTCTTTGATATTGCCAAATATCAACTTACACTCAATACACACTCAGATTTAAAAAGGTACGGTGCCCCTAATGGGCAGGTAGTCATATGTCAGTCCGGCGGATGCCAGCCCCAACCTTGCGCATGCGCAGACTAGAACTTCCTCTGACTAAATTTATTGGCTGACATTATGCAACTTTAAGAAAGCCTGAAGACTGAGCCTCTGTGGGGCGGAAAGGCCGGGTCCGTATTAGGGAGGTAAGTATCAACTCTCTCGTGAAAAAAGAAATCCGTGATTTCATTTATTTCACTTCAAGAGTATACTTACCTCCCTAATACTCTTTGATATTGCCAGAATTTGTCAGAGAATTCGGCGGGAGGGAAGTGAGGTCAAAAGACCAGCTCTTCCATATGCGCTTTTCTGCGTTTAAGGCACTTAAACTTCTGAAATTGTGTGAAACCACAACCAAGGATAGATATGAACATCAGCTAACACAACCGATGGCTGAGACGTCATATACGCTCCACCCCACCCCCCACCCCCACTTCTTGGGAGGAAGACTGAATGACCTCAATGTCCCATACGCTCTCTATGTACAAGTGCCATGTACTATAGGACATTAAATGAAAAAGCTTCATTTTCGTATACTCTCAATAATGAACCACGAAGTGTCACGTGACATTACAATTAACCATGGACATCACATACACAAGACTGACCTTGAGGAAGTTGGCTGCTGTCATAATCTC
Organism: Chaetoderma sp. LZ-2023a; assembly: GCA_034401795.1. Lineage (NCBI taxonomy): Eukaryota > Metazoa > Mollusca > Caudofoveata > Chaetodermatida > Chaetodermatidae > Chaetoderma > Chaetoderma sp. LZ-2023a. The sequence continues at coordinate 85,896,811 of CM067370.1, read as the reverse complement.
CCCATTGGTGAAGACTGATACAGTCTAAAAAAGTGGTTGTTTATATTAATTAAATGTGAAATATATAAAAAATGAGGATACCTCATCAAAATATGTACACCTAGATTAGCTTTTCAAAATCGATAAGGCGAGAAGATTCGAGGCGTCATGGAGATAATGGTCGGTAAAACTTGAATCACAGTGCCACTAAGCTACTGACATAATGTCATCCACAGGTACCCCATTAAACAGGGCAGTGGAAGCCACTACGCCCCGGACACTGTGAGCCTTGGCCATGTCAACTTGTTTACCTGTGGCGGATTTATGGCAAAATTGAATACACTCTACAATCCACCTGGAAATGGTGTCCTTTGACGCCCTGCCATGGGGTTCAATATATGACAACCATAATGCTGACTGGTCCGTCCGCCATTCCTGAGTAGGTTGTTTGTATCGGTTTAATGCTCGGACTGGACACCATGCTTTTGAATTAGGATCATATCTATTCAAAGCTGGTAAAAATATAGGTTGACCTGGATATTTCAATGACTGGTTTTTAGCCAATAAATTAATCCTAGGTAGAAGCCTAAGACCTTCCCCTGTAACCACAAAACAACTCTGCCTCGGCTGACAAGGCATGAATCTCACTTCTACGCCTAGCCACGGCCGCAGCAATTAAAAATACAGTTTTAAGTGTCAACATTTTCATAGAAATGGAACTTAGTGGTTCAAATAGCTTATCAGCTAGTACTTGAAGCACTAGTGATAAACTCCAAGACGGAATCACTAGGGGATTCCTTGGTCTTAGATTGCCCATGCCGTTGATTAAAGTATTTAATGTATTTACTTCATCACTTCCCCTATTAGCCAAGCAAGGGATAACTGTCATTAAAGCTGACTTATAGCCAGCAATAGAGTTAGGCTTGAGGCTATACGCATCATACAGGTGACAGAGGAAATCGGCTACTACCTGAATAGATGAATCCATTGGATTAATACAGCTTTTTGAGCACCATTCTGCAAATCTGTTGATTTTATAATTATATGCTCTGGAGGTTGACCCCCTTCTGGCTTTTGTCATGAACATGGCTGCTTGCTCAGAAAAGCCCTCCTTAATTCGAGATTTCTTGACAACATCCACGCAGTCAATTGGAACACTGACAGATTGTTGTGAAGGGTCTTGCCCTGGAAGATAATATTGTCCATCAGAGGCAGAGGAACCGGATTGCAGACCAGAAGATCCAGCAGATCCATATACCATGATCGGCTTGGCCAATTTGGGGCGATCAGAAGCACTTGGCATTCCTCCTGTCTGATTTCTGAAAATTTTTTGGAATCAGGATCGCTTGAGGGAATGCGTATGCATACATTCCCACCCAGCTGATAGCTAACGCATCTGTTGCGATAGTGCTCGGATCTGGAATCGGAGAGACATACGTCGTCATCTTCGCATTCTTCTTCATTGCGAATAAATCTATGTTGGGTTTCCCCCAGTGATTGAACAGACAATCCACCACACATTGATTTAGTTGCCATTCCGTAGGTAAAAACTCATCCTTCGGCTCAATGAGTCTGCTAGCAGATTTAACCTTCCCGGAATATGAACTGCTTTCAAGGTAATCCTGTGATTCAGGCACCAGCAAAGCAGTTTCCATGTCATCATACAGAGACTGGGCGACTTCGTTCCGCCCTGGCAGTTTATGTAAGTCACTACTGTTGAGTTGTCTAATTGAATTAGAACACTCTTGCCCTGAACTTTCTGTAAGAAATGTTCCAGGCCCAGGACTACTGCTCGCAATTCCAGTAGATTTATATGTTCTTTTGACTGTTCCAGATTCCAAAGCCCTGATATCGTGGATTCTTCTATCTGTATACATCGTTAACTGAGGGTGAGGAGGGGTTAGCTTAACCCCCACCACAAGATTCTCTGTCTTCAACCACCATTGTAGGTGGTGTATAAGAGGCTCCAGCACTGACACGTTTGAGTCCAGTGAACTTGTAACTGGATCGGCCGCCTGCGTAAGGCCGCCTGAGGAATGACTGGTTCCAAAGAAACCATCAACCCAAGCGTTGTCAGGTAAACCTGTGCCAGGACATGACGACTGTTGCACACTGACTGTATTAATGAGATGAGTATTTGTACCCTCTCCTGAGTAGGATAAGCATACCCTATCTCCAGATCGAAGAACATTCCAAGGTAGACAAACTTCTGGGATGGAGTCAGCTCTGATTTTTGAAAATTGATTATCCAGCCTAAGTCTGTGAGAGTTTTCAAAACTATCTCCAGATTTGCTGATAAACCTTCCTGGTTGTGTGCTTTTCACAGCCAGTCGTCTATTTACATGTACGTGTGGACTGCTATGCTTCTCCTGCGGAGGTAGGCTGTTATCACAAGAACCACCCTGGTGAAGACCCAAGGAGCCGTAGAAATTCCGAAGGGTAATACCCTGAATTCCCACTGTCTGCCATGGAATGCGAATCTCAGGAAGCGACGGAAACTCCTCCCTATTGGAATGTGGAAATAAGCATCCTTCAAATCTATTGACGCTGTCCACATTCCCTTCTCCAACCCTGCCAACACCGATTTCACTGTCTCCATTTTGAAAATGGGTGTGTCTATGAACTTGTTCAATGGCTTGAGGTTGAGAATTGGTCTCCACCCTCCGGTGCTTTTCGTTACTAGGAACACGGTTGAATAGAAGCCCGGGCAATTTTGTGCAGGTTGAATTGCTCCTTTGAGTATGAGGGAATTTATCTCCTCCACAATACACAACCGCTGATCTGGATCTCTTGCAATTTGAGTCCAGACTGGCACCAGAGACAGTCGCAATGGTGGGCCTGTTATCCAGTCGGGATGATACCAGACTGAAGGCCATCGCAAGACTAAACGGTCCTGAGTCAACCGTCCCCACTCTTGCATGTGGTTGGCCAACCTGCCTCCCACCGGTCCACCTAGGGAGAGAGGTGGACATAAGGAGCGCGAGAGTGGCACTGTCTCTTGGTGCAGATGCACTGGAGTGGCTCTTACTGTGGTAATCACCTCATCAGGTATGATTACCACGACCAGATCCTCGCGCACCACGGCCCACACCTTGGTGCATGGGCAGCTGCCTGGCTGGCTGAGCCAGAGGATCCTGCGCCCCCCTCTCACTGCTGGCTGAAGCATGCGCGGCCGTGGACGGTGCTGCGCTGGTGGCTGGCCTCTGACCTGCCCACCGCCACCTCGAGCCTGCAGGGGATGATACGCAGGGGGAGCTGCGCGAACGCACTCTCTGCAGAGCACTTCAAATTGCTCATGCAATGCCCTCTGGTTATTGACCAGGGTAACCATCTCCTGGAGGTGCCTACATCCCTCACATCCAAAGAGACCAGGACCTGTCATAGGTGTACGCAGCAGCCTATTATACAAATCCTGGGACAGGCACAAGTTATCAAAAGCAAATGTGCACCTTGCCCGGACACTCCTAGTTACAGACTGGGTTAAACAGTCCAAATCCAAGTTAATTCCATCTTGGATGGCTCTCTGAACAGTTACCGGACTAGGCTGGCACAACGCGGATGCCGTTACTAGCCCCTGTAACAGCTGTGAGACGTGCGAAAGTGCTGTGATAGAGTTCCGTTCGACCACAACATGCCCATGTCAGACCGGGAGCCTGGCCGAGTATCTTCGCCTAGCGCAGCGCGATCATCCACGCTTGGCTTAGGCACTACTATATAACTGATATCGATCAGCTTTAATACGGCATCGCTTTGCCACCTCACGAGGGCCCTTCGCTAGACGTCCATGCGCTTTAATGGACGTTTCCGCCGCAGTGAGCATATCAACGATATGATCAGCCAACGGCAGAGATGGCATAGCAGTAACAGTCGGTTTACTGGTTCCGTTGACTGGCCAACTGATCCACAGCAAGACCTGGCCTGACGTTGATTAGCCACTGACAAGCGTCAGACCAGTCTTCCTCTGTGGCCACCTGCGAATGCTCTACAAGACGAGGGCCTTCGTCATCCTCCTGAGCAATCGAAGGCGTGTGAGTGGCTGGAGGAACTGATACTCCTGGTAAGCCAGAGAAAGCATGCGGGCCACAAAGAACAGGCATGCTAGACTGACTAGCTTGACCAGGAGCAGGCGCTGTGGTATTGCGTGGGGAAATTTTCGCCACACCATGGCCCTGGCTAGCACCAGCTACACCATCGGCAAGCCGAGGTATACGGTAATACTGCCCATCAGATCCAGCCCGGGCTACCTGCTGTGCCGTGACCGCTACTCCTGCGTGAATAGTACCATGGACAATGTCGGCCGTATTCCCCACGAGGGGTGCATGTGCATCAATATCCATGGCCACGGCACCAGAAGGAGAACCCAGCAGATAATCCTCTTCTTCCTGGCCAGAAAGATTAGACTCCAGGTCAGCGAAGAATGCTAACCTGGACTGGCCAGGAAAGGTACCATAGGACGAATTGGTACCTATGGTGTGTGGATAATCTTGGCCTGATAAGCAGGCCCCAGCGACACCTGTCCACGAACAACTGGCGCGGCAAGCCTGCTGCCAGTCTCCTCATAGTGGACATTACCCTCTATTAGGGTCACCTCTGAATCATGGACAGTCCCTAGAAAACACAGATTCATAGGTGGGGATCATCTGCTCCGAAGCAGATGAAGAGGGCAACGAAGGATTTACCCCAGGAAGCATGCCACGAAGCAACTCTGGGACCAAATCCTTAATTATCTTCTTCATCTCTCCCATCATCTCAATACGGAAGGCCTCCATATCCATAGAGGATGAGGCCTTCCTCTTACCATTCTTACGAGAACCCTCCTTCTTAACTTTCGTCTCCTCCTCTAGAGCCTTCTCTTTGGTCTGCAAAGATAGAAATTCAGACATTAGCTCTCCCCACCACACTTTTTACAGATCTCACAGAATCTATCCTTGATAAACCTTCCACATGAAGGACAACCAGGTCTCTGAAACAAGCCAGAGGATGAAGACAATGAGTATTTCAGTTATTGAATTAGAAACTCAAAACAAAAATAAACAAGGAGGCTGGGGGCCATAAAGACCCAAGCTAATAATAAACCAGCGTTGGACAAAACTTTTAAATGATAGTAAGGTGCAAGGCTGATTATGACCTCATAACTTCAAAAATAAGAAGTTAAATCGATCCGAAACAAACATCCAGGTGTAAGGACGAATTGTATTCATATCCAGAACATCTTAACTGGAAAGGATAGTGTATACAGACCATACAAACATCAAATAAACAATGATAATATTGCAGCATATTTCATAAATATTTTCAAATATAATTGAAGTGCCTCATATCATAACTAGAATACCTGAGTCTTTAGCATAGACAAACCATCCGATCTGATGCACTGGAAACTCCACCAACACCATGACCTCTTAACTCGCTCCACCTATAAGGGGAAGGAAGTGGACCAAGAGGGCAAATTGAGAAGACCTTCTTCAGAGGCCTCCAACTCACTGGGCATAGATTTTTGTTTAGATAACCTAACAATATTAGTAAGAAATGGAACCTTGGTGGAGAGAAAAACAAACTCTCTGAAGATGTGATGTCCTAACATTCCTAGGTAGATACCTGTGGACATAAACACAAAGAGAGATTAGTATTTCATAGCGCTATTTTGAAATAAACCAGTTTTCTAGGCCCTTATCACGTCTAATCGCGAGTTCCTGAAACACATTACATCGGAACTAAAACGCTAAATTAGACAACCATTTAATAGAAATCACCTGATAACTTGATCCTGGTCCTTCCTCAGAAGCTTTGGGATGATCAGACATGATTTTTTGATGGATGAAGTATGGAAATGAGTGAAGAGAAATTTTCTTTGCAGAAAAAAGCTTAAAGCATGTGTCTTTGAGCCAATAAATTGGTAAAGAGGAAGTTCTAGTCTGCACAGGCGCGAAGTTGGGGTTGGAATCCGCCGGACTGACATCTGACTACCTGCCCACTAGGGGCACCGTACTTTTTAAATCTGAGTGTTTATTGAGTGTAAGTCGATATTTGGCAATATCAAAGAGTATTAGGGAGGTAAGTATACTCTTGAAGTGAAAAGTGCTGTTATTTAGTTGTGCTCAGTATGTGACATGATGTGATGAAATGTACCAAAGTTTCATCTTCTAGTCCTCAGATTGGGCATGTATCATTGGTTATTTGCTGATAATTTTGGTATTTTTCCTTGTGGATTTGTAGTGTATAGGTACCAGTTAGGATTAAGGATTTTACCATTGCCACCTACTTCTCCTATGTTCGCAGGAACCAGGTTCCATACTTGATGGGTTTCTCAGATTCAAGTCAATAAATCAATTCAACATGCACAACGCATGGGCAGAGCTTAGCAAAAAATGGGCAGGACATAGCTAGCAATGAATCCTATTATCATGTAATAGGGCCAACTTTACTGCTTCAATTTTATACTTTGCCATTTTGAGTATCAAAATATCAAATTTGGTCATGAAAGTTTAATGTTCTACCGCTTTTTTGGACAATACATGATTTTACTATATTTTTTGAATAAATTCAATCTCTAGTTTAGTCAATAATTATTATTTTGAGTTATTTTGCTAAAAAAAAATCTTTATAGGGGAGTGAATGTTTTAAAGGTAATAATCACTGCTTAAAATTGATTTGAAATAGTTTTACAATGAGATAGATTTATACAGCAAAACTGAATCCAGGATTTGTCTGATTTGTTAGGATTTGTCTGTAATTTTCAGTGAGACAAATATTCACATTTCACTTGAGGAGTGTTAGTCATTGGCTCTGTGTCATTGGGTATATTTTCTGATTAATGGCTCTAATAACATTCGCTTTATATGGTGAGCAGTGATAGCTTTATGATAGTGATTAAGTAGAGGCACTTTGAAGGTGGTATACTGAACACTGACATCATTAATTCCATTTGTATACCTTGTTAAGCATATCCAACGAAGAAATGGTAAATCAAAATTTTCTGAATATGGTATCCATCGACTTGATTCCGGATCTAGGTGGCCTATTCCCATCCGTGCTTGTTTGTCTGCAGGCTTCAGTGCTGTCTCATCCTTTGAAAGATCATCTTCATTATTTTTGCATATCTTGTTGGCTGATAAACACCTCATGATGATAATTACAAATTGATCAGCATCAGGTGTTCATCAGCCAGCAAGTTATATAAGAATAAAGTTAAATCCATGATTTACAACCATTCACTCACAGTCTTAACTATATACAGCCGAATTCTAACCTTAGTATTTGCGACATTGATCTTGGCACCATTTGTAGCCAGGAATATGGCAGCTGTCTCATAACCTTTTCTACTGGCCATATGAAGAAGACTATCTCCTATGGAGCAATAAAATATATAATCAAAATACATATATAATAGATCAATATGATATTTACTGCTAGTTTCTGATACTGAGGTACTCAATTGACCTTTCCACTTCACCCATCCATCATAAGCTATCAGAATCAACTACGTATTGTGCATAATGACATCGTCATGAATGATGCAGATAAGTACATCATGAACGCATATTTGAAGATGGACTAAGCATTGTTGCACGAATTATATGTTAATGTATTATATACATGTATATTATACAGCTAACTATTACATAGCCTATCCCATTTACTACTATTGCCATAAGCAATAATAGCATAGTCAGCCAGACTAAAAAAAGCATCCGCTTTTGTTTCTACGAGAATTGTTAATACTTACCAGATGTACTATTATGATAATGTCTATTATCTAGTCTAGCTCAAAATAAACAATTAAAAACTCCGCACTCTCCTGGTCTTGCCCATACTGTGTCCGGGAATTACCATAGCCCCAGGTACCAAGTCAATTCCCAATCACAGTCAGATTCGTCTTATATTTGCCTTGACAAACAGCGAAAGCAGCTCAGCCTCACCTCAGCGGGGCGGCTGAGGTAGGGTCATAGTACATCTGATAAGTATTAACAATTCTCGTAGGAACAAAAGCGGATGCTTTTTTTATTCTACTTCGAATAATACTTACCAGATGTACTATTATGATAAACTCCGGATTTCGACAGCCAAGAAATACCGGTGGGAGGTGAGGCTCGAAACAGCTCTACTCTACCATCCGACAGAGAAGGTTGTGAAGAAGACTAGAACCCTGGCATAGGCTTGGGTTCCGCCATCTGACTCATAGAGTGCTAAACTTCCATGGTCTAGACCGCGCTCAACACCCCCCCCCCCCCTCATTTGTCCGCACAAATTCCAGAGAGCTGTAAAAAGGGGAAGCAACACCAACCAGACCAGTGTCAGCCCCAAGTCTCAGCTAGGGCAGTCCGGTAGAGTGCAAAGAAGCTACTACAACTTCTAATTTTGAAAAAAATATCAGTATATCAACTAGATTTTCAAATTTGAATGAGTCTAATGTCTGTTGCAATGAATAAGATACTCTTGGACCAGACTGTTTACTTAATCAGTCTGGTATTTCGACTGTAAATAAACTTAATATTAGTCACTTAATTAAAGCAAATACTCACCATTTTGTGAGTGCTTGGTCTTTCTTGATCATCACAGGAGCTCCGCCCAATCCACGGTCATTCTCAGATCATGTGCATCACCGTTGCTCAGTGCATGTGGAAGTACCTTGCGATGTATGCGAAACAGTGGTCGGATGTGGCATTAGCTAAGATTCGATAAATTGGCGACGGCTAGCGGATTAAGTGGGCTGGAGATGTCGCGAAAGTAGAAATCAGTAAATGACGACTCGGCATGCCATTGTGCTACAGACATCACCTCCTCTAAAGAGACACCCTTATAAAGGGCCGATGCTGCTGCTAGTGCTTGGACTTGATGGGTGTTCGCATGATCAATCTGTTTTCATGTAGCAATTTTGTGCGACATCTGAATAGCATCGACTATCCAACGAGAAATGGTGTCTTTCGAGGCGCGCATATGAGGAGCTTTGAGACATAACCAAAGAGATTTCGGGTCATCTCTCCACTCCCCAGTATGCTTCTTATGCATTTTCAGACATCTGACATGACACAAAGAAGAAGAGTTTGGGTCATGTCGAATTAAACTTGGCAAATTGATCGGCTGTTCTGGATATTTAAGTGACTGATTCTTTGCCAGGAAACAAAGACGTGGTAATAGTCTTAAACCTTCACCCATAACGACAAAACGGTCTTGTTTGGCAGAAATCGCATGTATTTCGCTTTTCCTTCCCACCGACGCTGCTGCAACCAAGAAAACTGACTTAATAGTTAACAGTTTAATATCTATAGATCTAATTGGTTCAAAGGGAGCATGCCCTAAAACCTGTAGAACAAGAGACAGCTTCCATGCTGGGATAGGAATTGGCTGTCTAAGTCGCAAATTGCTCATTCCTTTAATCACTTCATTTAAAGTGCCATTCTCCACTCCTACAATGGCCAGACTGGGAACAACTGAAGCTACCGCAGACTTATATGCCGCTGGGGTTGAAGGTACAAGCTTGTCAACTTCGTATAAATGACAGATAAAATCTGCTACGTGTTGAACAGATGCAGAAAAGGGATTAATATCTCTTGCCTTACACCATTCTGCAAATTTGTTGATTCTATAATTATATGGCCTGATGGTTGACCCTCTTCTGGCCAAATGCCACCCTTAACTGTATGCTGCTTGATAACATCCATGCAGTCAAGTGGAACATCTCCGGTCTGTCGTGGCGATACAGACCCTTGTTCTGAGAGATCAGATCCCTTCTGTCTGGAAGAGGGATTGGATTGCAGACCAGAAGGTCCAGCAGATCCGTAAACCATGATCGGCCTGGCCAATGAGGTGCGATCGGTAGTACTTGGCATATGCCCTCTCTTATCTTTGCCAGAACTTTTGGGATAAGAATCGTTGGAGGACACGCATACACGTACATTCCCTTCCAACTTATTGCCAGTGCGTCCACTGCTAGAGCTAGCGGGTCCGGGATCGGTGACACATATATGGCCATCTTTGCGTTTCCTTTCATCGTAAATAGATCCACATTTGGCGTGGCCCAATGTTTGAATAGAACCTCCTCTACCGATTGGTTGAGCTGCCATTCCGTCGGACGACAAATCGTACTTCAACTGAGAGCATCCGCTAGAATGTTCAATCCTTCTGGAATGTGTGCTGCCCGAAGAATAATATTCCTCTCTTGGCACCACAGCAGAAGGTTCCAAATCATCATACACAACTCCGGTGATCTCATCCCACCTTGGCGGTTCAAATAAGACACCACTGTTGAGTTGTCTGTCCTTATTAGGACAATCTTGTCTTTGATTAAGTTAATCAAACCGCTAATAATTCGAGAATATTGATGTGTTTCTGCGCATTTGTCCGATCCCATTCCCCTGACACAGACAGATCGTCCAATACTGCTCCCCAACCTGTTGTCGATGCATCTGTGAAGATGGAGATCTGCGGCTGAGGAGGTTGTAGACGAACACCTCGCAGGCGATTCTGTTCTGATAACCACCACTGAAGATGGTATATCAACGGTTCTTTTACTGGAATCCTCAGAGACAACGGATCCGTTTTCTGAGACCAGAATGACATTATGTACATCTGAATCGGTCTGCGCCTGAGTGCCGCATAAGGAACCACCTTCTCCAGAGATACTAGTAAACCCATTATTCTGAGAAATTGAAGCGCCATCGGATAGGCTCCTAGAGAAACTGACCCCAGTACTGCAATCAAACTCTTGACTCTGCTCTCCGCCGGAAAAGCTACACAGTTCCTGAGATTGAAAAATATTCCCAGATATACAAACTCCTGAGATGGAGTCAACTCTGATTTCTCTAGATTCACAATCCATCCTAGGTCCTTCTGAAGATTGTTGCACAGAATGACTGGATTCCCCGCCTTCAGCAGCCAGTCGTCTATGTAAGTATGAACAGCTATGTTTCTCCTGCGAAGATAAGAAGTCATGGCGAGAACCACTTTGGTCAGACCGAACGGAAGCGCATTGAATTCCCAAACATTGTCTTGGAAAGCAAAGCGAAGGTATTTCTGAAAAGGAATTGACATTGGAATATGAAAATATGCATCCTTCAGATCTATCGATACTGCCCATATGCCTTTTCTCAGCCCTGTCATCACCGCTGCTACAGTCTTCATCTAAAATTTTGGTGAAAGAATGAATTTGTTAAGCAGTTTGAGGTTGAGAATCGGTCTCCAACCTCCGGTGCATTTCAGAATGAGGAAAATTATCGAATAAAAATCCAGGGAGGACTGATTGCGGACTAGATGAATCACGTTCTTCTGTTGAAGATCTCTGATTTCTGAGCAAATGGCCTCTAGACGATCGGACTCCCTTGGAACGTGCGTCCACACTGGAGTTGATGCTAATGTAACTACCGATTGACAGATGAGCCAGTCCGGTTCGTAGCTGTTTTTTAACCAATGACAGTGTAAACAATCTTGCACGACCTGTTCCCACTGGTTTGAGAACAGCTGAAGCCTGCCTCCGACGGAAGGAATCTGCACACAGCTCACAGTCGATATTGCATGATAAGATGCTAATTCGCTTGGGTGAAGATCCTCGACTCCCTTTGTTCCTGGCACCACCGGAACGGGTCTTGCCGGGAACCCATCAGGACCATCCCCTATGTCCACCTCGCAGCTTCTTGGAATATGATGGTCCGGGACCGCCGCCATGGCTATCCTTACGGTAGCCACGGTGACACAAACCACCACCCTTCCTATCATCCTCATACGGCCTCTTATTAGAGGACTTGTATGAGGATGAACGGCCCGGTCCCTATGAACCGGATACCCGATGGGCATCGCGGCCAGAAGGACGGATGGGTGATCTCTGACGCTACCTCTGTTGCTCTTGCTGATGCTACTTGTAGGACTGCTGCGGCTGAGTCCTCTTTGTCGACTTCCAGGACTTGCCGACTACTTCCTGTTCTGCGACCATTGATGCAACTTTGGATAAAGCTTGCCGTGCCGAGCCACCAAACAAGCCCGGACCAATGAAGGGCGCAGAAGATAACGCAGCCCTCATCTCTGGTGCTGGTTCAATGCAATCGAGAACCATTCACCATCGCTCCGCCAGTGATCTGGTGATCATCCTGGCCAGACAATCCTGGGATAAGCGCATGGTGTCCCGGACAACTCCGGGAGACGAGATCAACTTCTGAGTGAAGAACAGGAGCTCTACCATCCTAAGATGAGCCTGTGGACACAAACACACAAGGGATTAGTAGAACTTAGGCGCTGGGATATTTTAACAATGATTCCCAGCGCCTAAAAACGCGCTAATGTCAGGGCGGCCGCGAACGAAAACCAGTAACATATAAAAGTTACAAGTCTTAAATAATATATGGAATAATATCACCTTAATAGATGATGAGCCAGACTCCTCTGATGCTTTGGATTCAGCCATAGTGAAATGGATGAAGATTAATGAAAATTCAACTAAATAGAGCTTGAAATTGTTTTCAATGTTGCTGATAAGCCAATATATTAGAAAACAGAAGTACCAGCATGCGCATGTGCAGAGGTGGGGTCTGACATGTGCATGACTGTGTAAATTCCACCTGCCCAGTAGGGGCTCCTAACTTTTTATAATTCTGAATATTATTGAATTTAGAGCCAATATACTAGTATATGAAGAGTGTTAGGGAGGTAAGTAGTTCTCATGATGTGAAATTTATTTATTGTGAATATATTAGAACTAATTTGACAGTCTTGATGTTAAAATTATTAAAACTGTGATTTGAGGGAGAGGGTTAAAATGATTCAGTATAATCAGACGGACCTACACATATGAGTAGACAATAAAACCTGTCTTATCGAACCACCTTCGTAAGCCCAATTGTTCCTAAGACAAGCCAATTGTAATAACCCTTTAATGCTCAAGACTGGTTAAGAAAATTGACAGTTTTGCTTAGTACATGTCCATGTAAAGTGATAAATCTTTTTAAATAACCTTCTTTTGGCCTGCAAATGGACATCCCATCCCGCAAGACCATTGCAGAAATTGGTGTGGCCAGCTTGACCATTAAAGGGTTAATAGTAGATAAGTTTTGAGAGCACAAGATGGAGAAACACCATCAATTTACACTCAAAGGTCCTGTATATGGTCTTTATAGACAGGTTTCAGCATATAGACATGAAAGCTTGCTACTGACCAGTTTCTGAATTCACTGCATCCGGTGAGCTGCCATGCTTCAGCAAACACGCAGCAAAGCTGGATTGGTTTAACAGGCCATTGGTGTTGTCATTCACAGCTTCCATGGCAACCTGCAGGGCCATCCAAAGCGGGGTCTGACCATCAACATTTTGAAGCTCTAGATCTGGTTTTCCATGCATTAGCAGAATATTAAACACAGAGTCGTTCCGGGAATATATGGCACAGTGGACAGCAGTACTGCAAGAGAGAAACACATTTATTAGAAGGAAAATTGTGTGCCCCTTACTTCTACTTTATTATGTGGCTATGTCAGATCACCTGTCTTTATTGTTCTCACCTAAATGTTAATGCAGAAATATAATATTACTTGGCATAAAGTAAAACTGCAAAATAAATTTCTCACAATGACATTGCAGCTTGTGTCACATTCAGTTCCTCATTGTTATCCATCCTTTATAATTTAGCTAGCTTTACTCATACAATGTGCTTTAGATCATTAGTTGCTTTACTACCAGAGGTAGAGTGAGATTACCAGTCAGCATGATTGATGTATATAGGATACATGCAATGTGATTGATGGATCCAGAATTCTTCACGATCCTTGCGGAAACCAGTTACTTCCATGCTGTCAGGGTCGTGGCGTGGCTTCACAATGGTTTCTGTGAATCCTGCTGGGTTGATGGAAGACGTGCTTGCTGATTCCATACTGTTGATTCTTGGAAAGAATCACGCTAAACTTCTTTGAAATGATATAATTCTTCAAAAACTTGGTAGCGCTTATTGTTCCTGACGCGAACTTGTGTGTAAGTTTGAGTCTGGATGCCAAAACACAGTTTGGGCCTTCCTTTTATACTTTTCCCAATGCGGCTACATGAGGGGTGTGTGTGTGTGACCGGAATTGGTTTTGTAGCCAGAATAGACAATTTGTAGCCGGAATACAGCTTTTGTGTAGCCGGGATGCTAAAGTTGTAGCCAGGATAAGGTGTATCTGTAGCTGGATTTGCTATATGTGTAGCCGGGGGCAAAGACTAGCGTAGCCAGGAAAGGATAGAAACTGATTGTGTAGCCGGTTTGCTTTATAGTGTAGCCGGCAAAGAGTTTGCTGTGCTATGTGTAGCCGGAAGACAAGTGGGTAGCCGGTGAAAGAATGATTGTGTGTAGCCGGTGTGCTACTAATGACGGCTGGTGAATGGGTAGCCGGGATGTCTATTTAGGCAGTGGACAATGGCAAAAGGGTGTTTTTTGTCATTTTTCTGAGGACAATTGGTCACTGTGTGGGTTAAAAAAGTATAGAAGGATGTAGATTGGCATTGAATGTCAAATTTGATATTCATTCCAGTGTGATCCTGACTCATGGCATTTCGTGCCAAGTTTGGCTATCTTTGAGCACCATTCTGCAAATCTGTTGATTTTATAATTATATGCTCTGGAGGTTGACCCCCTTCTGACTCTGACCATGAAATTGACTGCTTGCTCGGAAAAGCCCTCCTTAATCGCGCCTTTTTTGACAACATCCATGCAGTCAATTGAAAGATTGAAGGATTGTCCTGAAGGGTCTTGCCCTGGAAGATAATATTGTCCATCAGAGGCAGAGGAACCGGACTGCAGACCAGAAGGTCCAGCAGATCCGCAAACCATGATCGGCTTGGCCAATTTGGGGCGATTAGAAGCACTTGGCATTCCTCCTGCTTGATCTTCTGAAGAATCCTTGGAATCAGGATTGTTGGAGGGTATGCGTATGCATACATTCCCTTCCAACTGATAGCTAGTGCATCTATTGCGATAGCGCTTGGATCTGCAATCAGAGAAATGTACATCGTCATCTTCGCATTCTTCTTCATTGCGAACAGATCCATGTTGGACTTTCCCCAATGATTGAACAGGTGATCCGCCACACATTGATTTAGTTGCCATTCCGTAGGCAGAATGCTCATCCTTCGGCTCAATGAGTCCGCTAACCGATTCAGCCTTCCCGGAATATGAACTGCTTTCAAGGTGATCATATGATCCGTGCACCAGCAAAGCAGCTTCCATGTTATCATACCGAGACTGGGCGACTTCGTTCCACCCTGGCGGTTTATTTAACTCACCACTGTAGAGTTGTCTGAACGTATCATCACAAATTTTCCCTCCACTTCTTTTAAGAAGTGTTCCAGATGTTCCTTTGACTGTTCCAGATTCCAAAGCCCTGATATAGTGGCTTCTTCCAGGCATGCTCCCCATCCCTCCATCGATGCATCCGTAAACATCATTACTTGAGGGTGGGGAGGGGTCAGCATGACCCCCGCCAGCAGATTCCCTCTCTCCATCCACCAATGAAGTTTATGAATGAGAGGGTCCAACACTTGAATGCGCGAGTCCAGTGATCCTGAACTCCTGCATCCACTGAGTCATGAGAAACAATTGAATTGGCCGCCTGCATAAGGCCGCCTAATGAATGACTGGTTCCATTGAAACCATCAGACCTAGCATTCTCAGATAGACTCGTGCTAGAATATAACGACTGCTGCAAACCAATTGAATGCACGAGAGGATATTTTCCACTCTCTCCTGGGATGGATAAACATATCCTATCTCCAGATCGAAGAACATAACCAGGTAAACAAACCTCTGATTTCTAAAAGTTGATTATCCAGCCTAAATATGTGAGTTTTCAAAACTATCTCCAGATTTGCTGTCAAATTTTCTGGGTTATGTGCTTTCAGCAACCAGTCGTCTATGTAAGTGTGGACTGCTATATTTCTCCTGCGGAGGTATGCTGTGATAGGAAGTACCACTCGAGTGAAGACCCTTGGAGCCGTCGAGATGCCGAATGGAAAAACTTTGAATTCCCATTGGCATCCCTGAAAAGCAAATCTCAAGAACTGAGGAAAACTCCTTGCAATTGGAAGGTGGAAATAAGCATCCTTGAGATCTATTGATGCTGTCCACATCCCCTTCTCTAACCCCAACAACACCAATTTTATTGTTTCCATTTTGAAAGTCGGTGTATCTATAAACTTGTTTAGAGGTTTGAGGTTGAGAATTGGTCTCCACCCCCCGGTGCTCTTTGTCACAAGAAACATGGTTGAATAGAAGCCGGCTGAATTGCTTCTTTTAGAATTAGAGATTCTATCTCCTCTTCTATACATAACCGCTTGTCTGGATCTCTTGGAATTTGAGTCCAGACCGGTACCAGACAGATGCAATGGCGGACCGTTTATCCATTCTGGACTGCATCCGCGCGAAAAAGCCATTGCAAGACTAAGCGGTCCTGAATTAACCGCTCCCACTTCTAAATGTGGCAAGTCAAACGACCTCCCACTGGTGCACCTTGGGTTGACGTGGTGCCCATGAATTTTAGAAATGGGTGTGTCTCTGGTACGAGTGACAACACCCGAGTGGTACCTGTGGTAACCGGATAATCTTTTAGCGCATCAGGCCCGGTTACCATGCGCCGCTCCTCGCGCGCCTCGCCCAGCACCGCCTGCACCTTGGTGTGCAGGCTGGTGTCTGGCTGGCTGCAGTTGACGTGCTGGCTGACGTACAGCAGTACGCTGCTGCTGGCGCGGCCGACGCGGTCTCTGAATACGGCCGGCGTGCTGGGCTCTGACAATGCCATCACCGCCACGAGCATACTGCTGTCGAGCAGCCGAGGGCTGAACATGCACATGTACTCTGCGCAGCACTTCAAAATGGCCATCTTGTTATTCACCAAATTCACTGCCTCTTGGAGGTACCAACAACCTTCACCTCCAAAAAGACTAGGGCCCGCCATCGGCGCTTGCAACAAGCGCGGACTTGAGCTCTTGTAACGGGCATAAACTGTCCAATGCAAAAGTGTGCCTCGTCCTCAGCGATTTGGTGACTGACCTAGTCAGACAGTCCAATGCCAGGTTGATCCCATCCTGGATGGCTCATTGGACTGTCACGGGGCTAGGTGGTTGCTGCACCGAGGCTGCTACTACCCCAGATAGCAGCTGAGGCACATGAGAAAGTGCACTAATCGCTGCTCTTGAGCTCTCCTGTGTCACACAAGGCGGCATTAGCCGAGCGCATAGCGCCCGAGCACAACACTCCTGTGTCAGCACGGGATCCCAGCCGCGTATCTTCTGCCAGAGCAGCGCGGTCATCCACGCTCGGTCAGGGTGCTAGGCCATATCGAGCATACTGACCAGCAGTAACTCGACATCGCCTAGCAACCTCACGGGGGGGGCTTCGCGAGGCGACCTTTCGGTCTAATCGACTCCTCTGCTGCCGAGAACATATCTTAGATATGTTCAGCATATGGCAGAGACCGAGTCGTGTTGGCCAACGTCTTTGCCTGTAACCATGCCTGAGGGTTACTGGTGGCCGTTTCATCCACGGAGAGCTCTGATTTGACAGCGAGGAGTCACGCGCACGCGTCAGACCAGTCTTCATCCATGGGTACCTGCGAATTGCCGACAAGCAGTGGGCCCTCGTCATCCTCAATGGCATTCGCAGGTAGGGCTGAGGTGGAGGCTATAGACGAACCCGGCTGCCCAGACTGTTAGCAAGAAAAACTAACCCAGACTGACCAGGAGAATGCCCGAAAGCAGATGATGAGGGTACTCCGCGAGTGATCGTGGTCAGGCCCGCTGGTCTGGTCACGCCTGATGCTGCTTGCACCGCTGGATCACCAGGCGATGTGAACATCAAGCCTGGGTCCAAGACGGCCGCCCCTGGATCACTAAACACTTTGTCCGAGCTAGTAGGGCATGATCCAGGGATGGGGGCTACCTGAACTGAGGTCGATGCGCAGGAAGTTGAAACACCTGTGCCCGGCAACATGCCGCGAAGCATATCAGGCATCAGATCCTTCAAAGTCCTGTGCATCTCACTCACTAACTCAACCTTGAAGGCCTCGAGCTCACCCTTCTCAGAGGCCTTCTTCTTACCCTCCTTCTTTGCCTTCTTGCCCTCCTCGACCATCAGCTTTGCCTGTAAAGCAAAGAATTCAGAGGTGAGATCTTCCCCCCCCCCCACTCTTTACAAATGACACATTTGCTGGACAGACTACAAACTGTACAAAGATGGCAAGGGTGGGGGAAGAATCTAGCCTTCATGGGCTTGAAACATGATGGACATGACTTCTGAAAGGAAGGCATATGAAGACAATGAGTATTATAGTTTGCAAAACCTTGTTATTTGACTATTAGTAAAAAAACAAGTACAAACTTGAGAGAAAAGACACCCACTTCTATTATAGACAACCCTGACGGGGGACAGCTGACTTCTCTTGTTAATAATAACAAATCACAACCCGGATCCCAAATTAAGAATGAGAGAGAGAAAGATTATTGACTATCTAGATATCTCTCCACATTCATAATAAAGGATGATGAATACATCAAAAAGATTTCTCTAAACTAAGATTATGACATCAAGGAAAGAGAAAAAACTCTGGTTGATTATGACATCAAACCTCAATGCAACAGCTCCTTCAAGGAGAGGGGACATCAGAAATGAATGCAAGAAATATCTAGTGACAAAAACCTTCATTACTCCAGAATAATATAATATTAAATTATATATATTCGATAACCCATGCACATACAAGAGACAATACCGTGCAATAACAAATGGCAGCAGAAATTTGTGAATATTTTCAAATAATCATATGCCATAACTAATAAACTCCCTTAGCCTGAGCACAGGCAAAACCATCCTCTTGTGCAGGAGAACATGTCCATCCATTTGCCGAGACTCTTCTTTCTGTAGAAACTGATGAGGGGGGGGGGGGAACAAAAGGAAGGAGATATTTCTTTTATTTTTACTATATCTCCAAATCGTAGACATATCATAATGATAAGTAAAAAAAGAGACGTGAACAACCAAAAGATGATAATAAGTATTGAAAATTCTCAAAAAAGAGACTGGAAAGGTTTTCCACATGTAGCTTGCCAGCCAATATATTAGAAAACGGAAGTACCAGTATGTGAATGCACATAGGTGGGGTCTATCATGTGCATGCCTGTGTACACCCCCCTGCCCATTAGGGGCACCTAACCTTTTATAATTCTGAATATTATTGAATTTAGAGCCAACAGACTAGTATATCAAGTGTTAGGGAGGTAAGTATGTTCTCATGATGTGAAAATATCTTTCATGGTTCACTCCCACATATATATATATATATTATATTTCATCAAAGTAAAATGCATTTACTCGTTCAGAATCTTATTTTATTATTTAATACTGCTGATGCTATCAAGCTGCTGTGATTAGAGTAAAATAGTAAATTTATCGGAATTGTGCAGTGTAAATTCTGATTGGCTCAAATCACCCACCAGAGGCAATCAGATTTTGCTCAACGGAATTCCCTTTTTCTGCGCAGAGAAGGTTATGCACATTTCTTCCCCTGTCTCCATAATGGCAGATTTATGACAGTTTGTCATGAGATAAATACAACAACGCATTACAGAAGAAAATTCTTTCTTTTTCTTATTTGTGATGAATACCGATTATTTACACTATGTTTATTGCTTTTACCTATATCTTAACGAATGAAACATTGAAATTTCATTTATGGATATTCACTAAATTGGAATGCCAAGTTATTACGGTTTGAAAGTAATGATATTAATCTAAATAGTTTGTAGACACCGCTAATTTGAAATACATTCATGGCATATGTCACACCCTAATCCTCACCCCATCCCATCAATGATATATCATGATATCGCGATATTTGAATGAGATATCGATATTGTCATGGCTAGGCAAATATTGGCCAACCCTAGTGTGGTGCGATGCAGTATGGTATGGTATGACATAGTATGGTATGTATGGTTTTGGTGTGGTATGGTATGGCATGGCATGGCATTGATTTGGTGTGGCCTGGTATGATATGGTATAGTACGGTATGGCATAGTATGGTATGGTATAGTATGGCAATGAATGATATGACATATTATGGCACGACTTGGTACGGTATGTTATGGCATGGTGTGCTATGGTGTGGCGTGGTGTGGCATAGTATGGACATATATGAATAGCATTACATAACACAACATGGCATGACATGGCATGTCATAGTATGGTGTGGTATCGTGTGGTGTGGCATGGTATGGTATGGTATGGTATGGTATGGTGTGGTGTGCTATGGTGTGGCACGGTGTTGTATGGTATGATATGGTGTAGTAGATTATGGTATGGTATCGTGTGGCATGGTGTGGTATGGTGTAGCATGGCATGGTATGGTGTGGTATGGTATGGTATTGTATCATGTGGTGTGGTGCGGTATGGTGTGGTATGGTATGGTATTGTGTGGTATGTATGACATCGTGTGGTATGGCATATATGGTTTAACATGGTATGGTGTGGTGTGGTGTGGTGTGGTGTGGTGTGGTATGGTGTGGTATGGTATGGTATGGTGTGGTGTGGTGTGGTGTGGTGTGGTATGATGTAATATGGTGTGTTATGGTATGGTGTGGTATGGTGTAACATGGTATAGTATGGTGTGGTATTTTGTGGCATGGTGAGGTATAGTATGGTGTGGTATTATGTGGCGTGGTGAGGTATAGTACTGTGTGGTAACGTATTGTATGGCATGGTATGGTGTGGTATGACATAGTATGGTGTGGTATGGCTTAGTATGGTATGGTGTGGCATGCCATGGCATGTCATGGTGTGCCATAGTGTGGTATGGTATGGTGTGACATGGTATGGTGTGACATGGTATGGTATGGTATGGTATGGTATGGTATGGTATGGTATGGTATGGTATGGTATGGTATGGTATGGTGTAGTATGATATGATATGGTGTGGTATGGTGTGGTGTGGTGTGGTGTGGTGTGGTGTGGTGTGGTGTGGTGTGGTGTGGTGTGGTGTGGTGTGGTGTGGTGTGGTGTGGTGTGGTGTGGTGTGCCATGGCATGGTGTGGTATCATGCAGTATAGTATGGTATGGTATGGTATGGCATGGTGTTGTATGGCATGGTGTTGTATGGTGTGGTGTGGTGTGGTGTGGTGTGGTGTGGTGTGGTGTGGTGTGGTGTGGTGTGCTGTGCTGTGCTGTGCTGTGGTGTGGTATGGCATAGCATGGTATGGAGTAGTATGGTATGGTATAGTGTGGTATCATGTGGTTTGGTATGGTATGGTATGGTATGGTGTGTTATTGTATGGTATGGTATGGATTAGTATGGTGCAGTATGATGTGGTATGGCATGGCATGGTGTGGTATATGGTATGGTATGCTGTAGTATGGTATGGTATGGTGTGCTGTGGCATGGCATAGCATGGTATGGCGTAGTATGGTATGGTATCGTGTGGTATGGTATGGTATCGTGTGGTATGGTATGGTATCGTGTGGTATGGCATGGCATGGTATAGTATGGTATGGTATTGTGTGGCATGGTCAGGTATAGTATGGTGTGGTATTGGGGTACAGTGTGGTATGGTATCGTATGGCATGGTATGGTGTGACATGGCATGGTATGGTATGGCATAGTATATTATTGTGTGGCATGGCATGTTGTAGTGTGGTATGGCATGTCATGGTATGGTATGACATGGTGTGGCACGGCATGGTATCGTGTGGTATGGCATAGTATGGCGTGGTATGGCATAGTATGGTATGTTATAGTATGGCATAGTATGGTATGACATATTATGGCATGGTATGATATGGTGTGGTAAGGTACGGTGTAACATGGTATAGTATGGTGTGGTATCGTGTGGCGTGGTGAGGTATAGTACGGTGTGGTAAGGTATCATATGGTATGGTATGGTATCGTGTGGTATGGCATAGCATGGTGTGGTATGTCGCAGTAAAGGTATGGTGTGGCATGGCATGGTGTGTCATGGTATGGTATGGTGTGACATGGTATGGTATGGTGTATTATGGTATGGTATGGTGTGGTATGGTATGGTATTGTGTGGTATGGTATGGTGTGGTGTGGTGTGGTGTGGTGTGACATGATATGGTGTGGTTTCATGTAGCATAGTATGGCACGGTATGGTATGGCATGGTGTGATATGGTATGGTGTGGTGTGCTGTGGTATGGCATAGCATGGTATGGCATAGCATGGTATCGAGTGGTATGGTATCATGTGGTATGGTATGGCGTGTTATTGTATGGTATGGTATGGAGTAGTATGTGCACTATCATGTAGTATGGCCTGGCATCGTGTGGTATAGTGGTGTATGGTATGGTGTAGTATAAATGAAATCAAAGGTTTCTTTTTTCACGAGAGAGTTGATACTTACCTCCCTAACACTCTTTGATATTGCTAAATATCGGCTTTCACTCAATAAACACTCAGAATAAAAACAGTTAGGTGCCCCTACTGGGCAGGGAGTCAGAGCGCAGTCCGGCGGATGCCAGCCCCCCCACCGCGCATGCGCAGACTAGCACTACCTCTGACTAATTTATTGGCTGACACACATGCAACTAGTAAAAGCCTGAAGACCGAGCCTCTGTGGGGTGGAGAGGCCGGGTCCGTATTAGGGAGGTAAGTATCAACTCTCTCGTGAAAAAAGAAATCCTTGATTTCGTTTATTTCACTTCAAGAGTATACTTACCTCCCTAACACTCTTTGATATTGCCAGAATTCGACAGGGAATTCGGCGGGAGGGAGGCGAGGTCAAAAGACCAGCTCTTCCCTATACGCTTTTCCGCGTTTAAGGCACTTAAACCTCTGAAACTGTGTGAAAACACAGTCAGGATTGACAAAAACCTCGGTTAAAACAAACCGATGGATGAGAGATGACCGAATGTCATATGCGCTCACCCCCACTTTCCTGGGAGGAAGACTCGAATGACCTCAATGTCCCATACGCTCTCTACGTACCAGTGCCATGTACTATAGGACAGAGACGAAAAGGCTCCATTTTCGTATACTCTCAATGATGAACCACACAAACCATCACCAGATTAATAACAAAGGGCCACGTGACAGTACAATCAACAATGAACAACACATGAACAAGACTGACCTTGTTGAACTTGGCTGCTGACATCATCTTCCCAGTGGTGAAGGCTGATGCAGTCCCAAAAAGTGGTTGTTGCCATTAATTAATTGTGATATATATATAAGCAATGAGGAAACCTCATCAAAAAATACGCCTCTAATTATTTTTTCAAAATCGACAAGGCGAGAGGATTTGAGGTGTCACGGAGATAATGGTCTGTAAAACTTGACTCACAGTGCCACTGAGCAACCGACATAATATCATCCACAGGGACCCCATTAAATAGGGCAGTGGAAGTCACTACTCTGCGGACACTGTGAGCCTTGGCCATGTCAACCTGCTTACCGGTGGCGGATTTATGACAAAATTGGATACACTCCACAATCCACCTGGAAATGGTGTCCTTAGACGCCCTGCCATAGGGTTCAATATATGAAAACCATAACGCTGACTGGTCGGTCCGCCACTCCGAAGTACGCTGTTTGTATCGGAGTAGCGCCCGGACGGGACACCATGCTTTAGAATTAGGATCATATCTAGTTAAAGCAGGCAAAGAAATAGGTTGACCTGGATATTTCAACGACTGATTCTTACTCAAGAAATTAATCCTAGGTAGAAGCCTAAGGCCTTCCCCTGTAACCACCCTGTAGGCCGCAGCAATCAAAAATACAGTTTTAAGAGTTAATAGTTTCATAGAAATGGAACTAAGTGGTTCAAAAGGCTTATCACCTAGTACCTGAAGCACTAGAGATAAACTCCAAGATGGAATCACCGGGAGATTCCTTGGTCTTAGATTGCCCATGCCTTTAATTAATACATTTAATGTACTTACTTCATCACTTCCCCTATTCGCCAAGCAAGGGATAACAGTCATTAAAGCTGACTTATAACCAGCAATAGAGTTAGGCTTGAGGATATAGGCATCATACAGGTGACAGAGGAAATCAGCTACTACCTGAATAGATAAATCCATTGGATCAATACATCTTTTTGAGCACCACTCTGCAAATCTGTTGATTTTATAATTATATGCTCTGGAGGTTGACCCTCTCCTGGCTTTGGCCATAAACATGGCTGCTTGCTCAGAAAAGCCCTCCTTAATTCTAGATTCCTTGACAACATCCACGCAGTCAATCGGAACATTGACGGATTGTTGTGAAGGGCCTTGCCCTGGAAGATAATGTCATCCATCAGAGGCAGAGGAACTGGATTGCAGACCAGAAGGTCCAGCAGATCCGTATACCATGATTGGCTTGGCCAATCTGGGGCGATCAGAAGCACTTGGCACTCCTCCTGTCTGATTTTCTGAAGAATTTTTGGAATCAGGATTGCTGGAGGGAATGCGTATGCATACATTCCCGCCCAGCTGATAGCTAACGCATCTGTTGCGAAAGCGCTTGAATCTGGAATCGGAGAGACGTACGTCTTCATCTTCGCATTCCTCTTCGTTGCGAACAAATCGATGTTGGGTTTCCCCCAATGGTCGAACAGACGATCCGCCACACATTGATTTAGTTGCCATTCCGTGGGTAAAACACTCATCCTTCGGCTCAATGAGTCTGCTAGCAGATTTAACCTTCCCGGAATATGAACTGCTTTCAAGGTAATCCTGTGATCCAGGCACCAACAAAGCAGTTTCCATGTCATCATACAGAGACTGGGCGACTTCGTTCCGCCCTGGCGGTTTATGTACGTCACTACTGTTGAGTTGTCTGAACGAATAAGAACAATCTTGCCCTGAACTTTCTGTAAGAAATGTTCCAGGCCCAGGACTACTGCTCTTAGTTCCAGTAGATTGATATGTTCCCTTGACTGTTCCAGATTCCAAAGCCCTGATATCGTGGATTCTTCCAGGCAAGCTCCCTACCCCTCCATCGAGGCATCTGTATACACAGTTACCTGAGGGTGAGGAGGGGTTAGCATAACCCCCACCAGGAGATTCTCTGTGTCCAACCACCATTGCAGGTGGTGAATTAGAGGCGCCAACACTGACACGTTCGAGTCCAGTGAACCTGTACTCTGGGTCCATTGCGTCATGAGAAATAACTGGATCGGCCGCCTGCGTAAGGCGGCCTGAGCAATGACTGGTTCCAACGAAACCATCAACCCCAGCATTCTCAAGTAAACCCGTGCCAGGACACGACGACTGTCGCACACTGACTGAATTACTGAGATGAGTCTCTGAACTCTCTCCTGAGTAGGATAAACATATCCTGTCTCTAGATCGAAGAACATCCCCAGGTAAACAAACTTCTGGGATGGGGTCAGCTCTGATTTTTGGAAATTGATCATCCAGCCTAAGTCTGTGAGAGTCTTCAAAACAATCTCCAGATTGGCCGTTAAACTTCCCTGGGTGTGTGCCTTTAACAGCCAGTCGTCTATGAACGTGTGGACTGCTATGCTTCTCCTGCGGAGGTATGCGGTAATCGCAAGAACCACACGGGTGAAAACCCGAGGAGCCGTAGAAATTCCGAAGGGTAACACCCTGAATTCCCACTGTCTGCCCTGGAATGCAAATCTCAGGAAGCGACGGAAACTCCTCGCTATGGGGATGTGGAAATAAGCATCCTTCAAATCTATTGAAGCTGTCCACATTCCCTTCTCTAACCCCGCCAACACGGAGCGCACAGTCTCCATCTTGAAACTGGGCGTCTCTATGAACTTGTTCAACGGCTTGAGGTTGAGAATAGGTCTCCACCCTCCGGTGTTTTTTGTTACTAAGAACACGGTTGAATAGAAGCCCGGACACTTCTGTGCCGGCTGAATTGCTCCTTTTTGTATGAGGGAGTTTATCTCCTCCTCGATACACAACCTTTGAACTGGATCTCTCGGATTTGGAGTCCAGATTGGCACCAGAGACAGCCGCGATGGTGGGCCTGTCATCCAATCGGGATGATACCCGACTGAAAGCCATCGCAAGACTAAACGGTCCTGAGCCAACCGCTCCCACTCTTGCATGTGGTCGGCCAGCCGGCCTCCCACCGGTCCACCTAGGGAGAGAGGTGGACATAAGGAGTGCAAGAGTGGCACTGTCGCCTTTACCAGAAACACTGGAGTGGTTCTCACTGTGGTAACCGGCCCATCAGGCACGATTACCATGACCAGATCCTCGCGCGCCACGACCAGCACCGCGCGCACCTCGGTGCGCGGGTGGTTGCCTGGCTGACTGCGCCTGAGGAGCCTGTGCCCCCCCCCCCTCACTGCTGGCCGAATCGCACGCGGCCGAGGCCGACGCTGCGATGGAGGCTGGCCTCTGACCTGGCCACCTCCACCTCGAGCCTGCAGGGGACGATACGTAGGGGGTGCCGCGCGAACACGCTCCCTACGAGCACCTCAAACTGCTCGCGCAGCGCCCTCTGGTTATTGACCAGAGTAACCGTCTCCTGGAGGTGCCTACATCCCTCACATCCAAAGAGACAAGGACCTGTCATAGGCGTACGCAGTAGCCTATTGTACAGGTCCTGGGATGGGCACAGGTTGTCCAACGCAAACGTGCGCCTCGCCCGGACACTCCTGGTCACCGCCCGAGTCATACAATCCAGAGCCAGGTTGATACCACCCCCTGTAACAGCTGGGAGACGTGAGACAGCGCCGCAATAGAAGCTCTCCCACTCTCCTCCGCATCACGCAACGCAGCATTGGCCGAACGCAACGCGTTCGAACACAAAACTCCCGTGTCAGAATGGGAGCCTGGCCGCGCATCCTCACCCAAAGCCACGCGGTCATCCACGCTAGGCTTGGGCACCACACGGTACCTCTGGTAATCCACAGGCACGATGCGGCAGCGCCTTGCTACCTCGCGAGGGGCCTTCGCGAGACGCCCATTCGCCTTGATGGACGTCTCCGCCGCCGAGAACATATCCACGATATGCTCTGCTAACGGCAGAGATGGCATAGCGCTAGCAGTGGCCTTACCAGCTAACCACGGCCTGTGGTCACGCTGGCTAGCCGACTGCTCCACGGGCAAGTCTGGCCTAACACTTATCAGCCATTGACAAGCGTCAGACCAATCCTCCTCCGTGGCTGGCTGCGAGTGCTCTACTAGACGAGGGCCTTCGTCTTCCTCCTGAGCAAACGCAGCAGAGCTTGACGGCGGATAAGCTGACACTGCTGGCAAGCCAGAGAAAGCATGCGGGCCCGAAAGAGCAGGCATAGTAATCTGACTGGCTTGTCCAGAAGCAGGCGCCGTGGTAGAGCGAGGGGCAGATACCGCCCCACCACGGCCCCGACCAGCACCAGCAATACTCTCGGCAAGCCGAGGTATGCGGAACAGCTGGCCATCAGCACCGCCCAGGGCCACCTTCTGAGCCGTGAATTCTACTCCTGCGTGAGTAGAACCATGCAATATGTTGCCTGTATTCCCCGCGAGGGGTGCACAGACATCATAATCCATGGTCACGTCCTCAGACGGTGACCCTAACAGGTAATCCTCTTCTTCCTGGCCAGAAAGATTAGACTCCGGGTCAGCAAAGAGAGCTAACCTGGACTGGCCAGGAAAGGTGCCATAGGAGGTACTGGCACCTGCGGCATGCAGATACCCCTGGGCTGATAAGCAGCCAGCAGGTTCCAGCGACAGCCGTCCACGACCCAATGCTTACATACCTCACAATTGAGCAATGGCCCACAGGGGCTACAATGAAAACATAGATGAGGGATGAACTTTTCCTTAAGAAAACGTCCACAGGATGAGCAACCAGGTCTCTGAAATAGGGCAAAGGACGAGGACAATGAGTAAATTTGTTAAGGTTAGAAACTCAAAACCAAACTAAAAGAGAGGGAAATGATCATAAGGATCACTAATCAGCTGAAAACCAGCGTTGGACAAACTTTAATTGTTAATAAAGAGCAAGGCTGATTATGACGTCATTAATCCCATGACAGAAATCAAATCGATCCGAAACAAACATCCAGGTGTAAGGACGAATTGTATTCATAACCAGAACATCTCCAGGATAGATATTCAGACTACACAAACATCAGATACACAATGATAACAATGGCAACTTATAGTTCAAACAATTATCATCACCTCATATCATTAACTAAATACCTGACACTTTGTATAGACAAACCATCCAACGTGATGAACTGGAGCACTCCACCAAGACCACGCCTCTTAACTCTCTCCACCTTTAGGGGAAGGAATTGGATCAAGAGGGCAAAGTGAGAAGACCTTCATACGAGGCCTCCGACTCACTGGGCATAGACTTTTTGGTTAGATAACCTAACAGTATTAGTAGGAAATGGAACCTTGGTGGAGAGAAACAAACCCTCTGATGCTGTGATGTCCATTACATATCCTGACAGATACCTGTGGACATAAACACAGAGAGATTAGTATTATATAGCACCATGTTGAAATAAAACAACTATACTAGGCGCTTATCACGGTAAACGCGAGTCCCGGAAACACATTACACTGGGAAAAACTCGCTAAAATATAATAGAAGTCACCTGATGGATAGGTCCTGGGCCCTCCTCCAGCGAAGTCACTCTCTCAGACATCATAAACAGGTGTTCAACTTCTTATTTAACAGCTTAATTTGACTTAATAAACAAGTGAAAAGCGTAAATCACAAAAACATGTGTTCACTCTCTGCCAATAAATTAGCAAAGAGGAAGTGCGAGTCTGCGCATGCGCGGTGGTGGGGCTGGCATCCGCCGGACTGCACTCCGACTCCCTGCCCAGTAGGGGCACCTAACTGATTTTATTCTGAGTGTTTATTGAGTGAAAGCCGATATTTAGCAATATCAAAGAGTTTTAGGGAGGTAAGTATACTCTTGAAGTGAAATGGTATCGTGTGGTATGGCATGGCATGGTATAGTATGGTGTGGTATCGTGTAGCATGATGAGGTATAGCATGGTGTGGTGTGGTATTGTGAGGTATGGTGTGGTACGGTATCGTATGGCATGGTATAGTATCATGTGTTATGGTGTGGTGTGGCCTAGTATGGTGTGATATGGCATATTATGGTGTGTTATGGCATGTCATGACATGGTGTGTCGTAGTGTGGCATGGTGTCGTATGGCATGGCATAGCATGGTGTGGTATCGTGTGGCGTGGTGAGGTATAGTATGGTGTGGTATCATGTGGCGTGGTGAGGTATAGTACGGTGTGGTAACGTATTGTATGGCATGGTGTTCTGTGGTGTGGTATGACATAGTATGGTGTGGTATGCCTTAGTATGGTATGGTGTGGCATGCCATGGCATGTCATAGTGTGGTATGGTGTAACACGGTATGGTATGGTGTCACATGGTATGGTGTAGTATGATATGATGTGGTATGGTGTAGTATGATATGGTATAGTATGGTATGGTGTGGTATGGTATGGTATGGTATGGTATGGTATGGTATGGTGTGGTGTGGTGTGACATGGTATGGTGTGGTATCATGCAGTATAGTATGGCATGGTGTTGTATGGTATGGTGTGGTGTGCTGTGGTGTGGTGTGGCATAGCATGTTATGGCGTAGTATGGTATGGTATGGTATCGTGTGGTATGGTATAGTATGGTATGGTGTGTTATTCTATGGTATGGTATGGTTAGGTATGGATTAGTATGGTACAGTATGATGTAGTATGGCATGGCATGGTGTGGTACATTGGTGTATGGTATGGTATGCCGTAGTATGGTATGGTATGGTGTGGTGTGTTGTGGTATGGCGTAGTATGGTATGGTATGGTATCGTATGGTAAGCTATGGTATCGTGTGGTATGGTATAGTATGGTGTGGCGTGGTCAGGTATAGTATGGTGTGGTATCGCGGGGTACAGTGTGGTATGGTATCGTATGGCATGGTATGGTATTGTATGGCATGGTGTGACATGGCATAGTATGGTATTGTGTGGCATGGCATGTCGTAGTGTGGTATGGCATGGTAACGTATGTTATGGCATGGCATGGTATGGTATCATGTGGTATGGCATAGTGTGGTGTGCTATGATATAGTATGGTATGACATAGTATGCCATGTCATGATATGGTATGGTATGGCATGGTGTGGCGTGGCACAGTGTGGTGTGGTGTGCTATGGTATCGTGTTGTATGGCATGATATGGTGTAGTAGAGTATGGTATGGTATAGTGTGGTATGGTGTAGTATGGTATGGTATGGTATAGTATGGTGTAACATGATATGGTATGGTATGGTATGACATGGTGTGGTATGGTATGGCATTGTGTGGTATGGCACATTATGGTGTGGTGTGGCATGACATGACATGGCATGGTGTGTCATAGTGTGGTGTGGTATGGTGTGACATGGTATGGTATGGTGTCACATGGTATGGTGTATGGTGTATGGTGTATTATGGTATGGCATGGTATGGTGTGGTATGGTATGGTATGATATGGTATGGTATGGTATGGTATGGTATGGTGGGGTGTGGTATGGCATGGTGTGGTGTGGTGTGGTGTGGTATGGTATGGTGTAGTATGGTATGGAATTGCGTGGTATGATATGGTGTGGTGTGACATGATATGGTGTCGTATCATGTAATATAGTATGGCATGGTATGGTATGGTATGGTGTGGTATGGCATAGCATGGTATGGCTTAGTATGGTATGGCATTGAGTGGTATGGTAGCATGTGGTATGGTATGGTGTGTTATTGTATGGTATGGTATGGAGTAGTATGGTGCAGTATCATGTAGTATGGCATGGCATGATGTGGTATAGTGGTGTATTTTATGGTATGGTGTGGCGTGGTATGGTGTAGTATGGTATGGTATGGTATCATGTGGCATGGCATGGCATGGTATAGTATGGTGTGGTATCGTGTAGCATGGTGAGGTATAGTATGGTGTGGTGTGGTATTGTGAGGTACGGTGTGGTATGGTATCGTATAGCATGGTATGGTATGGTATGGCATGGTGTGACATGGCATGGTATAGTAGCATGTGTTATGGTGGGGTAAGGCATAGTATGGTGTGGTATGGCATAGCATAGTGTGGTATAGCATAGTATGTTATGGTGTGACATGCCATGGCATGGCATGGTGTGTCATAGTGTGGTATGGCATGGCATGGTATGTGGCGTAGTACGGTATGGTATTGTGTGGTGTGGTATGGTATGTTATGGTGTGGTGTAGTATGGTGTGGTGTGGCATGGTATGGTATCGTGTGGTATGGTGTTTTATGGTATGGTATGGTGTGGTGTGGTATGGTGTGGTGTGGCATGGTATGGTATCGTGTGGTATAGTGTTTTATGGAATGGTATGGTATGGCGCAGTACAGTATGGTATTGTGTGGTATGGTACAGTATGGTATGGTAAGGTATGACATGGTGTGGCATGGTATGGTATTGTGTGGTATTTTGTTTTATGGTATGGTATGACATGGCGTGGTATGGTGTTGTATGTTATGGCATATTATGGTGTGGCATGGCAGGGCATGGTGTGTCGTAGTGTGGTATGGCATGGCATGGTATGGTATATAATATATGGTATTGTATGGTATGGCGTATTATGGTGTGGCATGGAGTAGTATGGTGCAGTATTATGTAGTATGGCATGGCATGGTGTGGTGTATGGTGTGGTATGGTATTGTGTGATATGTCATGGCATGGCATGTCATGGCATGGTATAGTATGGTGTGGTGTTGTGAGGTATAGTCTGGTGTGGTATCGTGAGGTATGGTATCGTATGGCATGGTATGGTATGGCATGGTGTGACATGGCGTGGTATAGTATCATGAGTTATGGTGTGGTATGGCATAGTATGCTGTGGTGTGGCATGCCATGCAGTGGCATGGTATAGCATGGTGTGGTATAGTGTGGCGTGGTGAGGTATAGTATGGTGTGGTATCGTGAGGTATGGTGTGGTATGGCATGGCATGGTGTGACATGGCATTGTATAGTATCATGAGTTATGTTGTGGTATGGTATGGCATATTATGGTGTGGTGTGTCATGCCATGGCATGACATGACATGGTGTGCCATAGTGTGGTATGGTATCATATGGCATGGTGTGACATGGCATGGCATAGTATAGTGTGGTATCATGTGGCGTGGTGAGGTATAGTATGGTGTGGTATCATGAGGTACGGTGTGGTATGGTATTGTGTCCGTATAGCATAGTATGGTATGGTATGGTATGATATCGCAGTGTGGTATCGTATGGCATGGTATGGCATGATATGTTATGGTATGGCATGATATGGTATGGTATGTTATGGCACAGTACGGTATGGTATTGTGTGGTATGTTATGGTGTGGTGTGGTATGGTATGGTATGGTATGGTGTGGTGTAGTATGGTATGGTATGGTATGACATCGTGTGGCATGGTATGTTACGGTATGGTGTTTTGGTATGGCACAGTATGGTTTAACATGGTATGGTATGGTATGGTATGGTATGGTGTGGTATGGTATGATATTGTATGCTATGCCATAGTATGCTATGGTATGGTATAGTACGGTATGGTATTGTGTGGTATGGTACGGTGTGGTGTGGTATGGTATAGTATGGTATGGTATAGTATGGCGTAGTACGGTATGGTATTGTGTGGTATACTATGGTAAGGTATAGTAGGGTATGGTATGGTGTTTTATGCTATGGTATGGCATGGCATGGTGTGGTATGGTGTTGTATTGTATGGGGTGGTATGGCATAGTATGGTATGGTGTGGCATGGTGTGTCATAGTGTTGTATGGCATGGCATGGTATAGAAGGTATGATATGGTATGGCGTAGTATGGTATGGCGTAGTATGGTATGGTATTGTGTGGTATGGTATGGTGTGGCATGGCATGGCATGGTATGGTGTGGTGTGGTATGGTATGGTATGGTATGGTGTGGTGTGGTATGGTATGGTATGGTATGATGTGACATGGTATGGTATGGTGTGGTATGGTATGTTATGGCCTAGTACGGTATGGTATTGTGTGGTATGGTATGGTATGGTATGGTATGGTATAGTATAGTGTGGTATGGTATGGTATGGGATTGTGTGGTATGGTATGATGTGGCATGGTATGATACCTGCAGCCTGATCAATGGGCTAGAGCATAATTGTGATAAACACTTTAATACATACTTTCCACTGCAGTCTTGTGCATTAATATCAGCATTGTGTGAGAGCAGACACTGAGCGGTACCACGCATCCCCTGAATGATCTCTGGGGCTGTCACGTCAGGGTTGAAGCTGGACACCATATGAAGTGGCGTCTCTTGATCGAGAAATGTCGTCAAGTTAACATCGGCAAAGTTCTCGATAAGAAACTCGGCAGAAAACTGATCACCTGTAAATACAGCCAATACTGTCTATCAAGATCACTCAACTCTTAGCACCAAAAGAATACAGATTAGATAATGAAAGGTGTTCACATCAGAGTGCTAATCCGAAGTAAGACCGAAGTAAGTCCGGTCGAACGTAAATATTTGTTTACTTCTCATAGCTTGAGTAAGCATGAATGCCTACGGGAGCAAGACAAAAATTTGTAATCGATTGGACTTCCTTCAGATTAGCTAATCTAATGTGAACACGGCCTAAGATAGGTGGTCACCTGTCTGTCGTAATCCTTTAATGGTCAAGCTGGCATAAACCGGCCTCTGCAGTAATCTTTCTGAATATCCACTTGCAGTGCAAGAAAAGACTATTTTTGAAGTTTTACCACTGGAATGCCGGGCTCGATAACCAAGCCATTCATTCCAGTTGAAAATTGTAAAAGAGTCCTATCTTGGCCTGCAAATGGATCTTTTTGACCAAATTTAGCCAGTGAAGGCTTTGAGAAGCACCCTCTAATTAATACAAAACCTAAATTCTCAGCATGAATGCTAAAAGGTAATCTCTCTCCAGTGACCACACGTCAGTACTCCATCAGGCAATCATTTAACGTGTTAATGGTCAAGCCAGCCAAAACTCGCCTCTACAATGTGTTTCAAGAATGTCCATTTGCCAGTGATAAATTTCAAAAACGCTTCTTTGGGCCTGCAAATGAACATTCACTAAGGAAAAATGTACATTTTCATGAACATTGTTGAACATTAAACGGCTACCACAGAATTGAACTTTCAAGTTTTAGCTATGCCACACCTATCACTAGCTCCAACCACACCTCACTCGTGTTGGGATCGAGTGATCCCTGAGCTCCCTAACTATCAATTTCCAGAAAACTATACAGGTAAGCAGTTAAATATTTTCAAACTAATTTGACTATGGCAGCAACAGCATCCAGTCAAATTAGTTTCAAAATATTCAACAAAATGTTTATTGAATGGTAAAGATATAAAATTCATACGTGTTGGACTATTAAGCATTAAAGACAGACCTTTTTGAATTATTCATGCATTGATTATGACATCATATGATGGATGGATAAATTGGAAAAGGTCTATTGGTGGAGGCTTGAACATTAAAGGCGTAACGCACATTAGTGGTAGGCAATTTAAACTACATATTGTCAAGGAGATTAACTACAAATGTAAGAACTCATGTGGATTATTTTGAAAACAAGTTAACTGAACATCATTGATCGCTCTGTCATTCAGTCAATTTTCTTTTCCATAAATCAGTAGGTGTTATAAATAAGTACATGATGGAATAATTTAAATTCTCCACTCTTAAATGTGTCTTATATATACATGTATACTCTTGAAAGTAGGTTAGGGAATGGTGGGGTAGGGATCAAAACGCTAGACATGGCTGGGCAGAGCATGCTAGGGTAGAATATCGCATTGTGCATTATGGTAGAATAGGATCGGTAGGTTGAAGACAGCATGATAGAATAGGGTAGATAGGGCATGGTAAGGTATGATAATACAAAGAACCTATGATTAGACTAAGGCAGGAGACAATAGAACAAGGAAGGTGATGCTTGATATGGTAGAGAAAGGTAACAGAGGTTAGGGTCGTGCATTATAGGCTGTGGAAGATTAAACAAGGTAGGTGTAGTGAGATTGAGCTCAAAGTCCAACTTCATGATTCAACATTTATTCAGCAACTAAACTTTTACAACTGTCAACAACAGACCTGAAAGTGACAGTAAAACAACAGCCATCAGAAGACGGCATATCGCCACATTTCAGATAAACATACATCGTAGCTAAACTGTAGTTGTGTTGACATCTTGAAATGATTGCCAGAGATGGACGGACCGACAGACTGACACACATACATTCTATACAGACGCATGGATGTACAGGCATACGGATAGCGCATGCACATCTTCAAGTGGTAATGAGAATCCTTATTAAGTTTGAATAGAATCACAGCTAAATTGTAGTCCTGAGTTGTGTTGACAAGAAATGATTGGTACTGCAGTTTATGTATCGGCTTAAAGGTATTTAAAGGGAGATAACGCTGTAATGAATAATTTTCTGGCCGCGAAAAAAAGTGCATGCACATCTTCAGATGGTAATGACTAGATTTACCATGTTTCAAAAGAATTGCAACTAAACTGTAGGAGTTGCATTGACAGGATGGACTGACAGACAAACATACATTTTGGACAGACAGATGGATGTACAAGTATACGGATAGCACATGCAGATCTTTATGTCATAATAATAACACTTACCAAGTTTCAAATGAATCGCAGCTAAACTGTAGAAGGAGTTGCGTTGACAAATGATTATGATTGGCAATGCAGTTTATGTACCGGCTTTAATATATTTAAAGGGTGATAACTCTGTAATGAATAATTTTTTGACCGCGAAAAAAGCACATGCACATCTGCACATGATACTGATAATGTGGACAAAATTTATTGAGACCTCCAGGAGGAAGAGTTGAATTGACAAGAAATGATTGTTAGAGATGGATGGACTGACAGATGGACATACATACATTTTGGACAGACGGATGGATGTACAGGTACATGGATAGCACATGCACACCTACACGTGGTAATGATAACACAGAGTAATTTTCAAAAGAATCGGAGCTAAACTGTAGGAGTTGCGTTGACAAGAAATGATTGGCATTGGAGTTTATGTATCGGCTTTAAGATATTTAAACGGGGATAACTCTGTAATGAACAATTTTTCGGTCGCGAAAAAAGCACATGCACATCTGCACATGATACTGATAATGTGGGCAAAATTTTAAGTTAATCTACCGAGACCTCAAGGAGTTGTGTTGACAAGACGGGGACAGATGGACTGATGGATGGATGGACATGCGGATCGCTATATCCCCCGTCTTGCAGACCGGGGCAATAAAAATAGGTGACTAAACAACCATTCCATGTCCATTTCACAACAGTAGGATACCGCATGGTAGTGAAGGACAGGATTGGATATGGTATTATAGGAAAAGATAGTGTTTTGCATGTCGAGGTAGAGTATTAAAGGTATGACTTTGTAAGCTAGATATACTATGGCATGCAAAGCAGACGGGACAGGACATGATATGACAGAGTAGTAGGGTCAGGTCAGCAGTGTTTCGTGCATAGAATGGTATAATAGGGTAGAAGAGAAAAAGACAGAGCAAGTAAAGGCATGGCAGGAAGCATAACTGAGTATGGTAAAGATATGTTGATTTGGATATGGTAAAGCATACTAGAATGTCCACTTTAGATAAGCACAAAGAGTTCCTTGCTATGTAAGTTAAAGTAACAGAGTTACACAGATATACATTCACATGATGTTTCACAAAGCTCCATAAGTTGCTAAAAACTAAACTCAAACAACAATTTTCTACATATATCTAAACCACCAAAAAGCTATAAACCAACTATCCCACAATCTTTTAAACATGACAGCCTTTATTAAATAAATCTATGAATTTGTTCATATAATTATGAATTGAAATTTATGCCACATGTAAACAATAGCGTTAATATCCAAACACAGACCGCACACATACCTCTTTTAATAGCTTTATGAAGAAGAGTTCTTCCTGTGTTATCTCTACGATTGACATCAACACTGTGCGATATTAGAGTTTGTGCAATACTCTTTTGCTTTGTATGAAGTGCCAGATCCAATGGCAAATCACCAAGGGCATCAATCTCATTCAACTTTACTGAGAGCTGGAACACATACAAAATACATATGAACCATTTGTTAGACACATGAACATGGGAGGAAACTTTGATTTCTAAATAGCCAGTCATAGCAATGGAATGTTTTCAAACATAAAAGCTTAAAGATAAAGAGACATCTTATTATATTCCAGAATAACTAATACCAGTAATATTAAAATGGTACTATGCATGTTCATTATCATTAACACTCAAATGGGCAAGATTGGTCACGAAAATTCAAATTCTCCATTTGACGGCAAAGACGATTTTTGAAAATCTACCAGCGCTGAAATGATTGGCTCCTTTAACCCTTCAAGACGTGAATTTGTTGAAGTAAATTTCAATTTTTTCAAAGAAAATGTCAATTTGTAGACCAACAGAAGACTACTTTTGAAAGGTTAGCACTGGAATGACTGGCTCTGTTATCGAGCGAGTCATTCTCGTGCTAAATTTTCAAAAATAGCCTTCTCTTGGTCTGCAAATTGACATTTCTCATGACCACTGCATTTTTGCTTGAGTTCACAATTAAAGCATAAAAAGGACTTAGTATTCCTCATAGAGGGATAGATATATGCTCTTATATTGAGCAGTTAGCAAACATATTGTGTCATGAGCACTAGATGAGTAAACAATACATGGCGACACAATAGCAGACAGATTACCATATTTTACATTATGTGGTTAAATATGTCTCCTCAACATTAAACACTAACTTTCTCTCAATCATCATAATCACTATTCAATGCTCAAAGGTCATGAAAATAACAAGGACAATTTACAATTTTTAATTTACTCGATAAAAGAAAAATGTATACTTGACTCTATCTAGGAACATTTTTCAGCATCTACCAAAGATTTGACATTATGAAATTAGTAAATCAATTGAAATAACATCAAATTATTTTTCATCAAGTTGTGAATACATGTAACTGTAGATGACTAATACATACATATATCATACACATTCACAATGAACCAATTATCAAATGTGTTTATGAAATTGTGTGCAATACAACGATATACGAGGCTACTTCATAGAAGTTTAAATGAGTTACAATGTGACATATAAAAGTAATATGACACTTAAGATAAGAGCTCACTCACACGCACGCACGCACGTACACATGCACGCACGCATGCACGCACACACTGTAAACTGTAGCGATATGCAGACTTCAAGTAGTTATAATATCCTGTTGCAGCAAATATCGGCAAGGCAGTTTCACACATTAGTGAACAAACGAAAACCCAAAAATTTGCACAGATGGATGGAGAATTGGTCAGAAAGACAGATGTATGGATGGATGGCCGGACTGACTGACCTACAAAATAATGTGCATGCCCCTACTGCTATATGCAACCTTCCCATAAAGTTTCATCATGATACACCAAGAAATAGTAGTTATTGAACGAAAATCTATGTGGGACATTTGTTACACTATATCTCTTAAGTCTACAATGTATGACAAATGTGTTTAAAACCCATGGTTTTCAAAATAATCAGTTTCTCTGGTTGCCATTGCCTTGACCTTTTGATATCAAACTGATCACACGTTTCTAAAACTCCACAGACAACCTTTTACCCCAGTTTGATTACTGTATATGAAACTCTTGAAATGACACACAAGATAAACCTTTGTGATTGACTGACGGACGGACTAACTGAATAACTAAGAGACATTGCAGGTTATTGAGCTGCTACCTGCATCTAAATATGACTATAGTCATAGTCAAAGTTGTAAAATCATCTGAGCACGCAAGTGGAAGCAGACTATAAAACCATGACCTATACCTATACCTATATAGTCGTACCTCCAACTAAGAATAGCTTAATGTGACACAAGCAATTTTCATAAATATTTTAGCATAACTAACGTGAAATATTAGAGAGAGAAAGAGGTGATAAGGTCCTAAGCTGCGAAACCAGCTACCTGATGTTCGCGCCTCGGGTCGGCTATCTGGCGATCACTGGAAACATGGGCTTCCTCATTGCAGCCTTGTGTAGCTCACGGGGTATGCGCTGGTTCGCTACATCGCTCCACTCAGTTGCACCGCAAGTGCATGATGTGCGGGAGTGCTGGTTAGCTGTGGTTCTCGGGATTGCGGATGCCATATTGCGTCTCTCCGAAAAGTACAAAGACCGGCCTATAGAGCCGGTGGAACACTGATGTTCCAGTGGGGCCATGCGACCATTGCCGCCAAGATTGAACCACACGGTGTCGTCTCAACTGTTTGTCTCACCGGTATGACGGTCCAGTATAATTTAGATTAATGGACAAGACGTTAATAATTAAACAGTCACAAATTCCATATATACTATACAAACAATTTCACTCGTTTAACAGTAATGAGCACAGTAATACACAACATAGAGCCATCCGGTGTTCTTTCTACGTGGCTTCGCCGGAGGTACCACACAGATCCTTGAATCTGCAGAGGTATCCCTGTAAGAGAGCATCGCTACGAGTTCACTGGTTAGTTTAATATAAATTAGTATACCCCTAACACATATACATAGAAAATATTGTTGTTGCGAGAGGAAAGTGTCTCGCACTGGCCTCGGTCACAGGAAAATGCCTTCAACGCCGAAGCGGAGGAAAAGAGTTGGCAAAAAGGGCCACTCGTTTGATCAAACAGAAAATCACTGTCTTATGTTCCAAGGTTACTGCATTGGTAGGTGCCGCTTTATTTATGCGGGACTTCTGCTACATTCTAACCTACATATTAGTTATTAGTAACGAAAACAAGCTTTGGCCGCAAGTGGCAGGGATTCCTACCTAACTTTAGATACATTTATCCATTGGGCGAAGATGCTCAGCTTCCCGTAGGTCACCCCGCATAGCATCTACCTCCAAGGGCCACTCTTTTGATCAAACAGAAAATGCTAAGTGCTGTAAATCCTAGTGAAGCCATAATTAATGTGATGCACACTGGTTTACGTGAAGATGGGACGAACGATTTCCGAAGAATTCCCAGGTCACCGTCTTATGTAGTTCCAAAGTTACTGCATTGGTAGTTGCCGCTTTATTTATGTGGGACTTCTGCTACATTCTAACCTACCTATTAGTTATTAGTAATGAAAACAAGCTTTGGCCGCAAGTGGCAGGGATTCCTACCTAACTACCTACCTGGCGAAGATGCTCAGCTTCCCGTAGATCGCCCCGCATAGCATCTACCTCCAAGGGATAGCCTGCGTACATGTTATGGAGCAACGTTCCAGAATCAAATAACGATCCATATAACATCACCAGGACAAGTTTCACAGTTCAAATAAGCAATTTTTAGAAAGCAGTATGTCATTTATGGTGGTGGTGGAGAGACGGATTTCCACTGCTACCATCCTTCCCGTGAGGGCATGGTGGGTTCTAAGACCTCACCCAGACACTACAACGAATTGGATGGAAATCCGCAGCTCGTCCGTCACCGCGTACAGTGGAGCTAACATTTGACCTGTTGTTAGGGTTATTTTCCAGAATGCCCAGAGATGCACTGCAGGCCGGTGTCACAACATAATTAAACAAGAGGCCCAAGGGGCCTGTATCACTCACCTGGACCATAGGCATTTCAACTAGAATGCTCTTTATCAACAAGATGGCCACCAAACCGTTTAGCCGACAGTTTTGAAAATTGCAAATTTGAGATTTAGAATACCCAAAAGCACATTAGGTGGGTCAATTTATGAAAAAAAGACCCTAACCCCCCAAAAATTCTAACAAAACGTTGTCAGTAGGTTTTTAACTTATTCGATGTAGTGAATGGCAGCAAAAAAGTCTACCAAAATATGACCCCTGGAAAAGGGGTAAAACTGGGTCACATCCAAGATGCCCGCCACTGATCTTGAAAATAAAGAAAATGGCTATAACTTCCTTATTATTAGGTGTAAAACAGTAATTTATATGTCTACTCTAGGGTTTTAAGGGTCAAGGAATTCATTGGCACACATGGAATATCGATTTAGCCCTGTCAAATCTGTAAATCCAAGATGGCGGTCAATATGACAGCCAACAATCAGGATCGTATACCATGTGTTTCATACAAATCCTATAGGAAGTCAAAGGTGAAAAAATAAACACTGTACAAACTAGGGGTTGGTTTTCTCATGGATTGGTTGTCACATTACCCATAATCCTGTGTAGAAATGGTGAGGGAAGTACTTTTCTTGGGCACGCATGTGCCGAGACGCCGCCATGCTGTGTAGTTTCACTTTTCGAAAAAATATCACACATACATCTACTCCGGTCTTACTACAAAGAAGCGCAGAGATGGTGATGAAGAGGCCCAAAAGAAAGCCATAATTAAGACAGCAGCAAGGCTGGCCAGGAGTGACATTAATACAAAGGTACCATCCGTTACTGACCACGACCTAAATGTTGAGGAACTTAAACTTGTCTCTGCTTTGGGCTTCCTTCCGGAGGAGAACTACCTATTTGTTGAAAAAACCCCAAAACACAAAGTAGCCGGTATTGGACAAGCCAGACCGTGGGCTGTTATTGCACAATTATAGATTGGACTAGCAGTGCAAGTACATCATCTGTATCGGTCCAGATTCCTTGTGGACACTCTTTTTGAGATGGGGTATAGTATGGTGAAGTATTTGGTTTGAAAAGAATGCTGCAAGCTGTGTCACACCAGATTTGCTAGTTGAAGACACAGATCTATTGGACTTGTCATTGTTATTTTCTGGTGACAATGTTGATCACAATATTCTTAGCATTGACGGTAAAAGTACATTTCACAGGATGGGCACGATTGCCGCGTTGAACCATGGTAGGAAAAGAAGCCTTCTTGTCAGTATACAAACAATTTTAGAACTGATCATTGTAAAGATGTCCATAGTTGATATTATAGAGTACTGCATCGCCACCCATGCTCTTCGAAACAACATGTTTAAAGAACTTCCATGTCACCACGATTGTGACATGAGAGTTGATATGTTATGGGAGCTACCATTCCA
The DNA here is from genome assembly GCA_034401795.1 of Chaetoderma sp. LZ-2023a. NCBI lineage: Eukaryota > Metazoa > Mollusca > Caudofoveata > Chaetodermatida > Chaetodermatidae > Chaetoderma > Chaetoderma sp. LZ-2023a. The sequence continues at coordinate 85,854,852 of CM067370.1, read as the reverse complement.
TTTCAAAAAACCAGTTCCGAATTGGCAGGGCATGATGCATATCCTTCATCAGGGACATACGCATCCCGGCCAATCTTCCATTCAGTATTTGCCCATGATCGACATGTATCCTGGTGACAAAACTTGCATTTTGTCCACATTAGAGTTCCTCAGCAACATGGCCTTCAGACACCATGTCCACCCAGTGATAACATTTGACCAGTCCCTGTACTTAAAAGACCCCTTATTGAAGGGTGGCATCACTCTTGAAAGTCATCGAGGAGGATCAGCGAGGAACTTAATAAAGGAAAGCTTAGCCTAGTGCGCAATCCAAAACAAGTCAGTTGTGGCTAGGTTACCAGCGGATGCTAGGTACTGCACGAGCACTGATCAAGGCAGATCGCACTGGGTCTTGCGTTCTGTTGCTGATGCCTTGCCGATATTTGCTGCAACAGGATATTATAACTACTTGAAGTCTGCATATCTCTACAGTTTACATCCAAGAAATGAGTCAACTGGAGAGCAAACGCCCAGATGTCTACAGGAAGTTTCATGATGGCTTCTATATTATTCACTGAACAAATCAGTTTTGTGCAGGCTTCAGTTGTGATCTAGTCATTGAGCAAACACTTGTGAGGTCAGTAAAAAGCAGAGACGGCTTGACTCATGGCAGTAAGATGACGGAAGAACAGCGAACATTGTGGACAATGTCAGCCCCTATAATGTCTAAGTTCAACATTGCCATGCAGGAGTTCAATAATCTCGCATACACCACAAGAGAACAACACAAAGATTCGACTGATGCAAGGATTCAAAGGGATCCATCAGACCTTTCGAAGATAAGCACAAAGCTAACTTCATGTTTACCTTTCTCCTCTGACCCTGCATTGAAAAACATCATCAATGGTATAGTGGCAAAAGAAGGCATCGATGTACATGAATACGAATCCATTGGATGAAACATCATTGACAGAATGATTGGACAGCCAGTATTTTCATTCTCTTTTAAGAGGAAAGACCCTGGGAACTTCATCTGCTGTGAAGGTTGCTCCAGACAGAACCACTGATCCTAACCTACTGTTCCAATGATTCCTTGTGGTTTCCAGGACAAGACATCTGTCTCTCGAGGAGGGGATGAGATACGAGCCGAGTTCATATCCGCCATCCATTTTTTGAGGACAATAACATCTTGAGAAAGGCTGACAAACCTCAATTTGTCCAAGCCATCACTGACCACTGTAACAAGATGCCATCAAGTGAAGCAACATCAGACACCATCCCGCAGACTGAAAGATATGTGCTTGATGGAGGCTCCTTACTGCACAAACTAAAGTGGGTAAGAGGAGATACCTACGGTAAAATAGCTACGTAAGCACTATGGGGCAGCAACTCTTGTGTTTGACGGTTATGGGGCAGGTCCTTCGATCAAGGATAACACTCACCAGAGACGGGGACAAACCATTATTTATCCAATTGTGAACTTCACCAGTCAAACCGAGTTTTAAGGGAAGAAGGAAGAATTCCTATCAAGGGAAACTAATAAGCAGCAACTAATCAGTTTAATAAGTGACGAACTGAAGAGAGTGGGTTGTACTGTCATTCAGGCAGAAGGGGGCGCTGATGTGGACATTGCTAAGGCTACGGTTGCCACAGCATCTATGCATTCCACCACTCTAATTGGAGAGGACACTGACCTGTTGATTTTTCTTCTCCATTACACTCCAGTAGATCAGAAACCACTCTATTTTAGATTGGACAATCAGTCAAGAGGTATTCCAAAAGTGTACAACATCAATTGGATAAAGCGTCTTCTTGGCAGTGAATTGTGTACACAAATGCTATTCTTGCATGCATTCACAGGATGTGATTCAACGTCTCATGTTTATGGTGTTATTTCTGGTGGGAAGAGCACCTGCTCTCTTGCAGCCTTGCATTATGACATATTTACTAAGAAAGTCGCCTGCGCTAAATCATTCACTACACCCGAACATCTCCACCCAACTGAATCTTCCACCAAATACCATTGTCACAGGGTGTACTATCAGACCATGACTTGGATGGGGATGGAGAGGGGCATTAATCCTTTGGACTGGGGTTGGAGACTTGCAGACAATCAACCTGTAACAATAATGTCTGATTTGAATGCTACACCAGACACTCTACTGGAAATGGTATGGGTTGGAGACTTGCAGACAATCAACCTGTACCAATAATGTCTGATTTGAATGCTACACCAGACACTCTACTGGAACTGGTACATTGCAATTGCACAACTTGTTGCAGTACCCCTCATTGCAGTTGTAGAAGAAGCGGGCTTCCATGCACTTCTGCATGTGGATCATGCCAACTTACGTCTTGTGCCAATCAGACCAACCAGGTTTCTGAGGAATTAAAGGACGGTTATGAGGAGTAAAATTGAGATTGCGAGTTTAGCCTTTCAGACCTGGGTTCAGTTATTCATATCAGCCAATTATAATGTCTATAAAGAAACTGTAGTTGGTCAATTAATTAGATACATGTGAAGTGCATTCTACTGATACATCTGTAATGCTATGTCCATGGTCTACGTCAATAATATATTTATTATTAGTATTGCCATTTCACCCTTTATTGCTGGCCACCATCTTGGATTTGTGGTTTTTGTTAGTTTTTATTGGTTGGGTTGGAATAAACGAAATCACGGATTTCTTTTTTCACGAGAGAGTTGAGACTTACCACCCTGATACTTCAGGATATTTCCTAAATATCGACCTAGCTTCAATAATACTCAGAATTAAAAAGAAACCGCCCCCACTGGGCAGGTTACACAACTGACAGACCAGCGGATGTACAGCACAAACTCGCACATGCGCGGGGCTGACTCATTCTATTCCAAAATATTGGCTGACCTAATTGCAACATAAAACGCCGATAGACCGAGCCTCTGTGGGGCGGAGAGGCCGGGATCATATTAGGGTGGTAAGTATCCACTCTCTCGTGAAAAAAGAAATCCGTGATTTTGTTTATTTCACATCAAGAGTATACTTACCACCCTGATACTTCATAATATAGCCAGAATTCCTAAGAGAATTCGGCGGGAGGGAGGCGAAGGTCAGAAGACCGGCTCATCCCTGGAAGAGCAAGCTTTGCTTTTAGAGCACAACACACATCTGAAATTGCGTATGTAAACACAATCAGGAAATGATTTGGACATCGGATAACACGACCGATGTTGAGAGTAATGACCGTTTCACATCCGCTCCTCCCCCCCTCTTTTAAAAAGGGAACGATGACCTCAATGTCCTATACGCTCTCTATGTACTCGCGCTAAAGTACTATAAGACATCGGACGAAAGCTTCATTTCGTATACTCTCAGTTGGAACCACAAAGAACACAAAACCATCACCATTTTAGTAAGTAATATGAAAAACGTGACAAAAAATAACCATCACCAAATATAGGACTAACCTATTTTGATGAGATTCCCCTCTGATCACCGCTGGCGCTGATAGGTACAGTACAGAAAAGCGGGGATTCCCGCAACTAAATTGCACTGGGTGTGAGTCAACGGCCTTATGTACAATATTTACACATTTATATACAGATTTAACGTTTATGTAAAATCGATAAGGCAAGTGGATTTGACGTGTCATGTAGGTAATGATTTGTAAAACTAGACTCACAGTGCCATTGTGCTACTGACATAATGTCATCTACCGGCACTCCGTTAAACAGAGCCATGGATCTCACTACGCCACAGACTCAAAAAAGCATCCGCCTTTGTTTCTACGAGAATTCTTAATACTTACCAGATGTACTATTATGATAATGTCTATTATCTAGTCTAGCTCAAAATAAACAATTAAAACTCCGCACTCTCCTGGTCCTGCCCCTACTGTGTCCGGGAATACCATAGCCGCAGGTACTGAGTCAATTCCCAATCACAGTCAGATTCGTCTTATGTTTGCCTTGGCAAACTGCGAAAGCAGCTCAGCCTCACCTCAGCGGGGCGGCTGAGGCAGGGCCATAGTACATCTGGTAAGTATTAAGAATTCTCGTAGAAACAAAAGCGGATGCTTTTTTGATTCTACTTCGAATAATACTTACCAGATGTACTATTATGATAAACTCCGGATTTCGACAGCCAGAAAATGCCGGTGGGAGGAGGTGAGGCTCGAACCAGCACTCAACTACCATCCAACAGAGAAGGTTGTGAAGAGACTAGAACCCTGGCATACGCTTGGGTTCTGCTATCTGACTCATAGAGCGCTAAACTTCCATGGTCTAGACCGCGCTCCCCCCCCCCTCTTTTGTCCGCACAAAATTCAGAGGGCTGTCACTGGGGATGCAACACCCACCAGACCCGTGTCAGCCCCAAGTCTCAGCTAGGGCAGTCCAGTAGAGTGCAAAGAAGCTACTACAACTTCTAACTTTGAAAAAATATCAGTATATCGACTAGATTTTCAAATTGGAATGAGTCTAATGTCTGGTTGACAGGATAAGAATACTCTTGTACCAGACTATTTACCTAAGCAGTCTGGTATTTCGACTGTAAGTAAATATATTTATAGTCACTTAATTAATGTAAACACTCACCATTTTTGAGTGCTTGATCTTTTCTTGATCATCACAGGAGCTTGGCCCAATCCACGGTCGTACTCAGTCATGTGCATAGCGTTTGTTCAGTGTAGGCGGAAGACTTTAGTGATGTGTGCGAAGTAGTGGTCGGACGTGGCTTAGTTTAGGTTTGACAGATTGGCGACGGCTACCGGATTAAGTGAGCTGGAGATGTCGCGAAGGTAGAAATCAGTGAATGACGACTCGGCATGCCATTGTGCTACAGACATCACCTCCTCTAATGAGACACCCTTATAAAGGGCCGATGATGCTGCTAGTGCTCGGACCTGATGGGCATTCGCATGATCAATTTGCTTTCCTGTAGCGATTTTGTGTGACATCTTAATAGCGTCAACTATCCAACGAGAAATAGTATCTTTCGAGGCACGTAAATGGGGAGCTTTGAGACATAACCACAGAGATTTCGGGTCGTCCCTCCACTCATTAGTACGTTTCTTATACATTTTAAGACATCTGACAGGACACCAAACAGAAGAGTTTGGGTCATGTCTAGTTAAACTTGGCAAATTGATCGGCTGTCCTGGATATTTAAGTGACTGATTCTTTGACAGGAAACAAAGACGTGGAAGTAGTCGTAAACCTTCACCCGTGACGACAAAACGGTCTTGTTCGGCAGAAAGCGCATGAATTTCGCTTCTCCTTCTCGCCGATGCTGCTGCAACCAAGAAAACTGATTTAATAGTTAACAGTTTAATATCAATAGATCTAATCGGTTCAAAAGGAGCTTGTCCTAAAACCTGTAGAACAAGATATAGATTCCATGATGGGATAGGAATTGGCTGTCTAGGTCGCAGATTGCTCATTCCTTTGATAACTTCATTCAAGGTGTCATTCTCCACTCCTTCAACAGTGAGACTGGGAATGACTGAAGCTAATGCAGACTTATATGCTGCTAGGGTGGAAGGTACAAGTTTGTCAACTTCGTATAAATGACAGATAAAATCAGCTACGTGTTGAACAGATGCAGAAAAGGGATTAATATCTCCTCTCTCACACCACTGTGCAAATTTGTTGATTCTATAATTATATGTCTTTGTGGTTGAAACTCTTCTGGCTGAAGCAACAAACTTCGCTGCTTGCTCGGAAAAGCCACCCTCGATTGCATGCTGCTTGACAACATCCATGCAGTCAATTTGAACATTTCCGGTCTGTCGTGGAGGTACAGACCCTTGTTCTGAGAGATTAGATCTCTGGTGTCTGGCAGAGAGACTGGATTGCAGACCAGAAGGTTCAGCAGATCCGTAAACCATGATCAGCCTGGCCAATACGGGGCGATCAGTAGTACCTGGCACTCCCCCTCTCTTATTTTTGCCAGAACTTTCGGGATGAGAATTGTTGGAGGGTACGCATACGCGTACATCCCCTCCCAACTTATTGCCAGTGCGTCTACTGCTAAGGCTAACGGGTCCGGGATTGGTGACACGTAAGTGACCATCTTTGCGTTTTGATTCATCGCAAACAGGTCGACATTTGGCTTGCCCCATTGTTTGAATAAAACCTCCGCTACCGATTGGTTGAGCTGCCATTCCGTCGGACGACAAACCGTCCTTCGACTGAGAGCACCCGCTAGGATGTTCAATCTTCCTGGAATGTGTGCTGCCCGAAGAATAATATTCTTCTCTTGGCACCACAGCAGAAGGTTCCAAACCATCATACACAACTCTGGTGATCTCGTGCCGCCCTGGCGGTTCAAATAAGACACCACTGTCGAGTTGTCTGTCCTTATTAGGACAACTTTGCCTTGAATCAGGCTCTCGAACTTTCGAAGTGATAATACCACCGCTAGTAGTTCGAGCACATTGATATGTTTCTGCGCATTGGTCCGATCCCATTCCCCTGACACTGACTGATTGTCCAATACAGCTCCCCAACCCGTCAACGATGCATCCGTAAAGATGGACATCTGAGGTTGAGGATGTTGTAGCAGAAAACCTCGCAAGAGATTCTGTTCGGATAACCACCACTGAAGGTGGAATATCAACGGTTCTTTGACTGGAATCTTCAGAGATAACGGATCCGTTTTCTGAGACCAGAATGACATTAGATACATCTGAATTGGCCTGCGCCTGAGTGCCGCATATGGAACCACCCTCTCCAGAGATACTAGTAACCCCAGTATCCTGAGAAACTGGCGCGCCGTCAGATAGGCTCCTAGAGAAACCGACTCCAGAACTGCAATCAGGCTTTTGACTCTGCTCTCCGCCGGAAAAGCTACACTGTCCCTGAGATTGAAAAAGATTCCCAGATAGACAAACTCCTGGGATGGAGTCAGTTCTGATTTCGCTAGATTTACAATCCACCCTAGATCCTTTAATAAGGCTAGGACTACCTGCAGATTGCTGCGCAGAGTGACTGGATTCCCCGCCTTCAGCAGCCAGTCGTCTATGTACGTGTGAACAGCTATGTTTCTCCTGCGAAGTAAAGAAGTCATGGCGAGAACTACCTTGGTGAAGACCCTCGGAGCTGTGGTCAGGCCGAACGGGAGAGCATTGAATTCCCAAACATTGTCTTGGAATGCAAAGCGAAGGTACTTCTGAAAAGGAATTGACATTGGAATATGAAAATATGCATCCTTCAGATCTATCGACACTCCCCACATGCCTTTCCTCAGCCCTGTCATTACTGCTGCAACCGTCTCCATCTGAAATTTGGGAGAAAGAATAAACTTGTTCAACGGTTTGAGATTGAGAATTGGTCTCCATCCTCCGGTACGCTTCGGAACGAGTAACATGATCGAATAGAAGCCCAGAGAAGACTGATCCTTGACTAAATGAATGGCCTTCTTCTGATGAAGAGATTGTATTTCTGACCAAATGGCGTCTAGACGATCTGATTCCCTTGGAACAGGAGTCCATATTGGAGTCGAGGTTAACGGAACTAACGATTGATGGATGAGCCAGTCCGGATCGTAGCCGTTTCATATCCACTGACAAACTAAACAGTCGCACACGACCTGTTCCCATTGGTTTAGGAATAGCTGAAGTCTGCCTCCGACGGAAGGAATCTGCACACAATTGTCGGTCAAGATTAGCCGATAAGACGCTAAATCGCTTGGGTGAAGATTCTCGACTCCATCTGTCTCCGAAGCCATCGGTAGTGGTTCCGCCGGAAACCCGTCAGGAACGAGCCCCACGGCTTCTTGTGGTACGACGGTCCGGAACCGCCGCCACGGCTATCCTTACGGTAGCCGCCTCGGCCCGAACCGCCACCCTTCCTGTCTTCCTCATACGGCCTCTTACTAGAGGACTTGTATGAGGACGAACGGCCAGGTCCTTGCGATCCGGATGACTATGGGCATCACGGCCAGAAGGACGGAAGGGCGATCTAGGACGCTGCCTCTGCTGCTCCTGTCTATGCTGACGGTAGGACTGATGCGGCTGAGTCCTCTTAGTCGACTTCCACGACTTGCCAAACACTTCTTGCTCCGCCACCATTGACGCAACCTTGGAGAGCGCTTGTCGTGCCGAGCCGCCGAACAAGCCTGGACCAATGAAGGGCGCAGAAGATAATGCAGCCCTCATTTCCGGTCCTGGTTCTACACAATCGAGAACCATTCTCCGTCGTTCTGCCAACGTTCTAGTGATTACCCTGGCCAGGCAATCCTGAGACAGGCGCATGGTGTCCCGAATAACTCCGGGAGCAGCCTCTGGCACCTGTCCGCCTTCCGCCGTGCAGTCCAGCATACCCTGCAAGACGGTACACCCATGCGACAGTGCAGCCATGGCTGCCCTGGCCGCATCCTCAATGAGCGTAAGCTCATTGAACGGGTCTTTGTTGGTCTGCGAAACCAAAGGACGTGACCGCCCCTTAGCCTTCCCAGCCAACGGCCTATTCAACGCCTCTCGTTCCGCAACGGAAAGCCGTGGAACCCGGGCGTACTGATGATAGGCCAGCTCCGGAAAATGGACCCTACTCCTTATCCCCTTCGGGGCCTTTGGTAATGCATAGTCTGGCTGAACCAGACCGTATGCCGCAACTTCCAACATGTCAGAAGTCTGCGTATCCAATGGGAGTGTCGGCATGGCAGAAGAGCCACTTGACAGAGCGCTAGCCGCACGCTCTGACATCCGTTCCATCGCCGGATCGCGCTGAGATCCTAGATCAGATGCCAACCCGAGACGATTGGTCATCCATCCAAGGACCTGCACCCATTCAGCTTCGGTGCAGAAAACGGACTCGTCCATCAAAGAACTGCCGTTCTCATCCTCCCTCTCTCCCTTAGATGAGAGGGCCACCGACGATCCATGCTGGGCGTTACGATACGCATCTCTGCCAGGACAGAGTGCATCCATAACGCGACTACCGGCGGCACCGGTGTCTAGCGAATCGCCAGACACGGATTCCCCGCAATCCATCGGCTCTCGCACGGGATCCGGGACTACGACCGCCTTAACTACGGCTGGTACCGTCACTCCGATAGGAGCCGCACCTAACGCCGCCGGGATACCAGCAGGAACCGCAAAACACGGCTCCGCCGGCATTTCCGGTTGCACAAATAGCGGATGGAATATGCCCGACGGAACGTCGACATCACCATCCGCCTGGCAAACCCGTACAAATCCCGAGGGCGACCCCTGGGATGTACTAGGCCTTGCCGTCATCGAAAGATCCGGCATGCCGGAATCCTCCATTAGCAGCAGATCTTCCTCCTCTACCGTTGGCTCTTGAGCCAAGGACAGAGAAGGGGCAGGTGCATGACCCTCAGCAGAACTAGCCGGACCACCTAATGGTTGTCCTGCACCAGCTTGCCTCACCGGGACCGTGGACTGCAATGAGTCAAACATCGCCTTGAACTGGGCCGCCCATACGCCCAGCGCTGAATCCATTCGTTCATTCAGACGACCTTCAAGTCCCATAAGAGACGCCTGCTGCAACTTCGCTGCCTTGTCCTTCGCGATCCTCTCCAGCCTCGCACGTCGATCCCTGTCAAACTCTGCCACCATTGCCGACGACCACTTCACGCACACATCACAAGGGCTGCCGACCTTACACTGAGCGCACGCCACACAGTGATGTCCCAAGTACTTCCGCTTCATGAACCTGTTGCACTTCTGGCACAACGTGTCCGGATTCTTAGGTTTCTGCGAACACAGAGAAAAATTAAAACGCTGCACATGACAAATGATGACGAGCAACACGCACAATCGACTTGATAGTTAAGATTTCTTAAACTACATTAACTTTCTCTTAAATTAATGATAATCAAGTTCTTAGGCAGGAAATATTTGAAACTTTTTTGAGTGAAAATTTTTTAAAACACACAACTCAGCCTTTAACCTTGGTTAATAACCAAGGCTACATCGCCGATCGCTACAAACACCCTCGACAACGAAGCGAAAGCTAAAAATTGGCGATAAACAGAGTGCATAGACACACCAAGCCAAGAACGACATAATACATGGGCGCCGCCATCTTGGCCAAGGGCGCATCCATCTTTAGAGGAACCGAGTCGCAAGAGAAAATTAACCGAGTACCCGAATTAAATTAAAAGTTAACGGGTACAGAAGCGACTCCAACAATGGCTAACATTTTAAAACAATGTGCCAATTTAAGGAAATTTCAAACAGTCATTATGGCACGAATGTATAAATTCTAGATTGATACAACATGCCCCTGTGATGATTTCCCTAGTTCCTCCATGAAGCCACCGATGTAAATCCTTTCAACAACCGATAACCGCTTAAATTAACGAACATTTGAGCACACTAAAATTGCGACTTGACAAAAACGCAAAATAGACGAATCTGACTGTGATTGGGAATTGACTCGGTACCTGCGGCTATGGTATTCCCGGACACAGTAGGGGCAGGACCAGGAGAGTGCGGAGTTTTAATTGTTTATTTTGAGCTAGACTAGATAATAGACATTATCATAATAGTACATCTGGTAAGTATTATTCGAAGTAGAAACTGTGAGCCTTGGCCATGTCAACTTGTTTACTCGTGGCGGCTTTGTGGCAATGCTGGATGCATTCCACAATCCACCTAGAAATGGTATCTTTAGAAGCTCTCCCATGGGGTTCAATGTAAGATAGCCATAAAGCACTAGGGTCCATCCGCCATTCCTGTGTACATTGTTTATAACACGTTAATGCACGGACTGGACACCAAGCCTTTGAATTAGGATCAAACCTGCTGACAAAGCATGTATTTCACTTCTTCATCTGGCTGAAGCTGCAACAATCAGAAAAACTGTTTTAAGCGTCAACATTTTCATGGAAATGGAGCTTAGTGGTTCAAAGGGTTTATCTGCTAATACTTGAAGTACTAACGATAAACTCCAAGACGGAATCACTGGAGGATTCCTTGGTCTTAGATTACCCATGCCTTTGCTTAAAGTATTTAGATTACATACTTCATCACTTCCCCTAATAGCCAAGCAAGGGATAACTGGCATTAAAGCTGACTTGTAGCCAGCAATAGAGTTAGGCTTGAGGCTATAGGCATCAAAAAGGTGACAGAGGAAATCGGCTACTACCTGAATAGATGCTTCCATTGGATTAATACATCTTTTTGAGCACCATTCAGCAAATCTGTTGATTTTATAATTATATGCTCTGGAGGTTGACCCCCTTCTGGATTTTGCCATAAACATGGCTGCTTGCTCAGAAAAACCCTCCTTAACTGCCGATTCCTTGACAACATCCACGCAGTCAATTGGAACATTGACGGGTTGTTGTGCAAGGCCTTGCCCTGGAAGATTACGTTGTCCATCAGAGGCAGAGGAACAGGATTGCAGACCAGAAGGTCCAGCAGATCTGTATACCATGATCGGCTTGGCCAATTTGGGGCGATCAGAAGCACTTGGCATTCCTGCTGCCTGATTTTCTGGAGAACTTTTGGAATCAGGATTGCTGGCAGGAATGCATATGCATACATTCCCTCCCAACTGATAGCTAACGCATCTATTGCGATAGCGCTCGGATCTGGAATCGGAGAGACGTACGTCGTCATCTTCGCATTCTTGTTCGTTGCGAATAAATCTATGTTGGGCTTGCCCCAGTGATTGAACAGGTGATCCGCCACACATTGATTTAGTTGCCATTCCATGGGAAGAATGCTCATTCAATGAGTCTGCTAATAGATTTAGCCTTCCCGGAATATGAACTGCATTCAGGGAAATCCCATGATCTAGGCACCAGCAAAGCAGCTTCCACGTCATCATACAGACTGGGCGACTTCGTTCCGCCCTGGCGGTTTATGTAAGTCACTACTGTTGTATTGTCTGATCGAACCAGAACACTCTTGCCCTTGACCTTCTCTAGGAAGTGTTCCATGGCTAAGACTACTGCTCGCATTTCCAGCAGATTGATATGTTCTCTTGGTCCAGATTCCGAAGCCCTGATACTTTGTTTTCTTCCAGGCAAGCTCCCCATCCCTCCATTGATGCATCTGTGTACATCGTTAACTGAGGGTGGGGAAGTGACAACGTCACCCCCGCCAGGAGATTTTCTCTTTTCATCCACCATTGAAGGTGGTGAATAAGCGGTTCCAACACTGACACTTTTGAGTCCAGGAAACCTGTACTCTGGGTCCACTGTGTCATGAGAAATAATTGGATCGGCCGCCGGCGTAAGGCTGCCTGAGGAATGACTGGTTCCAAAGAAACCATCAACCCCAACATTCTCAAGTAGACCCGTGCCAGGACATGATGACTGTTGCACACTGACTGTATGACTGAGATGAGTGTTTCTACTCTCTCTTGAGATGGATAAACATATCCAGCCCTCAAAATTTGGCGCAAACAATCGTTTCGTTCGTGTGTCGGTTACGTGAAGTAAAATTACCATGAACGGAAAAAATGGTCGCGTAAGTGACAAAGCCCAGAATGGTATTTATCTCTGATCGTGGAAAACAGAAAAGTTTCAACAACTTTTTGATATGAAGCATGCTATTTACAACGGAATTTAGCATTTTCATACATCTAAAAGATTGATAACATCTGTCTGTCAAAATCTATAAATAAACGACAGCGCGCATGTGTCAGAAACAAACTTCCATTGTATTTCCGCTGGCATTACTACATAGGCCGGGAAATAATCTCGCTACACGTTATGCATCAACAACGGACTGTTCAATTATAAACTGGTGCATGCAAGTACGTGCAACCATCGGCTGGTATGTTCCCGATGTATTATTTTATATACGCGATTGGATCCCGATATAACATAGGAAGACATGCATTGTTGAGTGAGTCTCACAGTATATTCTCATTGAGTTTCAGGTGGCGTGTAGAGACAGCTGATTAAGAATTTATCTGTTAAATTAAACCGTTACATTCATAGATCCTAGCTACTGTGTCAGTGTGTATTTGTCCATGACACACAATAATTCAGGCCTCAAAATTCAACAGGATTCTCGTAATACTCCCGAAATTGAAAAATATGGGAATCCAACTGGATTCTTGTAAATAAACGCTTCCAAAAACGTAAACATTCCATTCTTACAGAATGCCACGATCCCGGTTACTAATTTCAACAATAAAAATAATGTCACGAGTCAGCCTAGAGGGGGGGTCTGCTAATACACCGGTAATGAGAAATGTCTCGCGTGACTGCACAGTCATAGTTAATAACAATCGATAATGTGCACTCGTAGTTTCTGATAGGCTCACGGGATATCTGATTTCAATAGGCATGAATGAAAATTACTATCATAGTAAAATTTTGATCACGTGCCTCGTTGTCATTCATAACGAATTAATCACATGATTTATTTCAACCAATCTCTGTGCGACTCTCGTGATTAATATTGATGGCTAATGGCGAACGAAAAATCTAGTCACTGTGCCGCTTTTAAACACAGTAAAGCAATATGTTAGCGCCCACTTTGACGGGTTATATGACCCAATATATTATTATTGGAAGGTTCTGACAGTAATACCACCCGATATTTAAGTGGTTCGCTTTGGAGCGACCGAGAAAACAGGACTATATGTCAGGAAAACCGGTGCGTAGTAACTCTTATTTTCAAGTAAATCGCATTTGCACTAAATTGTCAGTTTAAAGCATACAAGTTAAGAAGGGTCAAGCTATCTACTAATTGCCTTAGAGCTGGTTACGCTTTTTATTGTGGCGGACTTGCGGGTTATTGTTTTATATTAGAAATGTACGCTGCTTGTACAAGTACAAATATTTGGTAACAGTTACCAAAGAATCTACCCGTCACAGGTACAATTTTATAAACATTTCAACCCCTGTTGTTTTTGTGGTGATTAAGACAGTAGTTCTTTGATACAGGTGGAATGCTTTACAAAATTCCTTTAAATATTTTGAAAATAATATGACTGGAAGCCATTGCTTTCAAGGTGGTGGTGGGTCGGCTGGAGAGGGTTGCTCAACTAGGTAAGCCACAACAATGTAAGATATTCAATTCTTTGTTTTTGTAGTGGGGTTTGTGGGTGGGAGGAGGGTGTTAAGATATTTATAAATATTTGGTCATTAGTCACCAATTATTATAGTGGGTCTGGAATTTTGAAATATATTTTTGGAAAAGGGATGGAATTTTATTGTGCCCAAGGTGTCTGAACCCTGAAATTGTTGCAAGCTGGAAAGATTTTACCAATGAGTGTTGTCATACAAATACTGATATTTTGGCAGAGAAAATGTACATTTGCAGACCAAAGGAGTATTGTCTTTGGAGACTTAACACTGAATGACTGGCTCGGTTATCGAGCTTGTAATTTCAGGGGTAAATTTTCCAAAATATTCTTCTTGGGCTGGAAATGGAACGAATGAATGGACACAAAACAAAAACTCAATCTGCTTTTTGACAAATTTACTTGAGAAATATTACAGTACTTATATCACAATGGATGAATCCACTTTTAGTTATTACCCACCCATCTCTAGCTAAGCTATGCTCCAAGTTTTGTCCCAGAATCTCAATTTCCTGGTAACTATACAGCTAACTTAGTGAATACTTTGAAACAAAAACAAACTTCCCCTCAAAACAATCAACAGAATGTTTATTAAATTGCAAAGACATACAATTAATACTTACTGACAGACTACTATGAGAGTTAGTATTGTCTGTCAATTATAATAGTGACTGGTGACATCAACCTATATGTGATGTAATTGATTATGAGGTCAATAGTTGAGTAACTAAACATATTTTATCTGTAAATTAGGTAATTGGTGGATAAGTCCATGCTGTAATCAATATGCTAATGATAATTCAGCAACATGCACTTTAAATTCATTATTAGCTTAATATACAGATGAAATATGTTCAGATAAAGCAGGTTTGGATAAAAAAATGGCGTAACCAATTTGCGCAATCAATTGGTTATGCAAACTGATTTTGCGCAACCGAACAATTGGTTACGCAGACCTGAAAACACAGGACCCAAAAATGGGTCTCGCAAATATTTGAAATTTTGAGGGCTGCATATCCTATCTCTAGATCAAAGAACATGCCCAGGTAAACAAACTTCTGGGATGGAGTCAGCTCTGACTTTTGAAAGTTGATTATCCAGCCTGGATCTGTAAGAGTTTTCAAAGCTATCTCCAGATTTGCTGATAGACTTTCTTGAGTGTGTGCCTTTAACAGCCAGTCGTCTATGTACGTGTGGATTGCTATGTGTCTCCTGCGGAGGTATGACATCATAGCTTGGACCACTCGAGTGAAGACCCGAGGAGCCATCGATATGCCAAATGGGAGAACCCTGAATTCCCATTGGCGGCCCTGAAATGCAAATCTCAGGAACCGACGAAAGCTCTTCGCAATGGGAATGTGAAAATAGGCATCTTTTAGATCTATTGATGCTGTCCACATTCCCTTCCTCAATCCTGCTAACACCGTTCTCACAGTTTCCATTTTGAAACTTGGTGTGAGGATAAACCTGTTGAGAGGTTTGAGGTTGAGAATTGGTCTCCACCCTCCAGTGCTTTTTGTCACTAGGAACACGGTTGAATAATAACCCGGACATTTTTATGCCGGTTGAATAGCGTGTTTTAGTATGAGGGATTGGATTTCTTCCTCTATACACAACCGTTGATCTAGATCTCTTGGATTTTGAGTCCAGATCGGAACCAGACAGGCGCGATGGCTGATTTGAAATCCAGTCGGGATGGTAACCGACTGAAAGCGATCGCAAGACTGAGCAGTCCTGAGTAACCCGCTCCCAGACGGCCTCCCACGGGTGCACCTAAGGACTGAGGTGGACCCGAGAAGTGCAAGAGAAGCCCCGTCTCTGGTGGCTGTCCTAGCAGCACTGGTGTGGTCTTTCTGAGAGGCGACCCATCAGGTTCGGCTGCCATGAGCAGAACCCTGCGCTCCTCTACCAGCGCCACGCGCACCTCGATAAGCAGGCTGTCTGGCGGGTTGCGCTGGAGGAGCCCGCGCACCCCCCTAGCTGGCTTACGCTGTCGTGGCCGACGCTGCATAAGTGGTTGGCCTCTGACAAGGCCACCACCACCTCTAGCCTGCTGAGGGTGGAAGGCAGGGGGCGCTACTCGAACACGCTCACTGCGGAGCACTTCAAACTGCTCTCGCAGCGCCCTCTGGTTGTTCACCAGGTTTACGGTTTGTTGGAGGTGCAGATATCCTTCACCTCCAAACAACCCTGGACCTGCCATCAGTGTCCGAAGAAGCCGATTGTACAGGTCCTGCGAGGGGCACAAATTGTCAAGGGCAAATGTGCGCCTCGCCCGTAAACTCCTTGTTACGGATCTCGTCATGCAGTTCAGAGCCAGGTTAATGCCGTCCTGGATGGCTCTCTGGACTGCAAGAGGAGAAGTTTGGCGGGCCACAGATGCTGCTACTACCCGCTGTAGCACCTGGGAAACGTGCGAGAGCCGAGATGGCTCCTCTCGTACTTTCCTCCGTGACCCGCAGCGCGGAATTAGCGTTGCGCAAAGCGCTAGCGCACAAGGGTCCCGTGTCAGACTGGGATCCAGGCCGCGTGTCTTCGCCCAAAGCCGCACGGTCATCCGTGCAAGGCTTTGGAACAACGCCATACTTCTGATATAGATCAGAACTTATACGGCAGCGCCGTGCCACCTCGCGAGGCGCCTTCGCAAGGCACCCTTTCGGCAGAATGGACATCTCTGCCGCAGCGAATATATCAACGATATGCTCCGCATACGGCAGAGATGGCATGGTGCTCGTCACGGGCGCTGGTCCTGCTGGGAAGCCGGTGGATCCACCTGGAGTTCTGGCTTGATGTTCACCAGCCATTGGCAAGCATCCAGCCAGTCCTCCTCGGTGGCCACCTGTGAATGTTCGACGAGCCTAGGGCCTTCGTCGTCCTCAACCACATTCACTGGTGGAGTAATGGCCGGAGCTGACGATACTCCTGGAAAGCCAGGAAGCCATACGGACCCGCAAGGGATGGCATGGCTTGCGCCGTGGCTATTCCAGGAGCCGGATCTATGGCATCACGGGTGGCTAAAAACATGACGTCACAGCCCGGGCCTTCCTCACGGTAACTCTCGGCAAGCCGAGGGATACGGTATGGACGGCCATCGGCTCCTAGCCAGCCTAGCCGTTGAGCCGTGAAACCCACTCCCGAAGAAGTAGTTCCATGGAAAAGGTCACCCATGGGCCCCCGTGGGGGCCCATGGGAATCCATTTCCATGGCCATCGACTCATCGGTAGGCCATAACAGTGTCCTCTTCTTCCTGCCCAGAAAGATTAGATGCGAAGCTTGAAAAGGGATCAAGCTCGGCCTGGGCAGAAGGGATATCGCGTGAGGCGCTGATACCCTTAGGCTGCTCTAAAGCACTCGATAAGCGAGCGCCTGAGGCCATGGCTTTCGCTCCCGGGTCCACGGGCGAGGCACGCCTCAGCGCCGGACCAATGGGAGCCGTCTCTGGGTCTATAACGAAAACTGGTTTGCTAAGAGAACCAGACCCAGAGATGGGAACACTCTGTCCCGGAGCAAATGAAGAAGACAATGACGAACTTGACCCGGGAAGCAAGCTGCGAAGCAACTCCGGGACAAGATCCGTGATCGTCTTCTTCATTTCTCCCATAATTTCAAGATGGAAGGCCTCCATGTCTGGCATGGACGCCTTTCTCTTCTTACCACACTCCTTTTCCAGACACCTCTTCTCATCTGCCGCCCGGTCCTTTACCTGCTGATTTAAAAAATCAGTTAAAACCTCCACCGGCCACGACTCACACACATGGCAATTTAGAAGAGGCCCGCATGTACTGCACCTAGTGCAGTCATGAGGGGAAAAAGCGGGCCTTCACAAAACAGTGGCAGGAAGGGCATTTGTTCTCAATAACCCTCTGAAAAGACACAAATGGAAACAATTAGCTTTTAGTTATGACGAACCAAAAAACCAATTGCAGAAGGCTAATAAGATCCGCAAGGAAAACTTTTGACCATCAAATGAAAGATAAAACTATAGGCCTGACAAAAAGTAAACCAATCCTAAAACCTTGTTATACTTCTTTAAGAAGACAAGGGAGACATAAGAATTTGAACTTGAATACTTGAGGCGAACTTTTTTAGACTTCACAGCTCAAAACAAAGATTCATTAGTAATTGAACTTTATAAACACAATGAACCTATGCAAACCATCAAGAGAGATAAATAACTCAACACTCAGTCAAAAAACTTCTAAAATATATAGAAATAAAATGACTGAAATTTTTTCTCCCTCCTAAATAACCTCATAAGATGACTTCTGAAGACGAGTGAAGTCTGATAAACAACACAGGAATACCTGATCCTGAGTCCAAAAACCCTGTGGTGGGGGGAGAATGCGGAGAAATTACTTCTTATGGTAATAACTCCATCAGCAAACTCATAATAAAATAGAAGGACCCAGAAACCAAGTATAAATATTGCTTAAATAAAAGGATACCCTTCAAATATCAGCTCATGTGTCTGAAAAATAAAGCACAACATGCGTTAGCTAATATATAGGCCTCCCCCATAAAAGAGCTAGCCTAATAAAGACGTATCCACGAGATAGCGCGAATCCCGGAAATACCATCCGAGTCAACACGCAAATCTTTTATCAATAAATTTACTAAAGTACACCTGATGGCTAGGACCGGGAGCATCCTCCGGCGACTTGGCAGCATCAGACATACTAATATAACAGTCAAACAAGTTGCAAAACAACTCAAAGCTTCAAAAACACAGAAAGCAAAAGCAAGGCTAAAAAGTGTGTTGCAATGGCAGGTCAATATTTTAAGAAGAGAATGAGTCAGCCTCGCGTATGTGCGAGTTTGGGCTGCACATCCACTGGTCTGTCAGTTGTGTAACCTGCCCAGTGGGGGCGGTTTCTTTTTAATTCTGAGTATTATTGAAGCTAGGTCGATATTTAGGAAATATCCTGAAGTATCAGGGTGGTAAGTATACTCTTGATGTGAAATTTTATTGACACCAGTGAATTGCTTACCCCTGAAAACCATGGGGGAGAAACAAGAATTACTGTTCTATCACAAAAATCAAGGAAGTTATAACTATTTTAGTGATTTTAAGGGCTGATGGCGGCCATCTTGGAACTGACCTAGTTTTAACCCACTTCCGGGGGTCAGATTTTGGTAGACTTTTTTTTGTCATTCCCCACATCCAGTAGGGCCAAAAACCGTTGACAGACCTTTTGTTAGAATTTTTTTTGGGGCCCAATGGTATATTGACCTGCCTACATATAAAACCAATTTCGGCCTCAAAATTCATCAAATAAAAAAATCCAATATGGATGCCAAACATGCTATATGTTGATTGGCCCATGGTGTCCAGGTTTATTGATGGATCAACTTCCCTTGAACAAACTTTAATGGCCCTTGGTCCCTAATCATATCTGCCAAATTTCGGCCCGATGCCTTGAGCGGTTCTGGAGAAGTCATTTTCGCTACAACTAGGTCAAACAAGATGGCCGCCGAACCATTTGACCAATCAATTTCCCTTAAACAAAGTTGGTTCAGCACTTGCCCTAAATCATATTTCATGAGGTTTGCATCAATCCCCCAAGCAGTTTCGGAGAAGATTTTTAAAGATGTTTCTAAAAATCAGCCAAAATCCAAGATGGCCCAATTGGACGATCGGCTTCGTTTGAACAAACTTGAATCTCTATGCCCTAAGGATGCTTCCTGCGAAATATAATTGAAATCAGCCCAGTAATTCTCGAGAAAACATTTTAAATTTGTTGCTTTAGTATGGGAGCTTTTCGTGGGAAAATGATCCAAGATGGCCACCAAACCGTTTATCTGACAGTTTCAAAAATTGCAAATTTGTGATCCGAATACCGCAAAACACATACAAAACCAATTACGGCATCAAAATCCATCAAATAAAATAATCTAATATGGCCGCCAAACAGGCTATATTTTGATTGGTCCACAGCGGCCATGTTTTTTGACGGATCAACTTCTCTTAAACAAACTTTAATGGCCCTTAGGCCCTAATCATATCTGCCAAATTTTGGCCCGATCCCTTCAACGGTTCTGGAGAAGTCATTTTTGCTACAACAGGGTCAACCAAGATGGCCGCCGAACATTTGACCAATCAAGTTCCCTTGAACAAACTTGGTTCAGCTCTTGCCCTAGATCATATTTCATGAGATTTGCATCAATCCCCAGTGCTTCCTACTTTGGCGGGGGTCCTAACTAGTATCCGAGGATACAGGGGGGGGGGGGTGTGTATGTAAATCGGCACTTTAACTATCACCGCTCGAAAACCTCTGATAGTTTCCCAGGGTCGGATCCTGCTAATGTGTTGATGGGAATCCAAACAATTAATAAGCCTTACAGCTGGTGGATCGCGGAAAGAGAAAATAACTCAATATAAATAAAAGGCCCTAAGGTCACTGGCCAATTTGACACAAACTTGCCGGAGAATGGGGCTACATTACCACAACAGCCGGAAAAGAGGCGTACACTATGTGTCTCTTGAGGAGAAATTGTCCCTAACCACTTTAAACCTATCCTATCGAGCTGAATATCCAGGTTTAGTCGGTAACATGTCAGGCTCAAACAAGTAGATCATGAACAGCGACCTCAGTGTAAAATTGATGCTGGGGGAATAGTGATGTGGATATATAATGCTGCTGTATAGTATTACCTAGCGTACTGTGTTCTAGAGTTTTTATAAATAAACAAAACATATTAACTAGATTGGCTACTTACCATATACACAACTAACTAATACGATGTTACTTTTGTTTCTACGAGAATTCTTAATACTTACCAGATGTACTATTATAGTCTAGCTCAAAATAAACAATTAAAAACTCCGCACCCTCCTGGTCCTGCCCATACTGTGTGCGGGAATCACCAGAGCCGCAGGTACTGAGTCAATTCCCAATCACAGTCAGGTTCGTCTTATATTTGCCTTGACATACAGCGAAAGCAGCTCAGCCTCACCTCAGCAGGGCGGCTGAGGGAGGGCCATAGTACATCTGGTAAGTATTAAGAATTCTCGTAGAAACAAAAGCGGATGCTTTTTTTATTCTACTCCGAATAATACTTACCAGATGTACTATTATGATAAACTCCGGATTTCGACAGCCAAGAAATACCGGTGGGAGGAGGTGAGGGTCGAACCAGCACTCATCTACCATCCGACAGAGAAGGTTGTGAAGAGACTAGAAACTCGGCATATGCTTGGGTTCTGCCATCTGACTCTAGAGTGCTAAACTTCCATGGTCTAGACCGCACTCCCCCCTCCCCCTCATTTGTCCGCACAAATTCCAGAGGGCTGTCAAAACGGGGAGCAATACCCACCAGACCCGTGACAGCCCCAAGTCTCAGATAGGGCAGTCCAGTAGAGGGCAAAGAAGCTACTACAACTTCTAAATTTTGAAAAAAATATCAGTATATCGATTAGATTTTCAAATTGGAATGAGCCTAATGTCTGCAAAAGAATAAGATGTTCTTGTCCAGACTATTTACTTAGATAGTCTGATATTTCGACTATAAGTAAACTTAAAATTAGTCACTTAATTAAGGCAAACACTCACCATTTTTTAGTGCTTGGTCTTGTTCATCACAGGAGCTCGGCCCAATCCACGGTTGTTTTCGGGTCATGTGGATGGCCATAGTTCAGTGCAAGTGGAAGAAACTTGTGATGTGTGCGAAATAGTGGTCGGATGTGGCTTTAGTTCAGATTTGATAAAATTGGCAATGGCTATCGGATTAAGTGCGCTGCTCGGCATGCCATTGTGCTACAGACATCACCTCCTCTAATGAGACACCTTATAAAGGGCCGATGCTGCTGCTAGTGCTCTGACCTGATGGGCATGCGCACGACCAATCTGCTTTCCTGTAGCGATTTTGTGCGACATCTGAATAGCATCGACTATCCAACGAGAAATGGTATCTTTCGAGGCGCGCAAATGAGGAGCTTTGAGACATAACCACAGAGATTTCAGCTCTCTCCACTCCTCAGTACGTTTCTTATACATTTTCAGACATCTGACAGGACACCAAGCAGAAGAGTTTGGGTCATGTCTAATTAAACTTGGCAAATTGATCGGCTGTCCTGGATATTTAAGTGACTGATTCTTTGCCAGGAAACATAGACGTGGAAGTAGTCTTAAACCTTCACCCGTGACGACAAAACGGTCTTGTTCGGCAGAAAGCGCATGTATTTCGCTTCTCCTTCTCGCCGATGCTGCTGCAACCAAGAAACCTGATTTAATAGTTAACAGTTTAATATCTATAGATCGAATCGGTTCAAAAGGGAGCATGCCCTAAAACATGTAGAACAAGAGATAGATTCCATGCTGGGATAGGAATTGGCTGTCTAGGTCACAGATTGCTCATTCCTTTAATAACTTCATTTAAAGTGTTATTCTCCACTCCTTCAATGGCCAGACTGGGAATGACTAAAGCTAATGCAGACTTATATGCTGCTAGGGTTGAAGGTACAAGTTTGTCAACTTCGTATAAATGACAGATAAAATCCGCTATGTGTTGAACAGATGCAGAAAAGGGATCAATATCTCTTCTCTTACACCATTCTGCAAATTTGTTGATTCTATAATTATATGTCTTGGTGGTTGACCCTCTTCTGGCTGAAGCGACAAACTTCGCCGCTTGCTCAGAAAAGCCACCCTTAATTGCACGCTGCTTGATAACATCTATGCAGTCAATTTGAACATTTCCAGTCTGTCGTGGAGATACAGACCCTTGCTCTGAGAGATTAGATCTCTTCTGTCTGGAAGAGGGATTGGATTCCAGACCAGAAGGTCCAGCACATCTGTAAACCATTATCGGCCTGGCCAATAAGGGGCGATCAGTAGTACTTGGCACATACCCTTTCTTATCTTTGCCAGAACTTTTGGGATGAGAATCGTTGGAGGATACGCATACGCGTACATTCCCTTCCAACTTATCACCAGTGCGTCTACTACTAGAGCTAGCGGGTCCGTGATCGGTGACACGTATGTGACCATCTTTGCGTTCTATTTTATCGCAAACAGGTCCACATTTGGCTTGCCTCAATGTTTGAATAGAACCTCTGCTACAGATTGGTTGAGCTGCCACTCCATCGGACGACAAACCGTCCTTCGACTGAGAGCATCTGCTAAGATATTCAGTCTTCCTGGAATGTGTGCTGCCCGAAGAATAACATTCCTCTCTTGGCACCACAGCAGAAGGTTCCAAATCATCATACACACCTCCGGTAATCTCGTCACGCCTTAGCGGTTCAAATAAGACACCACTGTTGAGTTGTCTGCCCTTACTAGGACAATCTTGTTTCAGATTAAGCTCTCAAATTTTCGAAGTGCTAATGCCACTGCTAATAACTCGAGAACACTGATATGTTTCTGCGCATTGGTCCGATCCCATTCCCTTGACACTGACTGATCATCCAATACCGCTCCCCAACCCGTCATTGATGCATCTGTAAAGATGGACATCTGTGGTTGAGGAGGTTGTAGAGGAACACCTCGCAGGAGATTCTGTTCTGATAACCACCACTAAAGATCGAATATCAAT
Source organism: Chaetoderma sp. LZ-2023a (assembly GCA_034401795.1). Classification (NCBI taxonomy): domain Eukaryota; kingdom Metazoa; phylum Mollusca; class Caudofoveata; order Chaetodermatida; family Chaetodermatidae; genus Chaetoderma; species Chaetoderma sp. LZ-2023a. Next base: position 85,831,343 of record CM067370.1, on the reverse strand, counting down.
GGTTCTTTTACTGGAATTCTCAGAGATAACGGATCCGTTCTCTAAGACCAGAATGACATTAGATACATCTGAATCGGCCTGCGCCTGAGTGCTGCATAAGGAACCACTTTCTCCAGAGATACTAGTAAACCCAGTATCCTGAGAAATTGGCGCGCCGTCAGAAAGGCTCCTAGAGAAACTGACTCCAGTACTGCAATCAAACTCTTGACTCTGCTCTCCGCCGGAAAAGCTACGCCGTCCCTAAGGTTGAAAAATATTCCCAGATAAACAAACTCCTGGGATGGAGTCAATTCTGATTTCTCTAGATTCACAATCCATCCTAGATCCTTTAGTAAGGCTAGGACTACCTGAAGATTGTTGCGCAGAGTGACTGGATTCCCCGCCTTCAGCAGCCAGTCGTCTATGTAAGTATGAACAGCTATGTTTCTCCTGCGAAGATAAGAAGTCATGGCGAGAACCACTTGGTGAAGACCCTCGGTGCCGTGGTCAGGCCGAATGGAAGCGCATTGAATTCCCAAACATTGTATTGGAATGCAAAGCGAAGGTATTTCTGAAAAGGAATTAGCATTGGAATATGAAAATATGCATCCTTCAGATCTAGCGACACTGCCCACATGCCTTTTCTCATCCCTGTCATCACCGCTGCTACAGTCTCCATCTGAAACTTTGGAGAAAGAATAAATTTGTTCAACGGTTTGAGATTGAGAATTGGTCTCCAACCTCCGGTACGTTTCGGAACGAGGAACATCATCGAATAGAAGCCTAGGGAGGACTGATTGCAGCCTAGATGAATCGCGTTCTTCTGCTGAAGAGCTTCGATTTCTGAGCAAATGGCATCTAGACGATCGGATTCCCTTGGAACGGGAGTCTACACTGGAGTCGATGTTAACGGAACTAACGATTGACGGATGAGCCAGTCCGGTTCGTAGCCGTTTCTTAACCACTGACAGACTAAACAATCTCGCACGACCCTTTCCCATCGGCTTGAGAACAGTTGAAATCTGCCTCGGACGGAAGGAATCTGCACACAGCTGGCGGTCGATATTGCACGATAAGACGCTAAATCGCTTGGGTGAAGATTCTCGACTCCCTTCGTTCCTGACGTCACCGGAACTGATTCCGCTGGAAATCTGTCAGGACTGACCTCCACGGCCGCCCCGCAGTTTCTTGGAGTATGATGGTCCAGGACCGCCGCCACGACTATCTTTATGATAACCACCGCGACCCGAACCGCTACCCTTCCTGTCCTCCTCATACAGCCTCTTATTAGAGGACTTGTATGAGGACGAACGGCCAGGTCCCTGCGATCCGGATGCCCGATGGGCATCACAGCCAGAAGGACGGAAGGGCGATCTCTGGTGCTGCCTCTGTTGCTCCTGCCAATGCTGCTTATAGGACTGCTGCGACTGTGTCCTCTTAGTTGACTTCCACGACTTGCCGACTACTTCCTGCTCTGGGACCACTGATGCGACCTTGGATACGGCTTGCCGTGCCGAGCCGCCGAACAAGCCTGGACCAATGAAAGGCGCAGAAGATAACACAGCCCTCATCTCAGGTCCTGGTTCTACACAATCGAGAACCATTCTCCTATGCTCCGCCAATGATCTGGTGATCACCCTGGTCAGGCAATCCTGGGACAAGCGCATGGTGTCCCGGACAACTCCGGGAGCAGCCTCTGGCACTTCCCCACCTTCCGCCGCGCAGGTCAGCATACCCTGCAGGATGGTACATCCGTGCGAGAGTGCAGCCATGGCTGCCCTCACTGCATCCTCAATGAGCATTAACTCATTAAAAGGATCCTTATTGGCCTGGGAAACTAAGGGATGAGAACGACCCTTCGATTTGCCAGCCAATGGCCTATTCAACGCCTCTCGCCCCCTGACCGAAAGCCGTGGAACCCGGGCATATTGATGGTAGGCCTGCTCAGGAAAACGGACCCTACTCCTTATCCCCTTTGGGGCCTTGGGCAATGAATAGTCTGGTTGAACCAAACGATACGCCGCAACCTCCAACATGTCAGAAGTCTGCGTGCCCAAGGGGAGTGTCGGCATGGCCGGAATGACCTGCACCCATTCAGCTTCGGTGCAAAAAGAGGACTCGTCCATCAATGGACTACCGTTCTCATCTTCCTTCTCACCCTTTGATGAGTAGGTCACCGACGATCCATGCTGAGAACTATCGCCCGCACGTCTTCCAACATGAAGCACGTCCATAGCCCGACTACTAGCGGCACCAGTGTCCAGCGAATCGCCGGAAACGGATTCACAGCAGTCCATCGGCTCCAGCACGGGAGCCGAGACTACAGCCACTTTCACTACGGTAGATGACGGAAGGGTCCGAGAGGAGCCGCACCTAACGCCGCCGAGATGCCGCTAGGAACCGCAAAACACGGCTCCAATGACAACGCGGGTTGAGCGAAATCTGGGTGAAAGATGCCCAACGGAACGTCGACATCACCACCCGCTTGGCAAACCCGTACAAAGCCTGAGGGAGATCCCTGGGATGTACCTGGTTGAGCCGTTAATGAAATATCCGGCATGCCGGAATCTTCCATAAGCAGAAGATCTTCCTCCTCCGCCGTCGGCTCTTGAGACAAGGTCGGAGAAGGAACAGGTGCTCGTCCCTCCGCAGAACTAGCCGGACCACCGAAAGGTTGCCTTGCACCAGCCTGCATCGTCGGGATCGTGGACTGCAAGGACTCAAACATTGCCTTAAACTGGGCCGCCAGCTCCGACGACCACTTCGCGCACACGTCACAAGAACTTCCCACTTTGCACTTCTCGCAAGCCACACAGTGATGACCACTGAACTTGCGCTTCATGAACCTGTTACACTTTTGACACAGTGTCCTGGTTCTTGGTCTTCTGCGAACACAGAGTAAGAATTAAAACGCTGCACATGACATACGATGACGAGCAATATGCACAATTGACTTGATTGTAAGATAGCATTACTTAGAAACATTAACTTTCTCTTAAATTAATGATAATCAAGCCTTTAGGCAGGAAATATTTCAAACTTTTTAGAGTGAAATTTAATAAACACAACGTGGAAATTAACTAACGTTAATAAAGCCAAGAAATAAATGCCGATCGCTACAAACATCCTCGACAATGAAGCGAGAGCTAACGGTCGGCATAAAACAGAGTGCATAGACACGCCAAGCCAAAACGAAACATTAATCATGGGCGCCGCCATCTTGGCTAAGGGCGCATCCATCTTGGAAGGAACCGAGTCGCAAGAGAAATTAACCGAGTACCCGGATAAGATTAAACAGTTAATGAGTACCGGAGCGACTCCAACAATGGCTACCATTTTAGAATAATGTGCCAATTTAAGAAATTTTCAATCAGTCATTATGGCACGAATGTATAAATTCTAGATTGATACAACCTGTCCCTGTGATGACTTTCCTTTTCCTTCCATGATGCCAGCAACAAATAGGCGAGAGCACGCGTAAATTCAAAGAAAGAAACATGCGACTTTCCAAGTCAGCAAAATAAGCGAATCTGACTGTGATTGGGAATTGACTCGGTACCTGCGGCTATGGTGATTCCCGGACACAGTATGGGCAGGACCAGGAGAGTGCAGAGTTTTTAATTGTTTATTTTGAGCTAGACTAGATAATAGGCATTATCATAATAGTACATCTGGTAAGTATTATTCGAAGTAGAAAGCTGGTTTCCGCTAGGGTTGCACAATTATTCACTTTTCATAATCGCGATCATTTAAAAAAAATAATCGCGATCATACAATTAATCATGAAGTATATTAACTACGTCAATGCTGCTCAGAGGACGTTATTATGATACTGCAGATTGTAAGATTATGGGTTAGGCACTTGGGTATACATACATGGACAGAATACGCCAGTTGCTCATTGCAAACAAAGGAATGTATTAAGATTTTTCTAGACGGAAAACGGAAATTACTGTATTTCGCCTAATTGTAGCCTATGCTCTAATAGAAGCGCAACCCCTAACTTTGACATATGAGTTCCAATGATTTCTTAGCAGTTTCAAAACAGCAAAACTCAGTATTAGAAGTCCACCCCCTAACTCAGCAGATTGTTTAGGAAATTTTTTTTTAAGAGCAAATTTGTAAGAATAGCCTGTATGATAATAACAATCGTGTCCCAGGGTGTGTCTACTTCAGACCGATCTCTGCCCTGATACATTTCCGGCCCCTCTAGAAGTCAATACAAGGATTTGTAAATCTCGACCACCTATTAGATTAATACTAATAGTAGGCCACGTATGTTCAAGATATAATAAAGTTTATTCCACACTTTTGAAGTCAAAATGCGCTTAAAAAAGTCTTGGCGTGATTAAATACCTTCCATATAAATATATTTTAAGACCAAATTTATGTACCAAACAAGTACAGGAGAAAATGTGCATCAATTTTGTAACGCCGATCAACATTAAATGATCCAAATTGAATTATTACGAATGACAATATAGCCGGCTTCTTAAGTTGGCGAGCCAGCGGCTCTTTTGCAATGGGAGGCGGCGTGTTCTCGCAAGATATCATGAGTCAATACAAACAAATCAGTTATTTATTTAGTTTATTTAATCATTCACACATTCGGCTGATAGCCGGATGTTTCTTTCCATGATTGGTAACGCGAGCAGAGTTTCACAAGTGTAAAAGTGTCTTGACAAAAATTTCAACATGGCGATTACACGATTATTTCATTTTATAATCGTCCACGATCATTTTGAATTATATAATCGCGATTAATCGAATAATCGAAAAATTGTGCAACCCTAGTTTCCGCAAACAGATTTCCACAAGCAAGTCATTGATGCGGCACATTCTCAGGACAGTGAAACAGAACAAAACATAAGGTGTCCATTAGATAGTCATACAACTGATACAAAATTGAAAGTGGTTGTAAAGTTTCCGCCCGGCGACGGTAGTTTGAAAGTTGGAAGTTGCCCATTAACAAAGAGGGCTACTATTATAAGTTACTATGCATGTACAATAAACGAAATCTAGGATTTCTTTTTTCACGAGAGAGTTGATACTTACCTCCCTAATACTTTTGATATTGCTACATATTGGCTTTCACTCAATAAACACTCAGATTTAAAACAGTTAGGTGCCCCTACTGGGCAGGGAGTCAGAGCGTAGTCTGGCGGATGCCAGCCCCACCACCGCGCATGCGCAGACTAGCACTTCCTCTGACTAGATTATTGGCTGACACACATGCAACTAATAAGAGCCTGAAGACCGAGCCTCTGTGGGGTGGAGAGGCCGGGTCCGTATCTAGGGAGGTAAGTATCAACTCTCTCGTGAAAAAAGAAATCCTAGATTTCGTTTATTTCACTTCAAGAGTATACTTACCTCCCTAATACTTTTGATATTGCCAGAATTCGAAAGTGAATCTGGCGGGAGGGAGGCGAGGTCAAAAGACCAGCTCATCCCTATACGCTTTTTCTGCGTTTAAGGTCCTTAAACTTCTGAAACTGTAAGAAAAAACAGTCAGGATTTGACTAACCATCGGATAACACTACCGATGTATGAGAGATGACCGAATGTCATATGCGCTCCCCCCCCCCCTCCTTCCTGGGAGGAAGAGTCGCCTGACCTCAATGTCCTATACGCTCTCTACGTACAAGTGCCATGTACTACAGGACAGAGACGAAAAAGCTCCATTTTCGTAACTCTCAACAATGAACCACACAAATACACAAACCATCACCATATTAATAACGGGTAATCGTGACAATACAATCAACAACGGACAACACATGAACAAGACTGACCTTGTTGAAAATGGCTGCTGACATCATCCTCCCATTGGTAAAGACTGATGCAGGCCCAAAAAAGTGGGTGTTTCCATAAATTAATTGTGAAATATATAAGTAATGAGGAAAAAACCTCCTCAAAAAATATAAACCGAGTTATTTTTTCAAAATCGACAAGGCGAGAGGATTAGAAGTGTCACGGAGATAATGGTCTGTAAAACTTGACTCACAGTGCCACTGAGCCACCGACATAATATCATCCACAGGGACCCCATTAAATAGGGCCGTGGATGTCACTACGCCGCGGACACTGTGAGCCTTGGCCACGTCAACCTGCTTCCCGGTGGCGGATTTATGGCAAAACTGAATGCATTCCACAATCCACCTGGAAATGGTGTCCTTAGAAGCCCTGCCATGGGGTTCAATATATGACAACCATAACGCTGACTGGTCGGTGCGCCACTCCGCCGTACGTTGTTTGTACCGGCGCAGCGCCCGGACGGGACACCATGCTTTAGAATTAGGATCATATCTAGTTAAAGCAGGCAAAATAATAGGTTGACCTGGATATTTCAACGACTGATTTTTAGCCAAGAAATTAATCCTAGGTAGCAGCTTAAGGCCTTCCCCTGAAACCACAAAACGGTCATCCTCGGCTGATAAGGCATGAATTTCACTCCTACGCCTAGCCGAGGCCGCAGCAATTAATTAATTATTTAAAAACGCCGACCCAGGTATTTACATAGTTACCTATGCATACCTGCCAGTCTGCAAACTTCCGTCAAACCTCCTATGTGTGAGTGAGTGGGTGAGTGAGTGAGTGAGTGAGTGAGTGAGTGAGTGAGTGAGTGAGTGAGTGAGTGAGTGAGTGAGTGAGTGAGTGAGTGAGTGAGTGAGTGAGTGAGTGAGTGAGTGAGTGAGGGAGGGATGGAGGGGGGGAGGGATGGAGGGAGGGAGCGAGCGAGCGAGCGAGCGGGTGAGGGAGTGGGTGGGTGGGTGGGTGGGTGGGTGGGTGGGTGAGTGAGTGAGTGAGTGAGTGAGTGAGTGAGTGAGTGAGTGAGTGAGTGAGTGTGTTATGCTTTTTTGTTTATTCCGAACGGGTGCATCGTGTTGAGTTCTTTGATCCAGTAGTGTTCTCTGTTTAATCTTAGTTTTTTGTTATCTGTAAAAATTCTTTCAATTGGTCTTATCGTGATGTCTTTCATAGAATGTCTTGGATGGTTGAAATGCCATGAGATTCTCGTGTCTGTTTGGTGTCGGATTGCATGGATATGTTGTGTGAGTCGTTTGCTGAGTGTTTGACTTGTTTCTCCTATGTATTGAGAGCTGCATTGTTTGCATTCTATGAGGTAAATAATGTTGGTGGTATTGCAGCTCATTTGTGTGTTGATTTTGTAGTCTTTACCAGTGACGAAACTAGTGAATTTGTCAGCAGTGTTCATGTATTGTTTGCATGTGATGCAATTGTTGTTGTTGCATTGTCGGAGTGTCCCTACTATGTCGTGAGTGTCATTTGGTGTCGGTACGATCTTATTGTTAGCATCTGGATTCTTTATTTTAATTAGGCTAGAGTGGACTAGGTGGTCCCTAATGCTTTTATTTTTCTTGAATGCTACTACTGGGTAGTTGGGAAAAATTGGTGCTAAGATTGGTGAAGACAAGATGTACTTTTCCCAGTAGGTTCGAATGGATTTGCCTATGTGTTCTAATGATGGGTGGTATTGTAGTATGCAAGCTGGCCTAGGCTGTTTTTGTGTGGGTTGTTTGTAAAGAATGTCTTCTCTCTGTGTGTTCTCGGTTTTTTCTATGATGGCTTTAATTTCTGTCTCTTTGTATCCCCGGTGGATGAATGCATCTGTTAGTTCCTGTGTGCGTTGTTTTAATCTAGTAGGATCTGTGATGATGCGTTTGTATCTTAATGCTTGGCTGTAGATTATGGAATGTTTTGTGTTTTTAGGGTGGCTTGATTGTTTGTGAAGATACTGTTGTTTGTCTGTAGGTTTTCTGTATAGGTCCAATTTAAGTTTGTTATCTTCTTTGTATACCATTGTGTCCAAAAATGGGATTTTTTCCGTTGAATATTCCAAGTCAAATTTTATTGTGGGATGCTCTTTATTCATGTGTGCGTGAAATTCAAGTAGTTCGTTCTCACTGGTGTTCCAAATGAAAAATATGTCATCTATGTATCTAACTAAGTGGGATGGAGTGCTGCCCATCCATGTTGATAACATTCTGCTTACTATGGTGTACACGTAAATGTTAGCATATTTGACAGCAAACTTGGCTCCCATGGCTGTTCCATGTGTTTGTATGTAGTAGTCTTCATTGAATTGGAAGCTGTTTTTTGTAAGAATGTATCTCATTATTTGGGCCAATTCGTCTGGGTAGATGTGTGCAGGTGTGTGGTTATTGTTGTTTGTGTTTGTTTTTTCAAGTGTATGTCTGTAATGTTCTGTGACAATCTGTATGCCTTCTTCGTGTGGGATGTTTGTGTATAGTGATCTGACATCCATTGTGCATAGGATTGAGCCAGCATCAACTGTAGTGTTTTCTATATGTTGGATGAATGCAGTGGTGTCTCGTAGTAGATTTGGGATATCATTTTCCGTGTCTTTTAGTAGGTGGTCTGTGAATTCATTAATGCGTGACGTGGGGCCATCGCAGTTGGATACAATCGGGGCGTCCGGGTGGAGGTATTTTGCCTTTGTGTATCTTAGGGTTAATGTAGATGCGCGGAGTTCTGACTTTGAATTCGGTGAGATATCTGTGTGTCTGTCCTGTGATGGCTCCGGTGATTAGAAGTTCGTTAATGTATGCATCTAATGGTGTCCTTTATATTCTAAAGTGGGATTTTCACTGAGTTTGGTGTAGTATGCGACATCTGTAAGTTGTCTGTGTACTTCTGCAATGTAGTCTGTTTTGTTGAGAATGACTATTGCGGAGCCTTTGTCTGCTGGTCTGATGACTATGTTTGTGTTATTAGCTAATGTTTTGAGGGCTGTTTTCCTCATGGTGTGTGATGTTGGATCGTGGGTGACTTGTCGGGTGGTTTGGTGATAAGCTTGGTGAGTGATGACCGGAGTTTGTTGATGGCATTGGGTGTTGTGCTTGGTCTCCATTCTGAGGGTAGTTTGAATTTGGATGGTGCTGTGGGTTTTTCAAGGTTGTTGCTGTAAAAGTAGTATTTGCATTCTAACTTCCTGATGAATTGATCTATGCAATGTATTTGTGTGTCTGGTGATATGTGGTGTGGTGTGGGTACAAATGAAAGGCCTTTGTTTAGAACGGAATTTTCTGTTTTGGTAAGTGTGTGGTTGGACAGGTTAACGACAATATCTGGTGTTGTTTTTTGTTTGTTGATGATGCGTTGTTTTCTGCGTTTTTGTAGTTGTGTACCTGATGTTAAACGTCTAATTGGCCGATTATTTCTAAGAGTAGTTTTTTCACATTTTCGTTTTTTGGATTGTTTTATGGCTTCGGCATATGATTTGGTTTGTGGTGTGCTTGTACTTGTCTGTGATGTTGTTTGGATGGGTTGGGTTCTGGGTTGGTGTGTTGAGTGTGTGATAGGTTGTGTTCTGGGAAGGTACATCTGCTCTCTTGGTGGTGATGGATGTGCGTGGTGGATGGGAGGTGGTTGTCTTGAGTAGGGTATTATAAAGTGTCGGTTGTTTGTGTAGTGGCGGTTGGTTTGTGATGTTTGTTTTGGTCCAACTTGCCCTGGTTTGAAGGTGGTTTGTGGTGAATGTGGTTTGTTCTGTATGTGTGGTGCTCCCCCCGTTTTTTGGCAAGGGAAGTGGGTTACTCCTCGGTTGTCTCTCTGTGTTGATCTGTGGTTGCTGTTTGAGCTGTGTAGGTCTAAACCATTGAGTTGTGGTTTGGTTGTTCTGTGGTGTTTGTGGTCTTGTGTATGTATGTGGGTTTTGCTGTGTGTGTTGTCTTTGTGCTGGTTGAGGTGTTGGCAACAGCGGTGGTCTGTGGCGTCTCTCTGTTGGTGCGTGTTGTGCTGGGTGTACTTGCTTCTGCGTTGTGGTTTATTTGATGTTGTAGATCCATCAAAGGCGGGATGTTTGCCTTTCGCATGACTGGATTTTGTGTGCTTTGTTTGTGTGTGTCATTGTGTGTCCTGTTTGTGTTTGTTGTGTGTGTCTTTATGTTGGTTGTGGCGAACTTAGCAGCTATCCTGTGTGCCTTAGCAACAGCTCTGTCCGCTTCGTATGTGTGTGAGTCTAACAGATTCCCTTCAATTATGTGTGCTTGCTGTTTGTGGTAGTGTAGTTTTCAATTCAATGAAGACTACTACATACAAACACATGGAACAGCCATGGGAGCCAAGTTTGCTGTCAAATATGCTAACATTTACGTGTACACCATAGTAAGCAGAATGTTATCAACATGGATGGGCAGCACTCCATCCCACTTAGTTAGATACATAGATGACATATTTTTCATTTGGAACACCAGTGAGAACGAACTACTTGAATTTCACGCACACATGAATAAAGAGCATCCCACAATAAAATTTGACTTGGAATATTCAACGGAAAAAATCCCATTTTTGGACACAATGGTATACAAAGAAGATAACAAACTTAAATTGGACCTATACAGAAAACCTACAGACAAACAACAGTATCTTCACAAACAATCAAGCCACCCTAAAAACACAAAACATTCCATAATCTACAGCCAAGCATTAAGATACAAACGCATCATCACAGATCCTACTAGATTAAAACAACGCACACAGGAACTAACAGATGCATTCATCCACCGGGGATACAAAGAGACAGAAATTAAAGCCATCATAGAAAAAACCGAGAACACACAGAGAGAAGACATTCTTTACAAACAACCCACACAAAAACAGCCTAGGCCAGCTTGCATACTACAATACCACCCATCATTAGAACACATAGGCAAATCCATTCGAACCTACTGGGAAAAGTACATCTTGTCTTCACTAATCTTAGCACCAATTTTTCCCAACTACCCAGTAGTAGCATTCAAGAAAAAATAAAAGCATTAGGGACCACCTAGTCCACTCTAGCCTAATTAAAATAAAGAATCCAGATGCTAACAATAAGATCGTACCGACACCAAATGACACTCACGACATAGTAGGGACACTCCGACAATGCAACAACAACAATTGCATCACATGCAAACAATACATGAACACTGCTGACAAATTCACTAGTTTCGTCACTGGTAAAGACTACAAAATCAACACACAAATGAGCTGCAATACCACCAACATTATTTACCTCATAGAATGCAAACAATGCAGCTCTCAATACATAGGAGAAACAAGTCAAACACTCAGCAAACGACTCACACAACATATCCATGCAATCCGACACCAAACAGACACGAGAATCTCATGGCATTTCAACCATCCAAGACATTCTATGAAAGACATCACGATAAGACCAATTGAAAGAATTTTTACAGATAACAAAAAAACTAAGATTAAACAGAGAACACTACTGGATCAAAGAACTCAACACGATGCACCCGTTCGGAATAAACAAAAAAGCATAACACACACTCACACTCACTCACTCACTCACTCACTCACTCCACTCACTCACTCACTCACCCCACCCACCCACCCACCCACCCACCCACCCACTCCCTCACCCGCTCGCTCGCTCGCTTCGCTCGCTCGCTCCCTCCCTCCATCCCTCCCCCCCTCCATCCCTCCCTCCCTCCCTCCCTCACTCACTCACTCACTCACTCACTCACTCACTCACTCACTCACTCACTCACTCACATCACT